>VZTD01002786.1:148792-192243 GCA_013397725.1 Rhagologus leucostigma | reverse complement strand
CGGGGAGGGGGCTGCGGAGGGCAGGGGGGGCGTGGGGGGAAGCAGCTGGCAGCTCTGAGCCAGCTTCTGCCCCCGCCTCCCAGGGTAGCCCAAAATACCCGGTCATTTCTTTAGGGTCACTCGCAAGAGCTGAAATCCCCAGAAGATGGGATGCTGGACACTGCAGTTCTGTGACTGTCCAGTGAAAGACAGCCAAGGGGTCAGCCAGGAGGGAAAAGAGCACTTCTCAATCCTCCATCTCCTCAGACAGGACACGATTTGGGGTGGACAAAGAAACACAGTTAAACGAGAAATAAGAACAATTTAGCGATTCTTTTAAAAGGCTGGCCTCAGGGACGGACTGTGGGGGTTTATCCCCTGGGAGAAGGTCTGGAGCCCAGTGATGCATTTTCGGGGGTGGCAGCACACGCCCCTCTGACTGTCCCTTGAGGGAGACACAGATGTGCCTGGAGTTCCCTCATGCCGAAGGGATGGGCCGGAGGCTGCAGCACAGGAGGACACAGCTGTGTGTTGGTTGGACCCTGTTTTGGGCTGACTTAGTGGCTGGGACCTAAAAGGCACCAAACTTCCCCAAGGAGGGAAGGAGGGCAGATGGGCAGGTTTGGGAAAAGGGAGTGGGATTCTCACCAAGGAGAAGACGGTATCTCAAAAAGATGCTTAGCAGGGATGGATGGTGCAATTGCACCCATAAACACAGAATCTTCTGTGCATTTCTCCCTGCCCCTCTTGGTCTGAGAGATCTCTGATTTGGGAGCAAGGTTGCCTGTTTTTCGGGAGGTTCTGACAATGCTGGAAACGGTGGAGTGCAGTCACTGTCACTCAGCCACGGCCACACAAATGCTCCTTTGGTGCAAACTGAGAGGATAGAAGTTCTGCTGTAACCCACATGCCACTCTAGAGGGTCTCATGCAATCTGTGGCTTGTACCCTGCATTAGCCATGTCTTCTCACCCACTTTCCCTCCGTCCGTCCTTCGCTCTGCCTCTGACCATCTGTACCAGACAAACTATCAGAGCTCCCAACCAGAACTGCTTGCTTTGCTCTTTTCAAATCAAACTTCTGCCGGTAGCTTAGACCTCACACTTAATTTGCGTTAATTGTTGTTGGGTTATTTTTCAAATGTAATTATTGGTTTCAGAATGCAACAGAAGGAAAAAAAAAAAAAAAGAAAGAAATTTCCCAGCCCTTTTTTTGCGAGTGTGTGTTTTCTTTCTCGTGGGAGGCAGCCACAGTGGGCTCACCCCTCCATGGGTCTGGGAGGCAAAGGGGGGTGCTGAGAGCCAGGAGCAGGCCTGAGCGAAGCCACCCCGCACCTTCATCCTCCCCGGCACGGCATCCTGGGGCTGCGGCACAGCCGGATTCGGGAGAAGAGGCCGCGATGCCTTTGATGCCGACTCTGCCCCTGCGAGGCCGTGCCGATAGGGGTGTGTGTGAGTGAGTGTGCGTGTGTGTGTGCCTTGCGCGTTGGCTCTGCCTTTGAGATTTGCCCCTGGTCATTTCTGCTGGGAGGGAGCTGAGGTTGGTGCTCTGATGTGGGTGGCCCAGAGTTTGTTACCTGAGGACAGCCGGCTTACCTCTGAACTCCTGCCTCCCCAACGGTTGTTTCTCTGCTTGTGCCTGCTTGCAGTTTTGCCGTGTGTCTTGCTGCATTGCCTTGACCCAAGCTAAGGCGAGCTGCTCCCCGGGGAAGGGGGTCCAGCTGGGATGCCAGGGTGTGGTGGTGGTGGTGGTGGTGGTGGGGGTATCTCCCGCCCCAAGGCTTCCAGCCGGCAGGCACACATAAATGTTTAGCCTGCGTAGAGCCAGCACCCATAGGGATTTGGAGTTGAAAAGAAAGGACTTAAAGGCAGAAAACTCCCACTGTGCCACGGAAGGAGAACACATCAGAGGGAGGCACTCAAAAACCCCTGGAGGGAAGGCAGCCTGATGCTTTGCCCCAAGGTCCAGCAAAGTCATGAGCAGCTCCCCCAGCCCTACTTGCTGTGGGCGCTGATGAGGACCTTCCTTGGAGACTACATGAGCACCCTCTGTCATTTTTCTCAGCAAAAATAAAGAAGAGTTGTAAGAACGAGAGAGTTTTTTGGGGTGAGGCACAAGCTGTGCTGATGCTGAGCAGCCTCCGAACCCTGGAGAGAAGGGAGGGCAAAATTCCTCCCTGACCCTGCAGGCAACCAGCTTATGCCTTGGAGCAGAAGATTTGATTGCCTTTTACCATTAGCTCTGCTTGCGTTGGTACAAAGAGTTATAAAAATGATCCCCCCCCTCCCCAAGCTCCCAAAGCACAAAGGCAGAGGAGAGGCAGCGCGCAGCCCTCCCGGCAGCCCAGGCTGCGCCGTGACCTGCGGCGGGGGGAGAATGGGGATGGGGATGGGGATGGGGATGGGGATGGGGATGGGGGTGGAAACACAGTGAAACAGAAAAAGATTGACCCAATATCACCCAAGCTGGAGAGACGTCGTTATTCCATTTAAGCCCGCTGAACAGTGCCACAGCAGGGAATCTGTCTGTCTTGGTTAAAGGTCTCGCTGCCAGCCCAGCCTTGGAAGTGCCAACACTAATCTGCAAATTGTTGCAAACCCTAAAGAGCCGCCGAGCTGGGAACCTTCCTCCAGCCCAGACCCCTATGGACCGGGATGCCCTTCCCCATTAACGTCCTGCTTCCCGCCGCCGCCAGGCAGGCTCGGTCAGGCACCGCTCCCTCCAGACGGGCTGGAGTAAAAATCCCGGGCATTAAAATCCCGGCTCCTGCTGGCAGCCCCATTGCAGCGGGAATGGGATGTTTGCCACCGACAGAGGTTAGATTCTGCCCGGGGAAACTCTTGCATGCTCTGGACTAAATTTGTGCACGTCTTTCTGATTAGTGTCTTCCGGCAGGTCCCCAAATAGACGATGATTCCTTTGTCCTCTTCTGACCTCACGGATCACATTCAGAGCCTGTAGCTTTCGCTGAAATGCCTGTTTTTTGGCCTGAAAAATCTCTGGTGCAACCTCTGGTGTTGGCCAGGAAGAGGGGTAGTCACATGTGCTCTTAGACTAACAAACAGCACTGTTCTTCTAAGACCATGGGTAGCAATAATTCAGGGTCAGTGAAAAGGGCATATCTAATAAGAGGACCTGGTCTAGAGGATAAAAAAAAAAGAAAAAAAGGAAAAAAAAGCAGCTAAAAAACCCTGGCTAGCGTGATAGAAGGGGATGGATGTGGAAGCGTGGCTGTGGAGCCGGAGACAAGAGACATCAGGGAAAATAAACTGATGCATGGAAAGGGATTGGGGATTGGGAAAGCCTGGGTTTAGAGCCATGTAAATCATGGCACCTATGAGATCTCAGTGAGGTAGGAGGCTGTGACATGCCAGCTTTCAGGCTGGCCGATTGCTGCACGTCCTAAGGACACCAGAAAACTTGTTACGAGGGTCCCCACAGAGTCATACATAGTGCTGATTTTTGTTCAGGACAAACAGGTAACCCAAGGATGAGATCTGAGTCCAGATAAAAGACTGGAGCTGACAGAGGTGGTAAACAGTTATTCTTAGTAACCGTATTCATTATTAAAAATATCAGTTGGAACAAGAAATGTGAACAGCAAATGTAGAGAAGCCATGAATTCCTTTGGCAGGAGCTTTAGAAGCAGCCAGCGTTTTAGTCAGGTTTTTTGAGGTCTGTAATAAGGTGCCAAAAAAAGCACAAACATTCTTCAGAACATTAAAAAAAACCAAAACCTAACAAAACCTCCAGTCAATCACAAAAGGGGAAAAAACAATGTTACCATGAAAAAAAAATTGCACAAAGAAAAAAAAAGAAGGCTCCTAGAGCATTATCCTTAAGTCATGTAAAAATCAAAAAACCACTATGCAAAAAATAACCTGTCTGCACAGAAACTTGCTTATGCATATGATTGTAGCGTGTGCCTTTGCTTGTAGTAAACATGCCCTTTGCCTTCTGCTGATGACATGACACTGGCATGTCACAGCTGATTTATAAACACAATTGGATTTTCAATCTTCAGGTCTAAATTCATTGCAGCAGACCCCAGCAGGCAATGTATCTCTGTTTATCTATAAATACCAGTTACGGTGCTTTCTTGGATAGAGGTGGGTACAGTAGGATGTTGTTTATTTTTACTCTCTTGCAATGAGAGGAAACAGTGTTTGGTATCAGTCGTCATCGTGAGCTAAGTGGCTGCAGGGCTCTTTCGAGGGCTCTGAACTGCAGAATCAAAAATGCCAGCAATGCTCTGCAGTGAATCCTTCAGGTTTTGCGAGGACTCACCTTGCAGCTCAGCGAGACTGAGGAAGAGGAGGAGTGAGAGAGGCTTAGAAAATACTGCAGGCATTCCCAAGCCGCGGGCAAGCTGGATTCAACGGGAGCTGCCGTGTCCGTGTGCTGAGGCTCCTCAACAGCGGTGGTTCATATGGGGCAGGTTGGGTGAGGGCCTTGGACTGAGTTCCTGGAGGTCGCTGCCAGGCTGGACACTGTAGGTGCACACAGGGATTTCAGGTTAATTTGGTGCCTCCAGCCCCCAGCTCAGGATCACAGCGGCCGCAGCCACAGGACACTGCAAGTGGAGCACTGCAGGAACATGTTGAATTGCTCATCCTCAGGTACTCCCTGTGCAAGGAAGGTCTGGCCTTCAGCAAGCTTTCATGGACCAGGAGCAGAGGCCTAGGCATGTAGGCTGAGGGTGGAGAGGCAAACCTACCTCTGGGCTTTCAATCTCTCTGTTGCAAACAAGGAGCCTAAAAGCCCTGGGACCCCCTCTCTCCTACCCTGTAAAGGTACTTCCCTTGGAAGCTACCAGGCCTCCAGCTCCAGGCTTGAGCTTGAGGTCCAGATATTCTGGAATGGGCCCTTAGAATCCTGAATAACCTGAAGGTGGTTTAGGAAACCTTGGACACCAGGTTCTGGCAGTTCTTCCTGGCCTCAGCGGCATTTTCCTTCCCAGGAGGGAATCAGCTCACCTCATAACCTGCAAGCCCTGAAATGCTTGGGTTCCATCCCACATGGAAAGCTGGGAGCTGCTCAGGAAAATGGTCATCCTTGCCAGAGCTCCTGCAGCTAAGGGTAATGGAGCATCAGGTTCATGTGGGGAACCAGCGAGATCCTTGCTCTGCAAAGGCGCCCATCAGAGCTGAGAGAAGACAAATTTTTGCTGTAGGTGATACTTGACAAGAGCAGAATGGGTAAAAATGGCAAGGATTTAAAGGTGCTTGAAAAAGGCAGAACGCAAGGAGAAACAAAGGTGGGGAATAGCCCTTCATGGTCCCTGAGCTATTTAAAAGAGGCTTAAAGCGATTTGGTCAAAAAAATGACAAAAGATTAGAAATAAAATCAAATAGCAGCTGTGTGTAGCTCTGTGTGGCTGGATGAGTGTGAGTATCAGAGACGATCAATATCCAGGTTGGTTTGATTCTGGTAGAGGAAGAAGAGGAGCAAAAGAGGAAAGAGAGAGGGGAAGAATTTGGTTGCCCATAGAGGGGCTGATGCTGCCTCCAGGACATGGGTGGGTGCACGGCCAGTGGGGTCCAGTACCAGAGCAGCACCTTGGCTTAGACGGAGCAGCCCAGGCAGTTCCCCTGGCAGTGATAATGAACATGAGCCCTACAGGCTCCAGCCACCAAAACAATGGTATGAAAGGCAGCTCATCGAGACTTTCCTCTTCTGCCTTCGAGGAAGAGGCTTCCCCGACTCCGTGACACAACACCAGCCTACAGGGGGAGGACACCAAACCACTGTTTAGATAAGGAAAGCCTTATCAAGCAGAAAGGAATTTTTAAGAAGAGCTTCCGCTGGTGGCTCTGTGTTAACAAGATTTTCCCATGAGCGGTGACGTTTTATATCTAAATGGTTTCTAACATGATAACATTCCCAGAAAACATATTTGGAAAGAGCCATAGATCCTCGAAGACTTGCCAGATGGAAAACAACAGCAATAACTGCCTTGGTCTCAGACAAACTTCAAAGCCTTGGTGTCTTCTTGTCTGTGTCACGCAAAATTGGGAATGTGCACACAGGAGAATGTGAAAGCACAGCATGGGTCTGGTCAGTATAACCACAGAGCTCAGCCCCTCCCCAAGGAATTTCATGTATGGCACAGCATGGCTTGGCGGAGAGATGGTGGGACTGTTCCTCACTCTTGCCCTGTTTTAGTAAGTGATCCTGGACACATGGCTGGTGTCACATGTCTTGAGATGAGCCTTTTGGATCATCCAACGGATACAGGTTTCAAAGTCTGGTCCCAAGTATCTCCTGAGATGGACTCAGCATAGATAGACTTCCCTGGATGATTTCCATGCCGCTTTAGGCCTCCTGCTCAGAGAAACTGTGGATGCCCCATCCCTGGAAGCATTCAAGGACAGGTTGGATGGGGCCCTGAGCAACCTGATCTAGTGGGTGGCATCCTTGCCTATGGCAGAGGGCTTGGAATTAGATGATATTTTAGGTTCCTTACAAACCCAAACCATTCTACAGCTCTTTAGACAACATCCATAACTACATAGCCATAATGGAGTGCCCCACTCAGTGTACTGATGCCATTAGACATTTTCCTGCTGCCACTAGAAAAGCAGACCCTTGTTGCTTCAAGGTTTGGTCATCAAATTTACAGCTTTTAGAGGAACTCTACTGGAGTTTCAGTGAGGTGATGCTGGAGCTCGAGACACCCCAAGACCCTCACCTCAGCACCTAGGGATGGTCCTGGTTGTGCTGGGGATTTGCCAGGAGAACCAGGCAGCTTCTTCAGGCTTGCAAGAGAGTGAGATGCTATCCAAGAGTGGAGCAGGCCAGCCCATGGCCTGAATGCAGGCAGAGAAAAGCTCAGCAGGCAAACAGCACACAAACAGCGTGCGTGGCAAACAAACAAACAAATCCAGCAAAGACTGCGCTAGCCAGCCAGAAATCACCACGCGGTGCAAAGGGCGCTGGGGCCAATGCATTGAAGATGTGGGAGGAGCACATCTGCCTTGTCTGTGGGGAATAGTGACTGCAGCTGGACTGAAATGGAGTGCAGATGGACACATGGGTCACCATGTGTGGATGCTTCTAGTTGGATGTTAGTGCAAGACACAGGCATCCTGAGCAGGGCACCCTCAGCACAAGCCTCCCTCCATGTCTGCTGTACCTGGCCTCACTCTCCAGGAAGGGGGCAAATAATTTGGCCGCTGGGTTGAAGAGTGAAGAGGACGAAACTACCACAGAGCAGCTGAGCTCCAAGCCAAAGCCCCATGTGTGACCTGTTGGAGTGAGGCTGAGCTCAACCCCCTTGATAGGATCAGAGGAGGAAGCCATTACCGTTATCCAGATCCCAGGGTGTCCCTCCAGTGCTACAGGTGGAGCTTCCTGGGTCGGCTGTGCCCTTCGTACCGCTTACCCCGGGAGGTTTCTGGGTGATGGGCATGTGGTGATGGGTGGGATGTGCCGCTGGATCACGTCGCTGGAGTGGGATGGCTGAGAGAGGAGGTCTGTGAGATCACAAAAACCTTTTCAACACTGGGAAGAGGGGAATTTTCAAGAGCACCCCGAGCGGAGGGAACGTGTGCTGTTTGGGTGTAGGACTGGATCTCCAGCACGTTCACCTCTGGCATTTGTTTTGGGCCCAGCTCTTCTCCCCGGGGCCTTGGGGCAAGCAGGAGTGCCATAACAGAGAGCCATGAAGAGAGTCAGCCAGAGGCAAGGATTTTGTTAGCGTTTGGAGGAGAAAACAGGGAATTTCCACAAATGGAAAAATGTTCCTTTAAACTGTGATTATGTAAAAATACAAAGCCACAACTGATAATATCTCTCACTCTGGGGAATGATGGAGAGTGTTTGTTTCTTTAATTGCATTTAATACTCATGAAAGTTACTAGCTTGCCACCACTGCAAGCGAAGCTTGTTTGTTGGACTGCAGCACTCACAACACCAGCTTCCTTTCCACGCTCCTTCAGCAGTGCATTTTGCCCTTGTTATTAAAAGACAGCTCCTAATTTAATATCTGTGCATATTTGATTGCTGGTGTTTTGCCTGAAAATTGCCTGTAGAGGTAAGAACTAAAATTAGGCGTGTGATGAGTTTCTAAATGAGGACCTTTAGTAGTCAAAGGTGGGCTGACTCCTGTTAGGCAGGAGCAGAGCCATGAGGCAGGCTCCTACTCCTGCCCTGGGTGAGCATCCCATGTGCAGATGTTCTTGTTATCCCTCTGAACAGTCCTTATTCTCTTGAATCTCCCCCATTTTTTGGTCTCAGATTTGGTCTCAAATTTAACCAGGGCCGGGGTGGAAAAGTATTTCCATCGGTTTTGGATGTGCTGCCTTGGGATTTTCCTTTGATTCCCATTCAGAAGCTCCCTTCCCTTGGTATGCTTTCATCCTGTGCTTTCCTGTATTCCTCCTCGCTAAGGTAAATGGTTTGGGCTGATGTGTAAAGGGACGCAGAGGAAATTCACAGTGCGGGCAGGAGCCTGTGAGAGCTGATGTGGGCTGTGCTCCTGTTGCTGCTTTAATTCATCACCACTGGAGCATGTAAAACCAGGACAGTCGCTGGAGCTGCAGCGCATGAATCACCCTTTGAGAGAAACGTGCCCCTGCGTGCTCTGACAAGCCCTCCTTTTCAAAGTGCCATTGTCAAACCTGGCTTGCTAAGAGCGTGGATCCAAAAACCTCTCACTGCAAAGGTAAATTATACACTGATCCCTGCCTGCAGTTTGGTGCTGTGCCAAAGAGGTGCCGAAACCTCCCAGTGAGTCATATAAATCATAACCCCAAACCCCCGAGGGGGCTGGATTAATACCGGATCAATGTGAACGTGCCACGGAGTTATTTGATCGCTACAATGCTGGTATTGACTGTTATACACCTGTTGTATCATTAGGGATTACATCTGTTGTAAACACGCTGTTTGATGTTGCAGGCTGTGCTAACCACATGCACTGTAATCATGGCTTGTAGCTGCTGTGGTGGCCTCAACATGCCCAAATTATGCTAATTTTCTTGTTGTGTGGGGTGGCCCGACAAAAGAGGTTTGTTCAGGGTGAGCCCATGCAGAGGGAGGTTGAGTGCAGTGTGCTGGGGGAGATGAGAGAAGGGATGGGATAACAGTCTGCATTGCAGTGGAGATGAATGGGGAGGAAGGTGAGAACAAAAATAATACCAGACTACAGCAGACACCAGCTGAAGGAGGGAGTTTCCCAGTCCTGGCTCAAGTTTATCATCAGGATAAGGTCTGAAATGATGAAATAGTCAAATAAGGATGGGCAAGTGGCTGGGCAGGCATGAGGCAGGGTTTAGCTGCTGGAGGGGCTGCTGGTGATGGGGAGGAGTGAAGTGAGGTTGTTCAGCTGGGGTTTCACACCACGGCGGGGTGATGGGGCAGACTTGTGGATGCCACCAGCAGCGGCAGCAGCAGTCTCAGCAATCCCTCATTCAGCAGTGTGTGCCTGCATTTGAGAGCAATTTGTCCTTAATGGAGCAATTTTGAGTTCACACCAGTGGCTCCCTAGACAGTATCAAGCCCTTCCTTGCTGGGCGTATTTCTTGATCTCTGTTTTGGCAACTTAAGCCTAAAGGATGAGTTACTTAATACTGACAACTTCCTTAATCCTCATTTTTCCTGTCTCAGGCACAAGGTTTCTCCCCCTTATTTCCGTTTCCCACCTGAGAGAGGAGCCAGGCTTTCTCCAGAAACTGTCTCCAGAACATCCCTCACTGGACATGCCGATGGCAAGATTGGAAATCAGCCTCTCCAGTGGTGCTTTTCCAGCTGAGCATCCAACACAGATGGACGTAATTCCCTGCATTTATATTAGCCATGTCATGACTCCAGTGTAATGAACAATCTGTCCATGCTTCCAGATGGTAGAGCAGAGCAGGACACCCTTCCACTTCCTATATCCGTGTGAGGGCAAAGGCCAAGGGTGTGTGATTATGCTGTTCCCACATGGGGACACGCCCTCCTGGTCCCCTGGTGGCATGGTGCCATTGCAGTAACAGAGCTCAGCCAGAGGACGGGGGGATGAAACCTTTAGGATTAGAAGGGACATCTTAAAAAAAATCGAACAAAAACCCCAAATAGTATCTCTGTGAAGTGTTCTATACTTCAACCTTTTCTATAGGCTGAAGGTCCAGCCAATATCTATGATGTCCTGAATTCAACCATTTCTCTCCCTTTCCATCTTATCTGTCTTTTTTTGTTTCTTCCCCAGCAACACCACAGAGATAAGCCAGCAACAGCTGGAAAACTCATACAAACTTGGAGAAGAAGACAACGCAGAAGCCATTCCCAAATATTTCAAAACTTCTGTGTTGTAGTTTTCGACCAGTCCCAAAACTTTATTTACCTGAAACTGAAGAAGAAAGATGATGCCAAGAGTTTTGAGCTTGGATGGATAAAAAGTCACTACTATTTTCAGTCCCTTCCTGCAGGTACCCAGAGAAGAGCTGAGCTGGCTGCCTGACACATGTGGCCACTCCAAAGCTGTGCTGGAAGCAGGGTGTCAGAGAACTTCTGCTTGACCCTGCTCCACACTGACCCTGCCCCAGGCTGGTGCTGACAGTCAGAGGTGGCCTCTGGGTCACACTCTCCTCCCTTGTGACCAGAGGTCAGTTCAGTGATGTAACTTATGGGAGGCTAGAAAGAGAGAGAACAGGAGTAATATTTTGGAAGAAGCAGGTGAAGAGAGAAAGGATGCCTGAACAGGCTCTGATGGGGGGAGGGATCAGCAGCTTAGGGTTCATGGCAAGCCCTGACTACATTATTTGAAATACAATATTCAGGGTGGGACAAATGATGGATCATAGAACCATAGAATAGAATATGCTGAGTTGGAAGGGACCCGTTAGGATCATCAAGCCCAAATGAAGATGGATGAAAAGAATGAAAGTCCTTTTCTTAACCCAGCCCCTACAGATGACTCAACAGTGGAGCAAGAAAGGCTCTGATTTGGTGGGAAAACACCACTAGCTCTGAAGCAGCTCTCATTCCACCCAGGTAAGCACGATCCAGGGTGGGGATGGCTCTGGCAGCTGTGGTGTGCACATCTGGGTAGGAGCAGGTGGGACTCTGTCTCGCTGGCTTTCCTGCCACCTCCCCATTCGTCTCTTCCTGAAATCTTTTCCAATGTGCCAAGAGTGTATGTATGACTCTGGGTCATCTTTTCTGCTCTTTATCTGGGGGTTTCCACTAAAAAAAATGCCCTACAACTATTGTGAGGCCCTGGAAGGGCTATCAGAGCCTTTTAACCTGTGACAACCATTTTCACTGAACTTTTTTTCCCTAAAACATCAGATAAAGTCTGGCTTTCACCCAACATTTACTCCATGGGTATAGCACCCAACAGTGAATGTCCCACGGACAACCTGACTACCCAATGCGCAAATTCTGGGGTCCCTTCTGTTGGTCCAGGCAGTGCAGAAATACCCTGAGATATCTTCCCAGGATGCCCCAGACTCTTCCTTATGCCAGTACTTGACACACAGGCACAAGTCTTGCAAGCCTGGCTGCTCCTGGATAGTGATGTGACTTCCCAGAGCAGATATACAACTTAACTGCTTCATGCCAGGAAGGGCACAAATGGGCTTTTGCTTTCTGGGAGTGTTGACTCACACTTTGAAGCAGCAGCATTCTTCTTCCATGCTGATACCTTACCTCAGAGTTCCCCATCCAACCTGGTATCCCAGCAGCCTTTCCTCATCCATCCCCTTACTTCCTCCCTTCAGATACCTGGGCTCTCCATGTGATGCAAATATGACCATGGCCCAAAAAACCAAATTCACATTTGCCCTGTCCTCCCTCTATGGTGTCTCACCCCCCTCCCCCCACCTGGGGATGAATGAGATGCTCGTTGTGGCTGCAATATATCATTCTTACTATTTGTTATGAGGTTTTAATGAGTGCGGAAGATTAGGATGTTTGCAACAGTGTAACAATAAAATACATATCTCGCTCATTCCTTGCCAAAAAGTACTTACAAATAATAAAAGTGAGGCTAGCTGAATGCATAAATCTCCTTTCACAAGCCCCCACCCACTGTGCAATAATTAGTACAAAGTGCAGTGCTAATAGATCATCTTACTTGTGTGGGAAACTTGACATTATGCTTTGTTTATATTATCCCTTTGGCAAGAATCTGCATGGCAAATCCTGGCAGCCAGCAAACAAGAGGCTCTCAAGGAAGGTTTCCAGACTGTCGTGCAGAAAAGCAAGCCACAGGATTGCGTGCTGGTCAGGATGCTGAAACCAGCTGGGGAGCTGAAGCGTTAGATCCAGCTTTTATGGAGCTGAGCTACCAAGTTTCCAGCTGACTAGGAGCAACATCCTGCGACTGATTTGCAAAGGGCTGTTCCCACCCCAGCCACAACAAATCAGTGTGAACCTTGGCTTCAGGATGGTGCCCTTTGCTTAATTATATATTCAGGGCCCAATTTACCGCCTGGGCCTCCTAATGGGAACAGACGGGGTCGCCCAGACTTGAGACAGGCACCGAATACGGCCCCTGCAGTCTCTGGCTCTGTAAGTAGAGGGTTTTCAGCCAGTGCCCAAATAGCTCCAGCTCCCAAGACCTTTCTCCTCCACTCAGCCCCTACAGAGACCTTGGCTGATGCAGGAATTACCTCTGCTGGGACATCTGGCTCTGTCCCATGGTCCAGGGTTGCTGCAGTATGACTTGCCCAGGGCATGGTGGTGTCTCAAAATGCTGTCAGTCGGCACAAGGGCTGTCTTCTCTGCTGACTGAAACGAGCTGTGGGTCAATGTGCTGGGCGGAAAGCCAGTCCTCATCCCCTCATGCCTCTGACTCTTCACCCCACAGCCCTTTTCTCTCTTCTTGGGCTCAAGTCCCTTCCTTTACTTGTTTCTCCATCCCACGGAGCAATGGAAAAACCAGAGTCCAGTTCTTGGATGTAGAGATGCATTCCTGCCTGGTGAATCAGAAACCATTAGCACCACAGGTCCTGGTACATTCACAGGAGGGCACGTTCTAGAGAGTTTCTTGCCAGTTGGGAAAATGGCGAGGGGAAGCTTTCCTTTCTTCCCTTGAGAAATCTGGGAGTCACCTGCAAGCTGGATATTTCAGCAGTTTGGAGAAGGAGTGCCACCACACAGGACCTTGTCCTAAGGACATATCCCAGCAGTGACAGCTTGTCTTTGCAAAGGCCTTACTGATCTCCACCTAGCACCTTCCTCTGCTGTTAGTCTCCCCAGATTTCTCCCAGGAGAATTTTTCCTGTGTGCCAGGGGTCTGAGCAATAACAAAAAGCCAACAATGCCAAGCTATGTGCTTCCATGTAGGACTGTCCTCAGCTGCTTCATGAAGTGCTGGCACAGTGTGCTCCACCAGGTCCCTGTCTGCTGCCACGTGTGGTCCCGGAGTATCTCCCTCGACTCAAGCTGGTGTTGGGGGTGTGCAGAGCATGGTCCTCAGCACCTTCCCTCCCCTTTCTGCTGAAGGGCTTTGGAAGGACTATCCTGTGGGATGAGCCAACCTGCTGGACAAGCCCCAGCAGCCTTCCCAGCAGCAGGTGTGGCTCAGACTCCACCTTTGAGCAGGCATCAGCCTTGCATGTCCAGATTCACTCCTGCTCCAGCAAAGTTCCCTCATGTTTAATTCCCCTCTTCCCTGCGGGACCCCTCCTCATTGCATCCCACCCACTGGTCTTGCTCAAGGCTGGCCTTTCAAAAGCACTCAGGTTGTCCTGCTTTGTGGCTGGGGAATGGAGACAAGGTGTCTTATCCAGACGGAGAACTGACTCATCCTCCTGGGAAATACACAGTGGAATTGCCTAGTGCAGAGCCCGCTACGCTGTTCTCCTCCATCTTTGTGATGAAATCACCAGGAAAGAGGGAAAGATTTTACTCATGGGCCCAGTGGACATGTTCACTCGGAAATGTTCACGCTGCTTGTTTTTTTTTAACTTGGGTGGGCGCTCATCCGTGGGATCACAGCAGTGTCCTCTGCTGCTGGAAGAAACCTGGTATCAACTCCCTGACTTTGCCTGGTGTTTTTAAAGCTTTAAAAAAAAGAGTTGGCAGCTCTGGCCCCACATGGGCATTACAAGGAGCTTGCTTTGTAAGGTGTTGTTCAGCTGGGAAGAGTATTTCAAGTACATCTTCCTCTGTGCCAGACCCAGCTGCTAAGAACCACTGCAGAGATATTTCTTCTCTTTATACCGTCGGGCTCAGGGAATCCCAGTAACGTGCGAGTAGTTCTGAACAAAGTGCGCAGTGCTGAAGCAGCGCTGCCGTGCTGATGAGGCTGGTTTTAGGCAGGGGGAACTGGGCAGAGCCCTGACATTTCAGTGACTGGTGAGGTTATTTGAGGGGAAAGCGCTGGGAGCCCGGCGTCCAGCAGCCGGTGCCGGCAGCAGCCTCTCCCGCTACCCGCGTTGACTCTGCTGGCTCAGGACAATGGCAAATGGGCTGAAACTTTGACAGTTTCCTCACAGACTCTTCCCAGAGTTACTAAAATTAACCTTTTTATTCCCCCCCACTGGAGAAATATAAAGCTTTTACTTCCCTTAACCTCTCTTTCCCACCCAGTGGGCAAAGAGTTTGTCAGTTCTACAGTTAAAATAATATATTAAGGATTTCCAATGGTGCAAGTCAAACTTCACATTTCCTAATGATTCTAGATGCCTTTTTTGTCCTCAGACATTTCAAGTTAAACCTCTATGAAACTGACCTTTTGGCTTGTCATCCTCTGTAAGGACCCCAGAGATGAAACACTTCTTTCAGTCTGTCACTACTGTCCGTAGACCGCCCCCCCTTCTCCCCCCTCCTCTATTTTATCAGCAAGAACCCATAATTGAGCCCCTTGACAATAGCAGGACTGTGCATTTCTTTGTCAACAACAATGGGCCGTCCAAGTTCATTACTGGAGATTGTTTAAAAATTGATTCATGGGCCAGTAGTAGTAGCTTATTATACAGCATAAGTGACAGTGTGATCTGGATGGAGGCCGAGTCATTCTTGACCAGTCATGTCCAATTAGAAAGAACATTGCACACATTCCTGTTGGAGCCACATTAATGAATTAGTCCTACCACAAACTGAGAGAAGCTTGCAGGACCCTAATACCTTTTGTTCCTAAGGATAATTCAGTAATTTATAAAGAGAACAGCGCGAAGCACATTAGCAAAAGAATAGTAATCGCGGGACTTAGACAGTCCTTGCACTTGTCCTTCATTTTAGGTTTCTGGGGAGCTCCGTTGCCTCCGAGTTTTGTATTTCCCTGGAGAGCACAGACCTCTGACAGCCCTCCCAGGGCTGTGGTGGCAGTGCTGGTAGTGACCAGGGCTCTACTGGCCTGTGTGCACCTGAACTTGGGCCAGCATCTGGCATCCAGGCTCTGCTTCCCAGGACAACTGGATAGCCCAGGCACATGGAACGTCATCATCCTGCAAAAGTCACATCCAAGGGCATTATTTTATCCTGGTGCTTCCTCTTTGCTCTGCAAACAGCACTGGTGTAACTCCACTGAGTTGTGTCTGCCCCACACCTTGGGAAATAGGAGAGAGGAGCAGTCAAGGCATAATTTTCAAGTTTGGAAGTCTGGAACTGGTGTTTAAGGTCTTAAATCACAAAGCCAATTTTGAGGCGTGCCGAGATCAATTTAACTCGCACGCAGCAGCTCCCAGGGCCTGGGAGGCTTCGGGATATTTGGGACCTCAGACATGCAGTGCTGAGGACAGTCTGTGTGTGCAAAGTCCTCGCGAAGGCTGTGTTAGGGGTAAGATGAGAAAAAGGTGAGTGTGTCCAGCTTACCAGGTGCTGACCAAGCCCATGGAGGGAAGCACGGAATGGTGTCAGCTGACATCCGAAGGATCCTGAGGAATTTCTGGTGTAAGTACAAGCGGATGCAATTCATGGGTTGAATTACTTCAGCAGAAAGCACTTGTACTTCGGCATGGGAACTGCGGGAAGAGGGAATTGGAAACAGTATAAATTCCCAACCAAGCCAAGGTTAGCAATGTTCTCCATTACCAAGCCGACTCCCAAGAGGAATCCCCCTCCCCAGGAATGTTTACAAGTTAACTGTACAAAGCTCAGTGTAGTGTTACCTACTCAGGGGATATGATCACAAGCAGTTACTGCTGCCACTGTCGTGTAATATATAACAATTTTTGACGTGGAGCAAATTCTGCCTATTGCTCAGGAATTGTCCTTCATTAAGGACCACAGAAACCCGTTGTTGGTTGGCCCACATGTCCTCAAGCAGCATTAGTGATAAGAAATGTGATAGCAGTACAGCAATGTCAGCTTCCTAATGACATAACAATACTTGGACTTCTAAAATCTACCTGTGCACATGAAAAATAAATAACTCACAGACAGCAATACCAAGCTACCACTATTTTAATAAAAAACTATCATCAAGTGTGTGTTTTGGCTGTAAATGTTCATATACTGTCACTCAGCAGCCTGTGACATTTTAAGGCTTACAGCTTCAAAAGACCTGTGATATTTTTGTAGCTAGTGATCATTGATCTCTACGCTTCCTGTCTATGCAAAGTTTTAAAAATAATGCAGTTCACCATATATGCCACATCATACCTGAATAGGTCATGCAGCTTCAACTTTGTGTAATCAGAAATGTAGTGAATGTAGACATGTAAATGATTCATTGCGTTTCTCAAAAATCATTACAGTATCTCAAAAATCAGAAGAAATAGCATTTTGTCTCTAATCTTAACATGGTCACGGATGAAAATGTGTATAGTTAAAAATTCAGGGGTGAGTTTTGCTACTAAAATGTGTTCACACATCTGTTCTGAATGGAACCTGCATCATCGTAAGGATGGATAAGTAAACTTTTGCTTTTGAATGAGAACAGATATTTTTGGAAAACAGGGATTCCACTCTGCATTCACTACTATACCATTACCATCAGTAAAATAAATCTGAAAATTAAAGTGCACAAAACCACGTATATTCATACTTGAGTACATACCAAGTGCACACACATGCTGAAGGCTTGCTGAACTGCATGATTGCATTCTTGCTCACCAGTTTGATAAGACAAGGACTTAATGGAGGGCTTTGGCTCCTCTTCAGATTCAGTACCTTTGGGTTTCTGTCATGATTTATGAATTTTGTCTTTTATATCCTGGTATGGCAAACTGTGATGTACAGGTAACCCTACTGCTGCTATATTTTTTTTCTCCTCTAATTAAAATTGTCAGTCCAGGGGCATGAATTCTGCCATCTTTCATTTAAAAATTATAGGGAAAAACGGTGGAGAGATATTAGAAATCCATTTATCTATCCAATACCTCCGTTTTTGGCATCATAACTGGTCTGCAAAGGACTTAAAAAACTCTATCTCCACACCTCAAGTCTGTTCCGGAAACTGGGTAGACTTTCTGAAGGTGTCCTGTACTCCAGACATCCCAGTCTGCTCAGCAAAACCACCTCACTGTCTCCTGACCTAGCTGCTGGAAATGTTTCCTAATGGTTAAAATGAATTCAGACACCATTACTGTTTGTGCTGCTCCATGGACACAGAGAACAGGCCATTCCCTTCTTTTCCACTGCAGATTTTACATACTCAAAGGCCGATAGCCTATTTCCACTCTGCCTCCTCTTCCTTATGCTAAGCAATCCCAGTTTGTCCTATCTTTCCTTGTAGGTTATGATTGATATAGACATTTTTTTATTATCAACTGCTCATTCCTCTGTGCTTGAACTCAGACTTGTAATTAGAGCTTCCACCAGCAGACAGGAAAGGCACATGGGTGAGTCTCTTCAGATTCCACCTCTTAGAGCTGAGATTTACTACTCAGTTATTTGTAAAAGCTGCAAAAAGCAGCAAGGAACTTAAAGTGGGATCAGAGGGGAATAAACAGTTATTGAATAACGTGGTGTCTGCAAGTCCTTAGACAGTAATCATAATGGCTCTTTATCCACAGTTAATTGTTACCTGCATTTAGATTCTCCTTTGTCCTCCCTGTTCATTTTCACTGACCTCTGCATGCACATTTTGCACTGAATCACACAATATCGTAAGGAACAGGGTGGGCAGAGTAATTCAACATATGTCAGGTTGCATGTGAAGTAGTATCTACAGCGTTTAATTAAATTACAGGCAGAGTCCATTTACTGTCTCAGAGAAGTTCTGAGGAAGGAAAGTTTTTGTTTCTCAAGGTGAGCCGTTGACTGTCTTCTGTATGTATTGAATATACACGAGATCCTGTCTTGTACAGGAAAAAACCTCCCCTTCTATGTGTAGGGGCTTTCACACTCTAGATCATCACCATGGCCGACCCCTTGTCCCTTCCTTGTGCCCAGCACTGAACACGTATTTTCATTTTTAGCAATCCAATGTATTTTAATAATCAACAAATGAAATAGAAGTACATTTCCGGGCTGGTCAGAAGCTCTGTCTCACAGCAGGAGCAGCAGCTGTTGGCAGTCACCTCCCTATGACAAAGTGCTAATGGGTCTTTGGACCATTTCTTAGGGAATACATAATTTTTATCTTTGTGTTGTAGAGGATCTCACCTGCTGGGCTGTGCGAGCTGGTGCAGAGGGAGGGAAGAGGCACAGTAGTGGTCACAGGGGCTTGCCAAAGTCAGAGTCCTCCTCTCAATTACTCTACCACCAAAGACCATCCTGACAGAGATCTTCTGGGTAAGCACAGAAGACAATCAACAGAGTAAGAAAGTATTAATATGTTCATCTTCTAGATGGGGAGCTGGCTTGTAGGCATGTAGGTATCTATTCCAAAGCCACAACTTAACTTAATTTTCTGCTTATTAGCCCAGTGCTCTGACCACAAAATTGCTCTGGGTGTGAAAGTTGCCATAATGGTGAACCATCAGAAAAACAGGGTCAAACCCTCATTTGCCTGATAAAATGAAATGGCTGCAGGTTGGGAAGGCAGCTGTGGGGCTTGGAGAGCTGTTTTTGCAGTAAAAGGTGTCAAACCATCCGGTCACTCACAGTGCAGTGCACACTGTTCATCACACATCACCCATCTTTCCTGTGGCTGTCCCTCTCAGTGCCAGCTTCAGTGACAACTGTCATTTTGCAGGATCACTCCCATAAAAAGGCTAAAGGATAATGTGACAGGGATGATGTTCAGTCTGAATGGAGAAGTCCATACTGACGGCGAGACAAATGTCCTACACATCTAAATGTGAAAACAGATGTCAGAAATCCCGTTCTCCACCATGATGGATTAGATGATTCTGTGGTTCACCTAAAAAAATGTTGGATGCTGCAAGCTATTCAAGTGTGACACCATCACAACCACTCAATTTTATAGGGCCAGCTGTGAATAATGACCATGGACTTCCCCCTGGAAGGGAATGACAGAGAGTGCTGGACCAGTGTGAAGATCACCAAACTACTGCAGAATGCTGGCTGTGGGCTCACACTCACTAGGCAGGTTTCAGAGTCTCTTCTCTAGTTTTTCATGTTCTGCATACTGAATTATCACTTGGAAGATGATGAGTATGAACAAAAAATATACCAGAGGTATCTAGTCTATTTTTTGCACACTTTAAAATTAAAATGACAGGAAACCATGCAAAAGCAATTACCTCTAATACACGACTCCCATCTTGCTGTCTGATCAAGAATCTGCTGAAGGCACCCTGCTCCATCTACACGCCACAAGGCTTTTGCTGGGCATGTGCTGCATCCCATTCTGGGATGGACAGCCAAATGAAAGTGTGCTCAGAAAAGGAGGGGAAGAAAACTGATGTGATCCGGATCTAGGGAATTCTGAATACCGTAATTTCTGCATGAGTAGATCTCCATATTTAATCTACAGAAGATTTTCCCTCCAGCAACTGCCAAACACACAGAGGGGGACAGACACCTGCGTGAGAAGAAACTTAGATGGCTACACACATTTTGAAACACCTTAGGGTTCCACTGTCTGAAGTGGCAGAGAATTTGGTGATTGCCACAGATGTGGAATCCAGCTCAGCTGCATTTGCACCGAGTGTCAGGACTGCAGATGGCCCATATTGCCTAATTAGGAGTATATCATCTGCAAGCTTTCCCAAATATATTGTATGAAGGAAAGGTTTGAAAGAGTGGGAATTACAGTGCAATTCCCTGGGCAGAAAGGGAGGCAGTGCAGAGCTGGAGGCAGGAGGCCCTTTATCCAGACAGGTGAATCCAGGAGAGCTGTTCCCAGCCTCGGAGCAGAGGGTGAATCTCAGGCAAGATCAGGAGCAATGTTATCTGAAGTACCTTGCTGCCAACGCCTCCTTTCCCTCTCAGCTCTGAGAATTCCCGCCATTCCCTCTGCGCTGGGCACTGTGAGCACTTACACACTCTAAATGCTGAACTTCCCCTGAGCTGATTGAGGCTTTGCCAAGTGAGATCTAGTTCCCTTTTGGGGAGTTTTCTGTTAGCTGTACAGCAAGGGTGTCACATCTTTTCTTTAGCTGGGCGTGTTGCATTTGATTGCATTAAGGTGTATCTGATGGCATTAACACAGAGTAAGATTCAAAGTCTTGCAACATGTTCCAGCACAGACAGCATTATGAATTTACACACAGCGCTGTTTAGATCTCATATCGAATATCCTCTGGCATCAGATCTGAAATTAATTCTATATGGCAACCAAAGAAACGCTCTATCTGTCTGAATAACAAAAAGTGAAGAGAGAAAGAGCTTTGCTGTATCACCAGCTCCTATCTGGACAAATGGCAAACGTCCCAGCAGACAGGCAGCCCCATTGCTGCAAGCCCTGTGCTGTTCCCACAGCCCCCTCCCTCTCCCCACATCTTCTTTTCCTCTGTCCTGCCTGGCCTCCCTTTCTGCCATTAAGGGCTTTCCAGTCATCCTAACACTGGAGTATCTCTTCACCTTCTTGCAGATGAACAATGGTCTTGTCCATCGCCTTCCACTGGTTTGGATGGTGATGGGATGTCTCTGCCTGGCCTTTACTGAACAGGGCTACAGTGAGAGCATTAGCTTAGGCACAAGCAGCAAATTTGGTAAATCCAAAATCCTCTGTGTGTCCACATTGTATGAAATTATATCTTCCCCCATTAAAAATTTTCCAGCTTTGGAAGGAGACCAGGATTATACTTCACTGAGCTGCTGTGTGCCCGTATGGACATTTTACATAATGCCATTAGCCCCCAGAGTCCCCTGAACTCACTCCAGACCTTCCCAATGGGATTCTCTGGTGTGGAAGGTGACGTGTAGATGTAAAACATCATTGTTGGCCTGTCTGTAACGGTACAACGGAGCATTAAAATTTTGTGTTACAGTTTCTGAACACGATTTCAGACAGCGTGTTAAAGGAGCTGGGTCATTGCTTTGATAGCTCTGACTGTGAATTGCTCGGGTCTGCTCAAGCATGCGACCCCTCCGTGAGCCACTCTGTGTCTGACAGTGCCACAAACCACCGGTCCCACACCACAGCTCCTCCAGCTACACCTCTCCCCATGGAGGGCTCCATGTGGCCGCCTTTCCCATGGAGGAGACGCAGCTGCCCAAGGTTTGCTGAGACCTTGTGTCCCTGTGATTCTCCTGGAGGGTCCCAGCTGTCTGGGATGGCTGCTGATCTCCCCTCCATCCCAGCAAACCCTACAATTTTGGGACCAGCTGAAGCCAGCTGAGCATGTGAGTGTTTATCAGCATCCAGCTCCAGCTGAGGGGGGATCATTTCTCCCTCCACCCTCGCGCAGGGCTGTGCAGAGGCCAAAAGGGGAGGTGAACGCACAGCCAGAGCTTTCCGGCAGCCTCTTTTAGTGCAGATTAACTCAGTGCACACCCCCTTGCTAACTCCAAGCACCTTGGACCTCCATGCTGCCCAAAGAGGCTTCCCCTTTTCCTGGGGCTGCGTTTGGAAATGCTCACCACATCCTCATGGCCCTGCTGAGGGAAGAATTACAGCCACGGGTCGGGCTGTGCCAGCACCTCGACCAAGCCTGTCCAGGCATTGCTGAGGGCAGTGCTGTGTGTCAGAGAGCTGGATAAACGAGAAAGTTTGGAGAACCCCAAGAGGAGGTAAAAGAAAGCCCTGTTAAATCATTGCTTTTCAAAGAACCTACCCTGGAGCTAGCTAACTGATCCTGTCAGATCTTTCCTGAGTCAGATAAGAAAAATAACCTGGCAGTAGTCATCAAAGGCAGAAGGATGCATTAAAAAGTCCATTGTGAGGAGACCCTGGAATCAAAGGTAGAGGGTTTGCAGGCAAGACTGGTGAGACCCAAAAGCACCAGCCCCATGGAAATTTCCACTCCCTTCCTGGCTGTAGGAAGCAGGTTTGCCCCGCTGCCTTTGACTGAGAGCTGCTCTTCCCATTGACAGCAGACACCTCCTGCCTCCCCTGTCTCACACAGTGACTCATTTCCAGGGAAACAGGGATAAAGAAAGGCAAGGCAATTAAGGCAATAGTCAATCCTTTGCCATTATTTCAGCTTAGTGGGAAACAAGTGAAGGCTGTGTAAAGGCAAGGACAAGGGTCTTGATTTATCTTGATACAAACTCCTGCTCTTGATCCTGTTGGAGACAGATGACTGGGCCAGGCAGAGGGGTGATCTGAGCCAGACTGGCTCTTATGTTCTGACTTTCACGACAACAGGAAAAATAAACAACAACTACCTGGTGCTTTAAACCACTAACTTGCCCTCACACTCCGTTTTGAGGTGGATAAACGGGATATCACTGCCTTCATTTACAGTCTGTGAAAATGGGATAAAAATGTTCCCTGAGACGCTTTATCCCTTGAAGCTGTGTGGCTCTCACCTGTGCATGTGTCTAAGCAATGCCCGGGTCAGAACTGGCCAAGGAAGACTGGGGTCCTCTCACTGAAGGCCTGAAGATGAGGTGAAAGAAAACTGGGACAGAGCAGCAGAAATGGGAGCCGTGCAAACACAAGGCGTTGCCATAGGATGCACCTCACGTCTTGCCAGAATGCCCATAAGCCAGAGATCTTGTCTCGTGTTGCCATATGTCACACGCTGTTCATAAATCAGTTTGGTTTTGGCTGCCTGCTACTCCTCTTATAATCTCTTGTGTATCTTTCCATGTGTAATTATGAGTCAAGCCCTTGGAGGAGAGCAAAAGTCATTAAATGTCCTGCTGGCGTTTCCTTTGAGAAGAAACTGCATCTGCCACTGGAGATGCCGGAGAAAGATGTAGAAAAAGGAGAAATAAAAAGTGGTGGGGAAGCTACACCTCCAGGTTAAAATCCAAAGGTAAGCAAGCAGCTTTTGATTCCATTTATTACCTGTTTGGAACTCAGCTCCAATGAAAAAAAACCAAAACAAACCACATGTCATGAAAAACCACCATCAGTGAGGAGGAGAGAGGTTACAAATAATTGTCCATTCTCTCCTTCCCTCTGACATGTTGGTGTTATCTTGGCTGCCAAACAATCTAAGATGACCATGGGACCTCATTCCTGCTTTGCTGTTGTGCCAGAATGTCAGAGTTTCCCATTCCCAGACCAAGGATGGGGTTTGTGGACATCACCTGTGGAGTGATACTGGACCTTCTGGGCCAAGCTGTGAGGGGTCCCTGATGTTCCACAAGGGTGTGATGTGAACATGGGGATGGATAATTCAGGGCACATATGTCAAAGCCATAAAACGGTATATTAGGGGCCCCTATAGAATTTAGCTGGGGTTATATATGTACTGTAGTTCCTATAGCTGTGCTATTACAGGGTTTCAATGCTCACTTTGGTTCCACACTGAAAGGGAAAAAGGTTGAGGAAAGGCAGCTCATGGTGCTGATGTCCCAGATGTCAAAGTGTGTAAATATTACGGGCAGTGCCTGAGGAGCTCTCCTGCTCCTGGGCTGGTTGTCAGGTGTTCCAGTGGTTTTCCAAGGCAAAGGAAGAGGAATAGCCAAATCAGTTGTGGATAGATAGTCAGGACTCACCTCGCCTAATTGCAGATGTCTGTATGGAAGATGTCTGCTCCTGAGCTGCCAAGTAGGGCTTGTTTCATCAGTCAGATGCAGATGTTGAATTAAAGAGGCTCTGAGAAATCCAGTTTCTCTCCCCTGATGAGAAGAGGAGCCCAGGGCTGGCTCAGATGGATCAAGGGGCTGGGTAGACTGAGATGAGCCTTACCTATTTGGCTCCTGAGCAGGATGCACCTTGGTAGATACTCCAGGAGCAGAAATAATTTTGGGGAAAAAAATGAGTCTCCAGGTGTAGCAGGGACTGCTGAAGAAGCCTTGCTGGCAAGGTTGCACTGGTGTCCACACCAGCCCACACAGCACCAGCACAATTCCACAGTGCCTGGAGCTGGCAAAGTCCCACCTGCAGGAGAGGCTGGAGGGACAGAAGCTGCAGAGGCTGCCAAGGGCCTTTGGCATTAGCAGCTGCTCTCAGCCAGTGGAGGGAATTGCTTTTAAATGCCAGATCCTGGAAACAGAAACTTTTCTTCAGACAGGGTTCATGTTTACATTTCTCCACAAATATTTAAGTCTCTTTAAAAGCTGGTTTGGTCTTATCTCGCCGTTTTATCACCACAAAATTGTCACAAGTAGTTATTAGTTTAAAAAGCATTTTTAATTTTTTTCCTAAGGGGAAAAAATATCAAAATCAAACATTTTGGCTTGAAGCACCATTTACTGCATTAAAACACTGAGATTTTGGAAAAATATATTGAAAATAGGTCCGCATGCTGACACTTTCAATTTATAAACATTTTGCAGGTTGTAATTTCCAGGAAAATTGTGGTTTTTTGGCTTTTCATTCAAGGTTTAGGAATAAATAATTGAAATGAGAGAATATCCTGCAAGTGGGAAATTCTGGTTTCTAAAGAGGTGTATTCACGACTGAACCAACTATTGTGCAGAAAGCCATAGTCTGATTTGTGTAATGACCCTCACAAATACTACTGAGAGATCTAGCGTATTTCTACATAATTATAATCAAATAGTGACTATTCTCCATCATTTATAACGTCCTTCATTATGTTCTTAAAAGAGCTCGCAGCATTTGTTAAACTGAAGTGCTCTCACCCTCTGCTCTTTTTGAATATTTGAAGCTGTTTTAAACTCCTGAGGGAAGGGATTTAAAATATCAAAAGAAAAAAAGAGTGATTTTTAAATAAAACAATTATTCCAACAACCGCTGTTCATATTAATCAAGAGTAGTTTCTTAGCTGAGTTTTTGTTTACCAAACTCACTTTTCCTTGCTCCATGCTAATTATGAGGATTGCAAGATTATGTATTTGGAGGTTTTGTTTGATTGTTTGTTTCCAAACAAGGTTAAAGTATCTTTGAGAACACTTGATAATGAAAAATTACCTCCTGACTTTCTTACCTGAGTCACTGACACCTCTTTGCAACATGCCTTGCTTTCTTACTCATTTCCACTTACCGTGGCCCGGAGATAAGACTAGAGCTCAACCAAAGAGCATTTAGCCAATGTTTTTTATAGCATTTCATCTTTAAAGACTCCAAAACCCAGCCTGAAGATATTAAAACATAAGAGTTTTAGAGGTTTATTGTGTAATTACTTTTGCTCGGTACTCAGGGTAGAGTTATATCAACGTTATTTTAAATGAGCACACATGGGAAAATCATTCTGGAAGTGTCTTAATACTTACAAGAGGAACATTTTCTTTGCCATCATGATATGCAATGAATCAGGGAAAACTTCAGACTTGATAAGAGTCAGGTGGAGATTTCCCTTAATCTGGTTTTATATTATGTGATGCTTAGCAGGGCATTTCTGGATCTCCCCTCAGGAGCATTAATTAGAACAAATTCAATTAGTCTATGGCATCCTTATTAAGGCAGAATTCTTACATTAATCAGTAGAAGTTTTGCTGAATTAAAGGATTGTCCCAGGTCTTGCCATAAGACAATCCTGAGTTGGCACAGGAGCCAGAAAGGATTTAGAGGACAGAGCCAGGAAAATCTGCTGAACAATAGGAGGCACGAACAGAAACTTGATGTTTTAGGGCCATCTTTATCCTGGGGTGGATCTTGTGTGCCATGGTTGACTTCAGATGGCTTCAAGGGAGTTTGTCATAGAGCTTATCTGCTCATGGAGGGCTCGTCTGTATCAGCTAACAGGATGAGCTGAAAATTTCCACACAGGTGGGATTGTGACCTTCTGGGAGCTCCACAGAGAAGGATTTCTGGCCAGATATCAGGGCTGTGTGTGCAGAAGCTGAACACTGAGCTCTTTCCAGCACAATTCCCAGAGTGCTGCAGGAAAATGCCAGGTGAATGCTCCCACTCTGCGTTTTGAGCTCGCACTGTGACCTGGCCAGGGTTCACCACAGGCTGTCAGGGAGGTCACACTTGCTGTAAATCTATTTTCCTTAGCACTGCCACCCAAAGGGCAGAAAGGAGAGCAGGAACTAAGACTGTAGAGAGAGATGCTGGCACACTGCTCTGCCCCATCTTCCAGCGCAGAACAGCAGATGCAAGGTTGCCCAAGTCTCATGAATCTCATGAGAATTCATGAGGACACAGCTCTGCCTATCACAGCATCACCTGGGTTGGTGGGGACCACACGACAACTCTGCTTCAACCTCCTGCTCCAGCCAGGCTCAGTGATGAATTCAGACCATCTTATCCAGCAGCAGTGTAACCAAGAGGGCTGTAGGAAAATGGGGTAAGTACCCTGCAGTTGGGATGCAGTTCAGCTTTCCCTGAGAGCACACCTCTCTCTCTTCCTGCCCTGCAGGCAGATACATTTTTTATTAAGGAGGTGGCCTGACTCCAGCAGTGTGATCCCTGTGATAGGCACTTGCCCTGAGGGTGCCAGGATTGCCCTGAACAAAACTTTTGGGACTGGGGGCTGAGCTTGCACTGCTTTCCTGCTCTTCCAGCAGAGACAGCTCTTCTCTCCAACTTCCCTTGCAACTCAGAAAAGAGCAGGAAGAAATGCATCAAACTGATGGTTCTGTCCACCTTAGAAAAGCCAATGCATGGAAAATGTTAGGTGGGAAAGACTGGTTTTGCTCCTGGGGTAATGTTCTTGGGATCCACTTGAGGGAATAAGAAAAGCAACTTTGTGTGTGGAAATCCTACAGTGGAGTATCCCGTTCCCCAAAAGGGTTAACACAACCTCTCTTTTTCCCCAGTAGCTTCATGGTCCTAACAACTTTCATTGTGAAATGGGTGCAGGTGTGGGCTATGCTTTGTTGATCACAATCCCTTTTGCAGAGGAAGCTTTGAATATGTTTGACATAATCAGCTCACAGCCTTTGCCCGCACTCTTTCATAAACAGGCCATTTTCACATCCTTTTCATGGGATCCGACAAGCGGAAAAATAATTAATGTTACCTCAGCCTAACAGTGACCCAGCTTTGATTCAAAAAGACGGCATGTTGCATAAACTAACCATTTAATTGAGTGATAGAAAAAGCCCACATGTATCAATTCTGCCTCCATGTATTATGACTACTGGGGCTTTGCAAGGATTGTGCTCCCTCGGTCATAAAGCAGAGCTTAAATTCAAGCCCATGAAGTGGTTTCAGAAGGACTGATTGAGCATGAGCTGGGGATTATCCGTGTTTATGGTGGCAGGACATGGGAGCAGGGGAAGATGTCGGTCCCCAGCCATCATGGTGCATGTTCAGGTTATGCCCAGGTTATGTCACATGTCCTTGTGGGAACTGACAGTGGCCAGATGTTATCCAGCCACAGGACATTTGGGATGCTGATGGCACTACACTGCCACCTGGCCATGACCTCAGAGCCACAGCTAACTGGGATATTCCACAGTTAGGACTACGCCTAATATGAATAGGACAGAGTCACCCTCGAGGTAACCCACCAAAAAGAAATGTCCAAGATGAATTTCAGTTAAACTGAGCTAGGGTCTAGAGGTAGCAGTGACTCCTCTAGTAGTCGTGTGAAAGGCAGGTCCTGCTTGAATAACCTGATGTCCTTCTCTGACAAGGTGACACACTAAATGGATGAGGGAAAGGCTGTGAATGTTGTCTACCTGGACTGTAGGAAAGCCTTTGACATCATTTCCCACAGTGTTCTCCTGGAGAAACTGGCTGCTCGTGGCTTGGATGGGTGCACAGTTTGCTGGGTGAAAAACTGGCTGGATGGCCAGGCCCAGGGAGCAGTGGGGAATGGAGACACAGCCAGCTGGTGGAGTGTCACAACTGGTGTTCTCCAGGGGAACAGTTCTGGGCCCAGCTCTGTTTAATCTCTTTATTAATGATCTGGATGAGGGGATGAAGGCACCCTCAGTCAGTTCAGAAATGACACCAAGTTGAGTGGGAGTGTTGATCTGCTGGAGGGCAGGAAAGCTCTGCAGGGGATCTGGACACGCTGGATGGATGGACCAAGGCCAGTGGCCTGAGGTTCAACAAGGCCAAGTGCCAGGTCCAGCACTTCAGCCACAACAACCCCCTGCAGAGCTCCAGACCATGGGCTGAGTGGCTGGACAATGGCCCAGCAGTAAAGGACCTGGGGGTGCTGGTCAACAGTGGCCGATCTGTCCCAAGAAGGCCAATGGCACCTGGCCTGTACCAGCAATAGTGTGGCCAGCAGGACCAGGGCAGGGATTGTCCCCCTGTGCTGGGCACTGGTGAGGCCAAACTCTGAGTGCTGTGTCCAGCCCTGGGCCCCTCAATTCAGGAAGGAGATTGAGGTGCTGGAGCGACTCCAGTTGATGAACGCACCACCCTACATGGTTCCCACCAGTAATTTCAATGCAAGTCCTTCTTGTTTCCACAAGAATTTACCCCTTTAATGTAGAGGGGAAATTTTGTCCTTCGCCATAGTCTGAAGAGCCCTGATAAAGCCAGAAAAGCAC
This sequence comes from Rhagologus leucostigma, assembly GCA_013397725.1. NCBI lineage: Eukaryota > Metazoa > Chordata > Aves > Passeriformes > Rhagologus > Rhagologus leucostigma. The sequence goes on along the minus strand of VZTD01002786.1, from coordinate 163,558 downwards.
TTGGTGAGACAAATGGATCGATAATCATGAAGCACACTACCAGGCTTTACCAGACATCCCAATTTGCTGGGGAAAGGACCCCTGTGCTCAGTGTGGGTGCAGAAGAGGAGAGTGAAAAAGCCACAGACCCTCAGAATGCTGCTGGAGACACATGGCAGGCTGTTTGTCATTGAGGTGATGTCAGATACCAAATGATTAGGACAGGTAGGAGCAGGTACAGAAGCCACTCTTCCTCAGAAACCTTCAGTGTTCTCCCAGTGGGCCATTTTGTGTCTCTAGCAAATATCGTCTTTAAAATCATCACAAATAGTGCAGATGGAGGAGCTGGGGAGCAACCATTCTACTCCAGCTGATTGTATTTATTTTCATAGCTACTAAGACAACCCTCTGTATTTCATCCCTGTCCTCTCTCACACCTGACTCTTCACACCTCCAGGTATTGGTCATGTTTCTGGCTTGTCTGCCATGCTGTTCACACTGAATCACTCTCTGTGTGTCTCACTCACTCTTTTATCTTTTTAAATAATCTTTGATGACTTTTTTTCACAGCTGTCCATGTCTTTTCCATGTCCAAGTACCCCAATCCAATGTGCTGGGGAAGGAGGGCCTGAAGAAGCACTGATCTCTGGGTGTTCACCAATGGTGGTGGTGGTACCTGTGGCCACAGGAGCCAGGATTTGGTTCCTCCACTGGCCAGTGAACAGCCCATGAAACACCACAGAGGAGGCCTCCACTGGGAACCTACTCAAAGGAAAGCTTGAAGGCACTACAGGGATCAGGTCGAGGACTGGTTGCTTCAGCTACCACACCTGTGGTCAGATGGAACTGGGAGACCTCTTCATGCCTTGGGAACAGACATGACCTTTCCTGCCTTCCCTGCTATGGATACTGCCCATAAAGTCACCCTGCACAGGCAGGGGCTTTTACTTCTCTTCCACTTAAAATCTGAAATTCTTTACTGGGAGTGTGGTGAGACACACTGGGAACGGGTTGCCCAGAAATGTTGTGGCTGTCCCATCTCTGGAAGTGTTCCAGGCCATGTTGGATGGGGCTCTGATCAACCTGGTCTAGTGAAAAGTGTCCCTGTCTATGGCAGGGGCTGGAATTGGATGATCTTAAAGGTTCCTTCCAACCCAAACCATTCTGTGATTCCATGATCTGTCCCCAGCATGGACATGCCACATGAAGAGCATTCCAAGGTTTGCTGCTCCCAGCCTTTCCTCCTTTGAGCTGCTGTCTCCTCCACCACAGGCCAAGTGCCCAGAAGTGCTGTGGGAGACCTGACTGCAAGAGAGTTGTGCTTTCCCTGGAGACGTTTGCAGCAGGGCAGCTTGCCTGGCTGAGCTGGGGTGTCCCTGTGAGCTCCTGGAGATGAGAACTGAGCTAATAAAATGACCAGGCACAGAGATGGGCCGCAGAAAACAGGTCTGAAGTGCTGTTTTCATGTAGTGACATTCAAAACATTTTGTGAGGAAACTACTCAGTGTTTGTAACACTACGGTGACACAGAGGAAGGACTTGCTTAGATCCCAGCAAGTGCATCAGTGACAATCCTGCAGCCTGCCTGCCAGCCCAGGGAGTGCGTGCTCCTCTCACCTGAGTCGTCTTCATTAGTCCCTAACACACACCAAGTGCCTCTCTGCTTTATTTAGTCAGTCACTGCATAACTCCCTTTTATTTGAATTTGGGAAGACAAAAGGCTGCAGATTAAGGTGCTCTTTAGTGCCTATTTCTGCCCTCACAGGAATAGAGACAACATAGGCGGTTCCTACTTCTCGGAGGGAGTATTCTGTGTATTTTTTACAGAGGCAAAATCCTGGCTCTGGTGAGGTTTCATCCTCAGCTGGAACCTGAATACGCTTTCAGGCACGAACTGTCTAAAGGCAGTGCCATCACGTTCACCTTTACTTTGGAGTAGGCTACAGATTTCATGCCCTGTGGGGATGGCAGCCTGCTCGAGGACTGATCCTGCCAGCCCTACTCAGAACAGGTATTACCTTACCCTGCCTGTTGGTTCCCGCAGAGCACTGACAGAGTAGGATGCTCTTCAAGGTGAAAGTGTGCGTGGGGGGATCAGCCCTCGGTGGAAGAGTTTTAACGTGAAATAAGATCAAACATCACTGCCACACCTCTACCTCCAGCAGTTTCAGCCTACACAAGAAAGGGGAACGTGCAGAGGAGCAGAGTCCAGGTACCGGTGTAACTTCTGTAAGGGATTAGGGAGAAAAGAGAAGGAAAGGAAAGGAAAGGAATACAAGTAAGAAAGAAGAAAAAAGATGAAGAAAAAGGAAAAACGACCAAAAAAAGTAAAAAAAAAAAAATAGAAAGGAAAATAATTAAAATATAAAAACAAAGGAATGAAAAAGAAAAGGAAAAAGAAAAGGAAAAAGAAAAGGAAAAATAAAAATGAAAAATAAGGAAAAGAATGTCTGGAGCTGAAAATTAAATTTGGCTCTCCACTAACACCTTTGGACCTAATTGGATTTATTGCCGGAGTGCAGGAAAACTTGAAAAAGATTATGGAAACAGAAAAGAATTTGAAATTAACACATAGAGTGCATTTCAATACAAGTGTCAGGACAACTAGAAATGCAGTTAAGATTTGTAAAAAGCTTTGTAAACCCAGAAGGGATTTAAGTCCAAGTGGGATTTGGTGTGCTCAGTCCTGATTTTTCTACTCCAGGCAGGTTTTGAGAACATAATGTGAAAGGATAGTTTGGGAGGGTCCTCCTCCCCTTGACCGAAAACTTTGAGGAGAGTGGAGGAAAACACAGAGTTCCCCCACTGGCCCCTGGCAAGGAAGAAGGGAGATTTTCCCTTCACTTCTTTGGACTGATGTTGACGGACTCCAAGCAGCAATGCTGGTGGAAAACTTGCACTGGGAAGATTTGCCTGCATCCATTCAGTGAAAGACAACTGGAGCAACTCACTGGGTTAGGAGGGTCCATGTGGGCTGTTCCTCTTCACTGCTTGAGCAGCATTTCACAATCAGAGCCATTGAATTCCATTTCTCGGTGTCAGTCAGTCACCCTGCACCCAGCGTGGCTCCTGTGCTGCTTTCAGAGAAAATGAAGTTGTCCATACTGTGAATGGCAGGATGCATCCAAGGGAATTTGCATCAGAAGAGGGACTTGGCCTCACTCCTTCAACAATTAGAGAAACACAGTGGCTCCTGTAGGTGTCGGAGCAAAAGGAAAAAAGACCTCCTCCATGGGCAGTGAAATGAATGAATGGTTCCTGATGAGTTTGTCTTATCCTGCTTAATCCCTGCTTCCCTCCACATCTCCCACCTTGCAGCAGCACGGTCTGAAGGCCAGGCCTGGTGAAGTACAACTGTTTCCCTGCCCTTCATGTCCTTGGTGACTTTAATCACACTTATTATACTGTGGAGAGGGAACTGAGCCAACTAAAGCAAATCTCTCCACTGGCAGTAGAGATCTAGGGACCAAGTAATCAGTTCCTGAAGAAAACCTAAAAAAAAACCCCCAAACCCTAAAAAACGAAAAAAAAACCCCAAAAAACCGCAGGTGCATCACCCCAATTTCTCTATCAGTTCAAAGGGTGATTAGCTCAGATGTAGACATCTGACACTCTGTGCTGGAAACACCTGAAGCTGGTGAAACCAATCCCACTGTTAGAAAGAGTTGGGGAGTTTTGGTGAGGATCTGAGAGCCAGGCATGTAGGTGGGCAGGGAGGGCAGGATGCAGCTTGCAGGTAAGACACTGGACCACACGTGTGTGCAGGTGGGTGTCTGTACGTGAGCGAGGTGGCCAGGTCCTGTCAGCAGCAGGGGAAATAGGCTGTGCACAGCCAGAGCAGCTCAGGGTGTGAGTCACACCTGCATGTCTGACATGAAGTGAGCTGGGGCAGTTCCTCTGCTGCAAATTTAAATATTTCCCTAGATTTATTGAACCAACACCTCAGCTGAGGATGCAGTCATGGTGACCTGGTCACGAAAAGAGATCAGTTCAGAATGCATCTGTCCAACTGCTTCCAGCACCCTCCTCACAGAGACTCTGGGCATCCTCTTACTTCTAGTGGAAACAGATTGCTAGTGGCAAGGAGGAATGCAGCATTCCTGCATCCAAAGCATTTCACCAGAGTCCAGGAGCTCATCTGTCCAACAAAAACTGGGAAAAACATCCCTCCACCCTCAGGAAAAGGAAGAATGGATGCTCTCAGTGCGTTGCAGCAGCTACATGGAGCTGCACAAGTGCAAGCAAGGCTGCTGCTTGGAGAGAGCTCAAACTGGGTGGAATCAGATTGGTATCACTCCTGGATGCAAAGATGTTTGCACTGGGGGTAGAGAAGGGACCTGAACTGCTGTGATTAGATTATCAGATCTCCAGAGCAGGATTCAGTTCATAAGGCATTTTAACCCTTTCTTCTAATATTGTGGCATGCAAACTAAACATTCCCACTGCAAAACCTGGGCAGATTTGCAATGCGGGGAAAGGGATAACAAGTTTCCAGTCACTGCAGCTCTCAGCTGCTGGTATTATCCATGGCAGGTTTAGCACATTTTCAGTAGTCCTGTAGTTAAGAGCAGGCCTTACACACTATGAAAATCCCTTGGGAGAGAACCAGTCCCTGGATGTGCAGGTCACTTGTGAGGTTTGGAGGGAGGAAGATTAAAGGCTGCAGGATTTCCTAGCCAGGGCCAGTGTTCCCCCAGCAGCACCCATGCCTCTGTGTAAAGCCACTGCAGATAAGATTTAGGCAAGAAATGTTGGGATTCGTTGTGTTTTCCTTTAACAGCACGGCAGAAGGATGAGTTTGGAGCGATGCCAGAGTGTTTCAGGCTGACTCAGCAGGGACAGTTTTGGGATGGAGGCATCACAAAGCACGGATTTGACACCTAACTCTGCCATAGCACTGTGTGACCTTTAACAAATCACTTTCCCATGGTGTTCCTTGACCCCTTGCAGTAAAACAGGGCCCGTAACACTTCCTCAGTCATACTTGTCTCTTTGGATTGTCACCTTTTCAGGGCAGGGAATGAGGTTTCACACTGTGACAAGCAGCTGCTGTCTGGAATGAAACAGCATTCAGAGTTATGCTAAATGACCTTAACATTCATGACATGCTCATTGCTGTAGTTTTCCCAGTGCTCACATATTCCCTGCCTGGGACAATGAAAATAAATACCAGCCCTTGTTTCATTATAATAAACGCATTCCCTGATTCCTGGAAGGGTCTCCTTGGTTTCCTGTCAGGTCTGCTTCCCTGCCATGCTACCAAGGATAAGTGGCAAATGTCGGAGCGGAGGAAGACACTGATTTTTTTCCACCAATGACAGCTCTTATTATCTTTTGACAAACTATACCCACGTTTAGTCACACACTGCCTCAGCTACGGAGCCCAGCTGCTCCCCATCAGCTCACATGGGTTTACGTGCAAGCAGGGACAAAGTCCCCCCTACCTTTCCCATGAGCTCAGAGCTCTGTCTGAAGAGAAACTGGTTTATTTCCACTTTGCAGTGGAGTTTGTGAAAGCCACAAACTCACGTTGTCTTAACCAGCATGTAAATCTGTTTCCCTGAACTTGCAGATGAGCTCTGGTCCAACGAAGGGCCCTAATGAAGCTTCAGCAGTGCAAGGCCAGGGCATCTCACCACGGCTCTCTCAGGAGCGTTGCTCTCCCATTGCCCAGCAAAGGTCCAGCCTTCTGCCACTGAGACATCGATGGTTTTGATGCTACAGACCAAATAATCATTTGAGCTCAGTTTCAAAACTGCTGCTCCAGGTGCTGGGGACAGTGGAGCTGCAAATCTCAGTGCACCACAACTCCCACCTCCTGCCATCTCCAGCCAGCCTGCCCTTCACAAACAACTTGTTCTAGGAGGAGAGCAGACTGGATAAATAAGAAACAGTATTTCCCTGAAAACAATCACAGAATCAATTAGGTTGGAAAAGACCTCTGAGATCATCAAGTCTATCCTATGACTGAACACCACCATGTCAAACCAGACCATGGCACTCAGTGCCACATCCAGTCTTTCCTTAAACACCTCCAGGAACCACCACCTCCCTGGGCACCTGTCCAAGCCATGGGCTGCCAGCTTTCCCAGGAATGTGCTTTGGACACTGTGTCAAAGGCTTCGCTCAAGTCTGGGTAGACACATCCACAGCCTTCCCCTCATTCACCAGGCAGATCACCTGGTCATTAAAGGAGATCAGGTTGGTCGGGCAGGACCTGCCTTTCCTAAGCCTGTGCTGGCTGGGTCTGATCCCTTACCTGTCCTGTATGTGCTGTGTGATCACACTCAAGATGATCTGTTCCATAACCTTGCCGGGCACTGAAGTCAGGCTGACAGGCCCGGAGTTCCCTGGGTGCTCCTTCCAGCCCTTCTTGTGCATTGGTGTCACATTGGCACCTCCAGCTGTCTGGGATCTCCCCAGTTAGCCAGGATTGATGATAAATGATGGAGATGGGCTTGGTGAGCTCTTCTGCCAGGTCCCTCAGCACCCTTGGATGAATCCTGTTTCATCCCATTGACTTGTGAGCATCTAAGTGGCTCAGCAGGTCACTAAACCCAAAAGCTTTACACTTCATGAGCAGTTCTTGCAGCAGGCAAGAGAGAATACACTGATCATGTTGCACTGCTGGAAGGTGCTTGCACAGATTACAGCAGTGAATGAATAGGAATAAAATCAGTAAAAAAGCTCATCAATACTTCCTATCCCATCTCAAAGAAATTCCCTGGCAGGAGCCTTCTTCTCCCATGACAAAGGATGCTCACCTATGGATTAGGGCTGTGTCTTGCTTTGAAACCTCCATCTCTGGTGGTCATGGTACTATTTGTAACCAGATACACGACCCCACACGACAGATGTCCCATATCTGCAGATATCCATGAATTCCTGCCCTGGGGGAGTCTAAAAGCTTGGCCTAAATTAGCTCTTCAGGCACCTGCAGAGAGCAATTTGTCTCCCCTAACTTAGCCAGGTTTTTTTTAGGGTGAGACCCAATCTCCCGAAACAAGGAGGTCCCCAGGGCATCTCCAGCACCTGTAAGGCACCTCCTGCTCTGGTCTGCTTTGAACCTGTTGCCTGACAGCTTCATTAGATGCCCATTGTCTAGACTAGAAGAACACTTACATGAGTGCAAATGTCATTTCCACACACAGGGAATGTAATTTATCCCCATTTGAGCATCCTTCACTCTACTGAAGGAAGCCCAAGCTCGGTTCTGCTCCGTGTTCACTTTGACTCCCTCCACTGTTTTGGAGCTGAGGCGCTACCCCTGTGTCTTCCAGGAGCACTCCTTGTGGTGACCCTCAGGTGGCGGGGTGAGGTGTGGGTTCTGCCACCCTCTGAACCAGCCTGGGAGGGAAATGGCCCAGCTCAGCTCAGCTATTTACTTTAATTAGATATAAAACCAGCACCCCTTGAAGGGTCTGAGGGCAGGTTAAACATCAGTCCTGACCTGATTTGTCACTGTTCTTGCGAACATGGATTGGCCTCACGGCGAGAGCTTTGCTTTGTCAATAAATCCCAGACACAATGGACTGCAGGAAAGGGGAAATGATCCGAGGAGCCAGGGTGGACAGGGAGACAGCTTCTGCCAATTGCCTGGATCAGCCCTACAGCTTTTATTTCACAAATGTGCAATCTTTACCTCCTTTTACGTGTCCCCAGGCAGTCTCGTAGACACCACCTGAAGTATATGAGAGCCTGGCTGATTATGGGTCTGCTCCAAAGCCCTCTGAAGTCAGTGGGAGTCTTTCCCCTGACTTCACTGTGTTTGGGGCAGGCCCTGGATGACTATCCCTCAGGTTAGACAGTTTAATCATCCATTCAGCAGTACACAAAGCAGATCACATACACTTTTAGCCTGCATTGTATGGTGTTATGAAACGAGAAGATTATTTGATATGATTCAGAGATAGCTCAGGTATAAGGTAAAAAAAAAAAAAATAACACCTTTGATGTTTTACATTACACTTCAGTTATTCCTTGAGGGGCAAATTCTCGTCACCTTACCCAGGTGAATATTGCGCTCAGTAATTTGGTCAAAAACATTCCATCAACCTTCCTTTTAATAGAAAATGTTGAGGGGGGGGAGCAGGGGTGGAAATTCACCTTGATGGAGATTTCTGCCAAACAGAACAAGAAAGGAAATGTAAATCCATGTTTTCCTTCTTTTAGCAATCAGAAAAAAAAAAAAATTGTGACCAAAAATTAGTTTTGAATGGATTTTCTAACAGGGCAGTAAAACTAGTCCTTTTATTCCCCAAAAGCTATGGAGAAATAAAAATTTCCCAACAACTGCAGTCTCCATCCATTTCTAGCTGAGGTGTTAGCCATCCATTGACTACCAGCCAGGCCTGATTCTCATCTTGACTCTCTTTGGTCAAGCTACAAAATGTCCCTGTTATTTTGTGTGCTGTCAGAACAGGACAGACAGGACCAGCTTCCATTTCTGAGCTGGGCAGAATTTAGGTACATCACACTCAAAGTCAGGTGAGATCTGCAGGGCTTCTAGGGCCCTATCTCAAGAAGTCTGACGAAGATTTTTTTATCTCTAGAAATACAGAGAGGGCAAGGGCACGATACCTGTAGTTTCCTAGAACACTGTATCATTTGAACTACTGCTAAAAATTTCTGGGGGAAATCACCCTTAATCAGCATTAAAAAAAAAAAAAAGGCAGTAAAACCTTCTCTACAGGCACAACACACTGCGGCCAAATTCCACGGACTTGGTGAGCGACAGGGCAAATCAAAGCCTCCTCCTTCAGAGGAGAAGCAAACCACAATCCATGGCCAGTGGCAGTAATTGAAGCCCCACTTCTAAGGGAGTTGGCGGGCGATGAAACCCGGCGCGGATGGCTGTGTTCTGCCTCTGGAATCCCCTCCCATCGCCCCGCAACGCTGGTGCTGCTGGGGGTGGGGGGTTCAGCTTTACTGGCACAAGAGTTCCCTTTGTTGATGGGAGCTGGGTCTCCTCTAGGGGACTGGGCTGATCCAGCTGTACTGGCAGCGCCTTTGTACTGCGGAGCAGCTCAAGTGCAGACCTGCAGTGGGTGCCTGCCCGAACCTCTGCTGGCAGGTCGATAAGGCCAGCGCCGAGCAGAGTTAAACGACCCCGTGCTGGAGAAGTGCCACACGTAGGAGCCGGCAAGCATCTGTGTTACTGATCCAACGCATCTCTTGAAATGCCTCTGGACTGTGCTTCTTTTCAAGCGGGGAATGCCTTTTTTAGGAGTTGCGTGTGCTGGAAGAGCCGCAGTCCCTGCTGGGAGTGCTGCAGAGGTACCAGACGGCTGGGCTTGTGGTTATCAGCACAATCATGGCTTCACATCGAGTACCACGGCTGGGGTGGCACCTCTCTGGATGCTTAAAGAGTGGAGAAAACAAGCCAAGATGAGACTTCTTCCAATGCTTAACTTCGGTGATAAGCAGCTGGGATCCGTGGGCTACCAGCTAACCTGCATGAAATCACCGCTCCCCTAAAGCCAGAAGTTCTGTGAAGGACACATTTTACACGGCGATCCCCATGGCTGCCAGAGCAGAGAGGATGGAGGCCTGAAGTTTGAGCCTTTCTCCAAAGGAAGGACAATTCTCGGCTGACTTCCCTGGAGTGGGCTGTGCCCGGGGCTTCTGGGCCATCACTTGACCCAGGCTGGGAAGAGGCTCATTGTCATGGAGAACTGCCCAAGCCAGGCATGGCCTTGGCATTTATAGGGGAGGGCGGGCTCTCAGGGTGGGACAGCAGGCTAATTGCCTTTGTCTTCCCCCTCCTTCAATCGGGGCATCTCAGCAAATCCCTAAACCCATGACAAAAGCCCTGCTGCTTTTCAGTGCCTTTCATTAAACTCAATCCTCTCGCCCTCCCTCTCCCAAGATTTGCTAAAAAGAAGTCTCTTTTAATGGCAAAAGGGAACCTAAAAGGCTGCCATCAGCTCATTCACTCGTCTCCTCTGCAGACTGCGTGTCTATTTGCTGAAGTCTCCTCTCAAGTGTCCCTTTACTTTGAGCACACGGGGGGTGGCTCCTTTGCAGGAGGGGCCGCAGCTAAGGATGTGCTTTCCCTGGAAGAAGCAGGGTTTGGTGCTAATGGCTGGACAGGTACACTGGGGACAGTCAGACCTGCCAAAGCCTCCCTCGAGCCCACCACCATCCCTCAGGAGCAGGGCTGGAGCACTGTGGTGGGTGAATTCTTCTCTGACTCTGCCCTGGCAGGTTCTGGCTATGCGTCTGCCAACTGATGTGGCACAAGGTCTGCTGAGCCATGGGATACTGCTGAGGACATACTGCCAGGTGGAGGCCACCCAGCAACACAAATGTGCCAGATTTGGGATCCTCAGGAAAAATGTTTATGGGTACTGTGCAGAAACACAGCTGATGGAAGTGGCAACGTGAATTTGCCACTGATTTTGGATCCTCAAACATTTATGGGTAATGCCTGCAGAGACACAGCTGATGGAAGTGACTGAGGGTAAATGCTGAAATAAATCTGGGTGGAGGAACATGAGCTGGACACATGCAAGCATCCTGCACTGGCCCAACCCTTGCTAAGGTGTGAGAGCAGGCTGGCAGAGTGGAAAATGGGTGCAATGGTCACTTAGATGCACAGGTATGCAATTCCTGTCTTACTTGGGGACTGGATTTAAATCTTCCAGAGGTGTTGGGAATCCCTCCACTGCTCTTAGATCAAACTCAGCAGCCCAAACTCCAAATAAAGCTATTCCACGCCAGGTGGGATTGAAGCAGGACAAGACTGACCACCTTGTCCTTTTCCTAGTGGTAGCCTGCCCTTTCCCTCCCATTGTCACTGCCACTGCATCACCTGAGATGGAATTAAAATCAGGAGGAATTACCCCTGAAGCCAGGAAGATGGTATCTGTGCTGGGAAGGGGCGAGGGGGAGGGGGGTGAGGCAGGACTTGCCACCCGCCCACTGGTCTCAGCGATTGCACAAAGGGCAGTTGGACGGTGCTGGGGCAAGTACTTGGTCCCGATCCCAAGCACATGGAAGTCATCTGATGTTTCGTCATGGCTTCATTATATTTTGGATCAGGCCAGCGGTTTGTCTTGCATCACTGCCCTGTATGTTCTGCAGGTAGCCAGTGCAGAGGCGCTGCCAACTATTTTGTGTTCTGAACAGCCCTCAGGGATGGCCCTAAATCGCGGCAGATGCCTGTATGTTAAACAGCTGCAATTTCATGCTTAACTTCATTACTGATGCTGCATTCCTCATGGAGACACATTTATGCTCTACCTGCACACAGCCCCCGACACACAGCTCGTGAACACGGCAGGAAGGAGGGGTTGATTGTTTAGCATAATGGCTACAGGAGGACGGATTCTCCTTTCCCAGCAGCAGGAAATCAGGAAGGGTTCCCAGAAGTGCTGCCTGGCCCTCTAGCTGACTGGTCCCACCTCTTCACCGGCCGACAGCATAAGCAGCTGCGATCCCATTAGACAGACTCATTTGCAAAGCGGATTGAGCGTCCTGCTAGCTGGCACTGCGCTGGAACCAGTCCCACCTCTTTTACTGTTGCAAGTTTTTATTTTTTTTACCAAACCGGGCTGAAAAAGGACAGTTGCGATTCAGACCGCTGAGAAAAACAAACAAATAAAAACGCAAGAGTGCCCACACTGCACAGGGAGACTCCAAGAAACTGCAAACCAGCTCAGATGTGTCTCCTTTAGGAGCAAGGCAGGTTTTTTTCTGTCTCAGTGAACAGATGAAATTGTTCATAAATTTTTACACCTTTTATCCCAAACGATGTGAAAGAAAAACCTGTCTCCCACAGAGTTTTAAAATACCTCAAACATACTGATGAACAACCAGGCCAATATCTAACAATTGTTAATATTTTATTCCCAACAGCTGTTCAGCCTGAAAAGTTTCAGTAATACACTAAAAACAAAAACAAAACCAACAAAAAAATTCAAAACAAATAAAACAACAAAAAAGGGGGAAACAAAGTAAAATAAACTTTAACAAAGTTTAAAACACATTATAAATAAGTACAGCTCCAGAGCATAATTTACAAATATAAAACCACATAGAAACGTATGTACAGAAGAGTTACATTACGTACAAATATGTATAAAAATACCCCAGTGTTTATTCTTGTGCTAAAGCTGCGTGGCTAGAGTTATCTTTGGTACTAAGCTCAGGGAAAGAAGATTGTTTTACAAGACACGGCCCTGCTGTACAATACGCCAGACACAGGAAGACCCTCTGTGAGTGTGAGGAGGTTTTGGGTGGGTGTTTATACAGGGTATCCCCCTGTGCATTGCATATTGCAGGATCAGGGCACAAGCAAGGGCTTACAGAGGCAATTGTGGCAGAAGAGTTTTTTTCAATACATTGTACAAGGCACTTCATAAGAAATCTCTTCATTTTTTTTTTTCCTGTTCTCTTCTAAGACTCACTGGATGTCTACGCTTGGCTCTTGCCAATACCACTTTATGGCTATGGTTTTTAAACTTCTTGTTCTACATTCAGGATTAGAAACCTCTGAAAACATTAACTCAGTTCACGCCTGCAGAATTTAGATGGCAAACCATCTACACCACCTAACATTTTCCAGGATGGGGAAAAAAACTTTGCATCTGCCTTCTGCTGGTGCTTAAGGGGTGTTCTTATCTTGAAAGGTGAGAAGATCCGTCTTCCTGGAAGAACTCCTGGGAAGTGTCCACGTTGAAATGCTGTTTGCAAAAGCGCATGGTCCAACTCCCATTCCCTTTGTAGGCTGCCCCAGCACCCTACACCTCTGTCCCATCCCGCGTGTAGATGAGGCTGTTGACTGTGAAGTTGTAGTAGTGGTTGTACTGGGCTCCCTGGCTGCCGCTGCTGGGGTGGAAGGAGCTGTAGTAGGCAGGGGAAGGTCCCGCGACCCGCTGCAGCTGGTCTGGGGAAGGCACCTCCTGAGAAGAGCTGCTGGAAGGGGTGAAAGTGCCACTGCTCAGCTGTCCAGCAGAGAAGTTCCTGTGATGCAGGTCACTGCCGAGACCCCCCGTCAGCCGGCTGCCTCCGCCGCTCAGGGAGCTCATGCCGCTGAAGAAGGTGCTGAGGCAGCTAGGGGTGGATGAAATGATACTGGAGGGAGAGGAGCTTTTGGGATGGTCCCTGGCAGAAGGTGAGGGGTCCAGCTCCGGGGGTGGGCTGTTTCCACATGGTTTGCCTGTGGCTGGGATGGGTCGCTCTTCCTCGGCCTTCAGGCCCCCCAGAGAGGAGGCCGCTGCAGCGGTCGCGGGAGCGTTGGGCTCAGAGCGCCGCTTGCGTTTGCGACGGAAGTTCCCGTTGTCAAACATCTTCTCACAGTTGGGATCTAAGGTCCAGTAGTTTCCCTTCCCTGGTGGAAAACAGGAGACACAAGAGAGAAAGTCAGCTTCTGTGACAGCGAGCCCCACTGCTGACAGATAAGCAGCATCCACGTCTTGTCCAACTGGCACAGAACCCACATCTCTCCTGCACCTGTTCCTCCTCTCTCTATTGTCCAGTGCATGGATCCAAAACCTGTCTCCAGGACATTTCCACCTCAATCCCTCCAATGCCTAAATGAACCTTAAGGCCACACAGAAGAGAACCTCCCATCCCAAAGCATACACAAATCTGCACCTCTACCTCAGACCTGGCTAAAGAGAACGTGAAGAGGGGCTCCCCTTGCTCTGGCTGCCTCACAGAAGCTGGGGCACTTGCAGCCATCTCAGCAGTGGGTGACAAGGCAGTGCCCGGGCCACGGCTCTCAGAAAAGCTGATGGAGAGGCAGACCGGCCCACTCAGGGACACCGAGGGGACAGCAGACCAGCGGCACTGAGCTGCAGGGGCTGCAGACAAGCTGCCCCTCGCACAAGACTTGGTGCGAGATGCTGTGGTGGCACCAGCTGTCCCCACTTCCCTCCTGCCCAAGGCCGGGACGGGCACAGTGACCCCACAATGTCCCGAGCGGCTCCAGCCCGGCACGTCCTGGCCCCGCCGGGCCGGACCAGCGCTGTCCGGGCGCGCCTCCGCCCACTCCCGGGCACCGGCTGTGCCCCGGGGCCGGGCCGGACAGCGGCGAGCGGGGAGGGGAGCCGTGAATCACGGCCGAAGGAGCCGGGCCTTGCACAACCGGCGCTCCCGGGCTGCTCGGGGAGGGGGTGAGGGCTGGGGCCGGCCGGCCCCCGCCTACACCTCCCTCCGGGCAGCGCCGGGCCGGGCTGGGGCGAAAGAGGATGGTCACATCACAGCGCCCGGGTCAGGGGACGGGAGACCGCGGTCTCATCTCAGCGCTGGCCCCGAGGGGAGGGGAGAGCGCGGTCTCATCACAACATCCTACTAGAAGGGATGGAGAAGCGCGGTCTCATCACAGCTCTGGCCCCGAGGGGACGGGGAGCGCGGTGTCAGGACAGCGCCCGACTAGAAGGGGACAAGGGACCCGCCGGCCACGGGGACGCTGCCGCCCTTCTCCCACGGCGGTGCCGGTGTCCGCGCACGCCGCTCCCCGCTGCCCCGCCATCCCTCCCGCCCGGCGCGGCACCTCACCGGGGTCGTCCTCGTCGCGGGGCACCTTGCGGAAGCAGTCGTTGAGGCAGAGGTTGTGGCGGATGCTGTTCTGCCACCCGGCCTTGCTGCGCTTGTAGAAGGGGAAGTTCTCGGCCACGTACTGGTAGATGTGGCTGAGGGTGAGCTTCCTCTCGGGCGCGCTCTGGATGGCCATGGCAATCAGCGCCGAGTACGAGTAGGGCGGCCGCACCAGCTTCAGCAGCTCCTCCTGGCTGGCCAGGCTCAGCCAGCTCAGCTCCGCGCCGCCCGCCGACGGCGAGC
>VZTD01002786.1:128639-148180 GCA_013397725.1 Rhagologus leucostigma | reverse complement strand
GGCTGTGCCCGTCCCCCCCTCCCCGTCCTGGGGGTCTCTCCCGGCGCTGCCCGGTCGTCCCCGTACCGGCCGCCCCCTCCCCGGAGCTGTCCGTGCTGCCCCAAGACTCAGAGATGCGATCCCGCTTTCCCACGGATGCGGTCGCCCCCGATCCCTTCGGCCGCGACGCTGAGGTCGGAGGGGGATGAGCATCGCTGCGGTTCCCCCGACGGGAAGGCGAAGGGTGGAATGCGCTTAAACTCTGTTCCTGAAGTGTAGTTGTGCCGCCCGTCTCCCAACAGCCGGGGCTGAGATCGCAGTGCATTAGCTTTGGATAAGGAATTGCCCGAAATTAAATAAATGAACACCACCGGCGTGTTTGCTGGTACCGCGGGAGGAACGGGCTGGCGGGCGCGGGGCGAGATTTAGTGAATAAAAGTTACTTTAGCCTTAGTGCTCCGGGGCAGCCTCAGGAAAAGCGCATCTTTTTGCAGAGAAAAAGCTCTCGGTGTTCATAACGATCCCGACAGCCGATATCTACACGGGGACCAGCTCCGGCAATTCTTCTGGTCCGGGACAAAGCATACGTGTAACAACAAAAATACTGTCAATGGTGCGGGAGGATTTAGAGAGTCTTTGTCGGTCGCTTAGCAAATACATGAGTTGTACATTTCATCCCCCATTCTGAAATGGGGTTGTTATTCAGTTTTCTGGTAAAAATGCCCAAAAATGCCCTTTCCTGGTGTATACACAAAGCGCTCTCTGCAAGCGCCGGGTGTCTTGGTCTGACAACAGGATTTGGGGCAGAGAGGAGCATTTGGGAAAAGTCTTTGCGTTTTATGCCTTCCATAAAATAGTTATAAATGCACATGTAAACCAGTGAAGCTTTCCCGAGCTGACTCCAATCCCAAATTTTCATCCCCGGTGTGATCTAAGCAGCGATATAATAGCCAAAGAACTTTCAACTTCGTATTTCGTTTTAAAACAAGTGAACAAACATTATTCGAGACGGACAATAACTTAAAAGTGACTGTGTTAAAGAATTAAGATTTGGGGTTTTCTCCTTTAATCCTAAGGAGAGGTGTTTGGGGGGTTTGTTGGGTTTTTTTTTTGTTTTGCTGTGTTTTTGTGTGTGTGCGTGTGTGTTTTTTTATTCTTCTGTTGTTATTTTGTTTCCGTCACTGTTGCTGTTGCTGATTTTATTTTGCATCCCTTGGGGAAAGACCTTCCCGTGAGTATTTGGATACCCAGAACAGCAGGAGAAAAGTTTACGTTTCGCAAGGTGCCTTTTCCCTTCTCAGCCTCCTTGCCTTTAAGATTTATAACAGCTCCTCATGTCTTTTAGATCAGGGTCGCGCTGGAAAACGCCGGTTTGTAGTCTGACGGGACAACAGGCATCCAAACCAAGCAGTTTATGGGGAAATCACAGCTAGAAAGGACATTTAAAGGACAAGAAAAAGGTAGAGTTTTAAAAGCAGTTTCCCCCTGAGTTTGAAGAGCTAAGCCGAAAATATTATTCTCTAAAATTACAACAAATCTGTGTTTATCAAAACCCCCTCGATCGTTGCAGGACGGAGAGGAGCAGTCAGTGGTATCGCCGTATCGCTCGAAATTGAGGTTTTTGCTCCAGGGATTTGATGTTTTTGGGCAAAGGCAGAGCCATCTAGAGGAGCAGCCCGGCTATGGCGAGGCGGGGAAGGCAGTTTCCCTCACAGGCATGGGGTGCTGCCTTCGAGCTTCCCTTAGCTGATTTCTCTGCCTCCAACAAAGGAAACTGGTTAGAAAATAATGCTGAATTAGCTCTAATAAAAATGCGTGTCCTCAGAAAACTCCAGCTTGCTTTACCAAATAGTAAGGAATGTGAAACAAAAATAGCTTTAGAGAGGTTATTACATAGCTGGGATGGCATGGATATGCAAAACCAACACTTAATTTAAAGAGTGGAGAGAATAAAGCTTTGATGGTGTGACGGCTGTAAAAACATTTAATTTTCTAAATGCATTTATCCTGCAAGTAGCGTGCAGCATTGCCTCGAAACATCATCAGCTCTCAGTACAGACCTGTTGCTGTTCCCTTCTGCCAAGGCATGAGGAGAGCATGAAGAGATCCAGCACTCTGCCTCTCTGCTTTCTAAGTGCTGCCTTTTTTCCAGAGAGCTCTGGGAGACGTTTGCCTTGCAGAAACACACCGGGGAGCTGGCAAGACATGACGAAACACAAAACTGAAATCAGTTTCGAGGTAAGAGTCTGAGGCTACTGTCCATCACTGGGAGCAGATTTGGGGTTGGGTTTCAGCAGCTTTGTTGGCTCTGTGAGTGGGCAGTGAGGTGTGCTGGGTAGAGGAGCCCGTGGCACCTCGAGTTGGGCTGAGCTGTATCCCCAGCCAGCTGTGATTAAGTGCAAACCTCTCCAGCCAGCTGCCTTGGAAAGTGTTTAAAGGCTTCCCAAGTGCTGCAGGAGAGCAAGGTCCTCACCATCCTTGCCTGGTGCTGTCCCCACTGTTGGCTCAGGTGCTGTGCCTGTCCTTGTCGTGCATGCAGCAGCACTTTCCCCTGTAGGAAGACGCTGGCTTTGCCTCTGAGGCCCTGCTCCTCTGAACGTGTAGGCACAGGCTTCACTTTCCTGCTGTGCATCTCAGGTGTGTGCAGCTGAACACGGAAACCTGAAAATGCCTCAGACCCGAGCGCCTGGCCCAGCAGTGGGAACAGATACCTGTGCCCACCTGGATCTCACTCCGTTTCCCAGGGATGCTGAGCCTTAGGCACAGGGTATGTGTTGGTGGAACAGAACGTAGGAGCCCATATTGGCTGCTCTTGGCTTTCCTAGGAGGGTAGAGAAACCAGGACCCCTTCAGTGGCTGCAAATTTCTGCAGGGAAGCAGGAACCACAGGTTTGGTTTGTTTTGGCTGCATTTGCAATCTAAGTCTCGCTTTTTCCCCAGGGCTGGCAAGGAGCAAAGTGCTAACTCGGTGGTCCGCATACAATCTGCTCATTAAGAATTCTTTTATATCTTTCTCCAAAGTGATCAGTGAAATTGGGAATGAGTTCTTCGTCCTGAGAGGCAAGATGGAAAAATTATCTTTTCTCTTGAAGTACTCCAGTGTCTCCACCGTCAAGAAAAATAAGGAATTGGCTAAGAGCAGCTCAAATTAAATTTAAGATCTAGTATCACTCCCTTCCTTAGAGCCGAGCATATTCCTCCCTATTTTGGGTACTTTACACCTATTAATATGCTATAAGAACGTCTCTTTTTTTCACTCAACCCCTGATTTGTCCTGCAAATGGCTAACATAGGATATCTGATGGTGTGCTGTAGATGTGTCACTGCTGTGAATTTGGGAGGGTGTTCCGTGTACGTGTACACAGGTTAAAGTAATTTTTATCCCTTACCTAAGGAGAATGATGTATATTCCTCCCTCTCTGTATCTAGTCATCCACTGGACTGAAGTTCTGGACATCTAATTTTGCCAACTTACCTTATGATAAGATCAGAGGTTTTCAAACCTTTTCTTGATTTTTCAGACTCTACAATGTTTCCTGGGGAGGTGTTCTCATCCCACGATGTTCAGGCTACCAACAATAGGCTTGGTTTGGTTTTGTTTCGAGTTCACGGCCTCTGTTAAACTCTGCAGGCTGCAGACCGAGGGTTAACATTTTGAAACATTTATATTAATATTTTCTGAGTGCATTTCTAATGTTGCTGAGTGTCATGGAGCCCCTGGACATGGCCACAAAGCAAGGAATAAATCATAGTTCATCTCAAGCTGTAGTTGCTGCAGCACTTTAGGCTGCTGGGAGCAAACACCATGGCTGAAAGGAGCAGTTCTGCTCTGTGTCCACTTCTCGCTGTTTTTTTATGGCTGGTGTGCTTGCACAAGTGTTTCTGTGGCTGGCTGGGGCACTAAGCTGGTTTGAGAAGAACACCCTCTTCCCAATCCCTTTTTTCCCCCCCTTTTTCTTATCCCCTCAGGTTAGTTTTAGCCTGGGCCTGTCTAGCCCCTTCCTGAGTGAGAGCTTGTTAGCGACTGATTAGCCGAAGTTTTGATAAAAGCTTCATTGTTTGTAACCCCTGTAAACTACCCGGAGCTGTGCTCCTAATAAAAGTGGGATTAAACAGACACCTTGGGAGTGAGACAGTTGCAAGTGGGAATTTCACAGTTTTGAGGGACTGAGGGATGTGGCCAGGCTTCAGTAACTCTGCGTATCAGAAGTGATTTTACCAAAACTGGGAAAGAAGCCTGACTTGTGTTTTGGGGGGGGAAAGGAACCTGGTGGGAGACAGAAGGAAGTCACCTGTTTGTGGCTGGATTAAGCACACGCTCCGGGGCTTTGGAAACATTTACAGAAGTTCTCAGTGCCCTGCATTCCTCCAGCCTCTCCTCGGGCTTAAGATTCATAAAAAGTGTTTTAAAATCCTCACTCTGATCCCATGAATTTAATCCCTCCTCGTTTTATTTTTGCAGCAGTAAAAGAGTCCACTTGGCACTGACTTGGTACTTTTGGGTTGTGTCTTTTCTGGGAGGAGTGTTAAGCAAGGGGCTTCTTCCCTCCTGCTTAAAGCAAGAAGTTGACCTGGGCTGAAATAAAGCATCTCCGTGCTTTTAAAATGTTTTTGATGTGTAATGGAATATTTGAAATAGAGCTTGGTGCTCTGGGCTGGTTGCTCTACAGTGATCACTCCTATAGGGTAAGGTAAAGGCCAATCTCTTCTGGTCCTAATTCATCTGAATAAGCCACCTCTGCTCTGGAACGAGTAATAGAAACAGAAAAACATAAATTTATGGTCAGCTAAGGTAAAAATAATCAAAACTATTAGTAGATAAAGGCACTGGCTGCCATCCCCATCACCACAAGGAAACAGAGGAGTATTAAATTAGTATTTCTTTTCCATGTTTGTCTGGGGCAGAAAAAATCAGATGGTGTGTTAGTTTCAGGTGCTGGTGAAAGAGCATTTTGGGCTCCATTAATAACTAGGGATTATGTTAAATAGCAACCACATAAATGAAGTATTTCATTATCAGCCAGTCCCGGTAATTTACAGCCAGGGGTTTCAGAACTCTCTGAACCAGGAACATGCCGTGTGGGCAGTTAATGCTGGCTTTTCATTTTGGGTCACTGGGAGGATTTTAGAGCACTAAGAAAGCAGATACTGGCTCCTTATTTAAAAGGATTGGGGCAAATGATTTGGGTGATGCTGTAACTGTCAGCCTGTCACTGATAAAGGCAAGAAATGAGTGGGTGCATCTCTTAATTAATGATTAATTTCCTTCTTAAAGGAAGACAATGACCCAGTGCCAATGAGTGTGTGAAGATAGAAAACAGACCTTGTCAAATTAATTTGCTGTTGTTCTCCAGCAAGAGGGAGCAACTCTTGATGCACCTGATTTCTGAAAGTACTTGGTTAGTTCTGTCTTGGAGGTGGATTTCACAAGCTGCTATAAAATCACCATGGTGCGAATTAAGTGGATCCAACTGGTTAAACCAAGATCTCAGAATGTCACTGTGAAAAATGAATCCTTGAATCTCAGGGAAATTTTGTGGAAATTGGTTCATTATTCTGTTTCTGTCATCAATTTAGGGGGAAAATGAAGAATCATTGTCTACCAAATGTGAAGGAGTCTAAAATTGAGGCTATGGAGTGTTAAATATTGAAGAGAACAGCTCTCTGACACAGACCTGCCTCTGCCTGGGAACGGGGGGCAAATGGGCAGGGTGTTTTTTGATATGGAAGAGCAAAAGGACACATTTAGGAAAAAAAGCTGAGATTGAAGAGGTGATGGAGCCTGTCTCAAAAATGAATAAATTTTTAAAAGGTTATTGTAGTTCTTGAGAACAACCAGCTGTTCCTTGTTGTGCTTTTGGTGTGAATGAGGCATAGGAATAAGAAATTATAACTCCATGTTGATGCTGTATGAAACTGTGATGGCACCTATAAAATCATGAGTAGCAGGGTGAAATAACAGGGGTGAAGTTGTTTATTATCCAGTTAAATACAATACAAATACCCTGTGGGATTTTAACTAAACCTGGGACCATGTTTGTGAGCAGACACCACCACACAATGTGCAGCTATGCCTTGAAGCTTCTGAAGGAACTCTTTTTAATTACTTACAGGAAGGGAATATTATGGGTGACTTGCTTGTAGGTTATAAATATCCATGCAAGGGCTGGAGCATGAGGATAAAGGACAAAGTCAGAGCAGGAATCAGGGGCCAGAACTGAAGCAGGACAGAGAGAAGGGGCTCAGTTCAGCTGGTCACACAGAGACAGCTGACCACAGTGACACTTTAAGGCTACTGTAAAGAAACATTTTGAAGTCTGTTCACTCTTCTTGGCCACGTAGATGCTATCTGGTATCTCCAGCTCAGTCGGTGTCTGATGAGGGGAAGGGGTCCAGCAAAAGGATCGCTGCTAATGGAAGCTGTGGCCAGCAGAAACAGGAATCTGAGATCACTTTGGGTAAAATCCCACTGTTAATGAGGCAGTTAGAGATGTACCAGCACAATTCTGTGTGCTTTTGAAAATCAGGTGGACAGACAAGGGAGTGACACCACACGGGAAAACCTTGTTTTAAGGCGGTGATGCGAAACACAAGAGAGGCATCAGCGGGAATCACACTCATAGAAGGAAAATCCCTGTAAACTCAAGATTTGTCACTTCACAGAAATCAGCCTTTCTGTTCAGGGCTGTGGAACAGGTTCCCTGATGCTCCCAGCTCTATGGGCTCATATGACAGATGCCAAGGAAAAGCTTCCATGATTTCTTCGAAGAATTTCGGGTGATTTTGCTACCAGTCAAGGCGTGCCTAAGCCTGACCTTGGGAGTGAACCACTCGTGTGCCCAGTGACTGACGCTTGTGACTGACTGGCACATGTCAAAGACTGGCAAAGGCAGTGCTAACCAGGACAGGGATGGCAAGTGCCTCCAGGCTTTCATGAGGCTCTACAGACTCTACATAAGCAAAAAGAAGGGCAAGTGCAAAAGCTAAAGAGGCAATGGAGCTGAAAAGCTCTGATTGGCATTTAGGAAGATCAAAATTAGCAAGGAGGGGAAGAGCAAGACCTGTGTTTCTCCTGGGGTCTTCTGCAGCCATAGTCTCATCACCTGTCTCAACAACATTTATTTAACTTGGTGAGAAAGAAAGCAGGCAGCCACTGAGCCTGCGTGTTGGAAGGCATTCTCCACCTGGCCAGTGCTCAGCAGGATGCATTGGTGAAAAGACATATCCTGAGCAGGCAGACATGGAGCAAAAGTGAAAATATCAAGGGAAGTCAAGGAGAATTGGTTTAAAAACAAGGCAGCATTAAAACATTCCTGTGAAAGTCCAAGTCAGGATGGATTTTTATATTTGACATTATGGAAGAAGAACTAGTGTATCCTCCACAGCATTAATGTTGAAGAAAGCTCCCTGCTTTCAGAAAAGGACAGGCTGAAGAGATGGGGGAAATATTACCAGTTTTTAAAGATGACCCTTTAAATCAAGAGATTTAAAGATTCGCAGTGTTTGGGAGATTATAATGCTTCAGAAGCAGGTTGAAAAAAAGATCTTGCTAGCAGAGGTGCAAAGAAGGCTGAGAGAATTGGAATTGCTCATCCTGGAGAAAAGAAGGCTCTGAGGTGTCCTTATTGCAGCCTTTCAGTACCTGAAGGGAGCCTACAAGAAAGCTGGAGAGAGACTTTTTACAAGGGCATGTCATGACAGTCCAAGGGGATTTAAACTGACAGAGGGCAGATTTAGATTGGATATTAGGAAGAAATCCTTTGCTGTGAGGGTTGTAAGGCACTGACACAGGATGCCCAGAGAAGCTGTGGCTGCCCCATCCCTGGAAGTGTTCAAGGCAAGACTGGATGGGGCTCTGAGTGACCTGGTCTAGTGGAAGGTGTCCCTGCCCGTGGTAGGGGGGTTGAAATTGGATGATCTTTAAGGTCCCTTCCAACCCAAACCATTCTATAATTCTATGAGAGGTCAGGAGACTGAGAATTCTGAGGGGCTGAGAATGGATCCATGTGGCTGTGGCACGTGTCACTGGCCCAACAAGGCACTTGTAGGTTATCAGGAAAGAAAAGATCCCTTAAACAAGGAAAAGGGCTCCCAGTAGGTGACTTCCCACAAGGGACCTTCCAAATTTTGTATGATACCCAAGCAGATTCCTCACTGTGTTCCTTGCTGGAGGATTCAGAAGGTAGATTCATTTCCACAAAGCTTGAGGGACAGTACAGCAAAACCAGTCGAAGAGGCTGATCCCTGGCAAGTTCAGAGATATCAAGAAGCACTTCAGCTCTTTAGTTGCACAATTTCAAAAAGTCATTTGACCCGGTATGTTGCAATAGGTGTGTGGAGTGTCCTAGGGCTATATGATATGTGTAAGAAGCTGCTGAAAAACATTATGAAGAGGTGAGGTCAGCAGTCCTGGTCAAGAACAAGCTGAACAACTGGTTCAACACAATGACTGGTAGCAGACAGGGTGACTTGATAATTCACAGTAGCTTCTGGAGCTGCCTGTAGAAAGTGAAGGACGGAGTTAGAGTCACCGAAGACTTTGGGCAAAGACAGAAGATCAAAAACCTGAAGATGATCGCATCTCCAGCGGTGGTGCCGGTTCATCAGATGTGCAGAGTCAGGTTGCTGTGTCCCATGATGAATGATGCAGATCAAACACTGGCATGAGCGAGGCAAAGGCCAAGAGGAAAGGGAGAAAGGATGAGAACTACACAGACAGGCAGCAGCCGGGTGGACAAGATGGACAGCCCCGTTTATCTGAGACATTTTACCACACAGGTCAGCAGCAGATCCCTCATAGAGATCTGAAAGAGGATGTAGCTGGCACATGTGGGTGTAGATCAACTGAAGCAGCCATAAAAAGACACAGAGAAATGATGGAAGCAAAAATCAGGCTATTCAGCTGATCCCTGTCCTTGCTTTGTGTGCAAAGAAATGAATGGTCGGGAAGGTGAAACAAAAAAAGACAGCTGGTGTTTGCAATGAAGTGTCACTGATCGTGGGACCGTGCCAGGACTGGGACAGTCAGCAGGAGGATGTGCAGAAAGTCATCTCTGTGAGGAAGGTCTGACTGCTGCATGGATGGATAATCTCTTTCAAGACACCCTGTTCTTTATTCTGGTAAAGGGAAGAGGATTAAGATCCAGATGCTGACAGAAACGAGTTCATTGCTTTTCATTTGGATTTTTTGTTGTTGGTTTACAATTTTCCCAACAGAGGTGTGGACCCTTACATCCTGCATTTGCACCTGCGTCTGTGAGCAGCTACTTCTTAATATTCTCCCACAGACCATTTGGGTCTACAGCCTGTGGATCGAAGGGGTGGAGGACAAAAAAAAGGAACCTGTGTTTGCTGAGCACAGAGGAGCACTTGAGAATGATTTGTAACTGCCCTTTATGGTCATAAGTCTGTGGGACAAAAAATAAAGGGCAAACCTGTCTGAAAATGGGAGATGGCAAAGACAGGGGAACTGGGAGGGAAAAGGGACAAAGAGCAGGTTTTTGCATGCAGCAGTTGCAGTTCATCTGCGAGCGGTGAAGCCACTTTGAGTTCTCAAATGTGGGACCTGTGTCCCCAGGTCACTCTAATGGGCCAGGCAGACAGAGCCCTGACAGACAGCAACCAGCACCAAGCGTGTGGAAGAGGCAAAATCCAACTCAAATTTCCACATTCTCCTCTTGACAAGGAAAATGTAGTCTGGCTCTTTACAAGTCAGGAGACTCCTGCAGAGCGGTGATTTCACATCATATAGTCCCAAAGTTTTGGATGGGATCCCTTAGGAAAAAAAAAGTTCAGGATGGAGAGAACCAGATGATTTAATCTGGGTTGTAGGAAGGGTGAGTGAGATAGAGGTGATTGAGCAGCATCAAAGGGTGACGATCAATTTGAATTTCCCCAGAAGTGATGTTGATGCCTGCGTTGCTTCTCCCCGTGCTTTTTCTTTAATTAAATACCGAATGTTCCATTAGTAGTTGGAATAACATGCTGTTCTTGGGGAAAAGAAAACCCAAGTAATCCCTTTATCTGCTAAAATAGATGATTTCTAGTAGATTAAACAATGGCCTTTCAGCTACCAGAGCATAGTTCAGGCCATAATTGAAGTCCTCTCCTTGGCCTCTCCTCGGTCCCTCGCAGCCAGCAGCCCGTGGAGCCCCATCATCAGAGATAACCTCAGTGACTCTTGTCTGCAGTGAGTGTTTCTCCAGATGAGGAGATTAGTCGGAGATAAAGGATATTACCTGAAAATAATAAGTGATTATGGTCCCGGACTGTCTCTCCACATTCATTTCATGCTGGTTAACCCTTGCAAAACTGGCTGCTGGTTGGGTTTAGGTCTTTTAAGAGGAGGGAGGGTGAAGGAAGGTTTCCAGTGCCTGAGTGGAAAAGGAGAAATTTCACCTTTTGTTGTCTGTTTCATTGTCTGGGTGGGGATTTCTGGGAATGGCAGGAGGCCTGGCTGCACCCCACAGTCCATGGAGGAGCTGGAGCTGTGCCCTGTGGGGTTCTTGTGGGATGCCATCACCCCCTCCTCCCCATGCTGGTCAGCTGGAAGCTGTGAGGACTTAAAACTCCCCTGCAAGTCATCTTCCATTTGCCTGATAGCAACCCAGGAGAACACTGGATGCCCAGAACACACACAGTGGTTTTATTTCCACTGCTGCAATGAGCAGGACTGTGCCATGGGCCCAGCCAGTGACCTGCAGTAGTCCATGCTGTCCAATTATTAGCATGGACCAGGCATGTTTTGGGATTTACAGTACTCTCCCGTTCCTGGGCATGGCTCAGAGGCTATAAACTTCTCCAGCGGGCAGTTTCCATGGGACCAGTCTGTCACTGGGAGTGCTGGCTGGGCTGTGTGGATGGGAGCTCAGAACACAGAACAGTCCCAGGTATTTTTTCAAGCATGGATGCAGCTACTCTGACTTGACAACACAAAACCATTTATGGCTTCTGTATTCATTCAACACCAACAGATCCAGAGAAATACAAAAACCTTGCAAGGTTTTTATAGCAAATTTTCAATGTGTCTAGCAGGAAAAAATTATCATATAGTGGTTTTCTAGAAATTCAGGTTGGTTGCCTAGGGAGGATGGAGAGAAGAAATGTGAAAGAAAAAAGCTGAAGAAATGCCTTGAAATCTGCTTATGGGGCTGTGTGTTGTTACCACTGCTGGGAGTGAGTTCTTGTGCTGCAGAAAGTGTCCTGGTGGGAAGATAATTTCCTTGGGCTCCCTGCAAATATTACAGGTGAAGTCCTGGCCCCGTTCAAGTCACTGGGAGTTTTGTGAGCCACTTCATTAGCACCACGGCCATTTCATTCATAAAAGGCTCCTTCCCAGCTCCTGTGCCATTACAGCATCCTCTGTCTGTCATCAGGCTGGTCTCCCTGAGTGAGGGGCGAGCAGGTTCATCCTTCTTCCTCTAAATGCTTCATCAGCCGCTCCCTTGAAAACTGTAAATAAAGGCCGCTGGGGATAGCTTTTCTGCTTGACCCCTCACCTGAAATGAAAATAAAGGTGGCTGAATTTCATCCTGACGTGGAGCTCCTTCCCAGGCCGGCTCTTTCCCGTGGCTGTTGACAGTTACCTGCCAAGCCCCATGGTTACCTTTGATTCTGCCGTAATGACATCTCCGTGCTTAGGATGGCTCTGGGACTGTAATCCCCTCTGCAGCCTTAACCAATTTATGGGGTAACCTGAGACCAGGCTCTCTCTTCCCCGTGATTTTTCCACTTGTTAGCACTCACTGAAGGCATCAACAAACTAAATGCAGAGGGTTTATTTTGTTGCATGCCCAGGGTTGGTCAGTATCTGCATGCATGGCTGCTGTGAATCTCGGCCTTTAGAAAGCTGCTGCGTGTTCTTGCCACATGAAAACGGCACAGTGTTTTATTTCCCCAAGTGTGCTGCTAAAACAAATGCTTTGTTAGCAAAACCCAGGCAGTGCTCCAAGGAGCTGTTAAGAGCAGAAGTGAGGATTCAGCAAAGTGGGATTTATCCATGGTTTTGCCACAGATTTTCTGTGTGATTTGTAGCTTGCTTTGTCTCAAAGTGCTTCGTCTTTAAAATCCTTCAAGTCAAAGTCTTGCTGTGTCTCATGTTTAGACTGTAAGCTTTTCAGGGCCAGGGCTTTTTTGTTTGCATAGCAGCTTTTATAAAAAGTCCCTGATCTCTAGGGAACCTACCTGTGCATGTATAATACAGTTTTAAAACAGAAGGCTCAACTTCATTGTAGTGAATTATCCTGGTGTTAGGGGAGGACACGAGTCCTGGTCCCTGCTCCCTAACTTGTATTATTTGGCTTTTCTAAAGGAAATCTTAGGGCAGATGATTTACACGGCGACGGAAGTAGAAGGAGGATCCCTGGGGAAAGCAAACACTTGAGACTTCAAGGTGGGATGACTTCGGTGGCACACTTCTCCAATGGCCATCTGATCCAGGAGGTGCCCGCTTCCTAAGCACAGATCAAAGACAAAAGGTGACTTCTGAAATGACATGCAGCCACCTTTCACATTGCTTAAATTCTCTCCTCCTGCTTGTGTTTGATCTCATTTTACTTTTCCTGTCACTGGAAGCAGGTGGTTGCTTTATTCTCCCCGACAAGTTTAGATGAGCTGAACAGCTCTAATGGCTGCAGTGAGAGAATCTCCCAGTGGCATAGCCAGCCTAAACCTTGGAGCAGGCAATGGAAAAACTCCTCTTCACTGTATCCAGGTGTGGATGAGGTCTGGATGAGCTCATTCGGAGTGGTAGTTGTCCTGCCAGACTTGCCTTTAAGAAGCAGATGTGGTTGTAATGTGAGGTGACACTCAAGGAAAGCCCAGGAGCTCCTCCAGGCCTGTGGGCATACAGCTGGAGGGTTTTCACGATGTGCTAGAAATGCACATTTCCTCTTTATGTATTGTTAGGAAAGGCTGTGCTTGTTGTTCTGGGCTCTCGGCTCTGTAGGGTGGCTCTGCTGACTGCTGGTGAAAATGTCCAGCACAGACCAAGAGATCTGCCATGAATGTGATCACAAGTGACAGGCATAAGTCAAGCCAATGTCATATTGTAACCAGAGCTACTTTAGATCAAGAGACTCCCCAGACTTGGGTCACTTGTGTGCGCTGCTCTGAATTTTGTCTGTTTTTCCTATATCTCTGTAATGCTGCTCTGCTTTACTCCTGTGAGCCTGTCTCTAATTTTAACCTGCTTTTTCCAAGGAGAAAGAGGAGCAGAATTTACCTAACAGGCAAGCTCTTAACAAAGCCTGGGATACCTGATACACATAATGGTCCCAGAGGCATGTTTACTTTGGACTGAGTGAGTGAGTGAAAACCATTTTGGAAGGACTTTTTCACCTCCAGCAACTTAACCTAACGAGGAGAAAAGTGATGTGGTTAAAGGGCTGTTTAAACAACGGCATTAGGGAGCAGATTTAGGCTCTCCAACAATACCTATATGTATTTGCCTTACACAGGTGCATAAATATGCCGTGATTTATATCACAGGACACATCACGTAGGCAGTGATGAGATTTCAGCCATCCTCTGCTGATGGATGATTTTTGGGGGATAATCAGGGACAAACATTTGATTGTTTTAGCAGGTTACAGCAGAACTGCCCAAAGATTTGGAACACCATGACTGAGTTCACCAGCTGCCCTTGTCTCCTGCACAGAGGAGTGACTGTGTAACAAGGAGTTTGGCTTTGAGGGCTCAGTCCTGTAAGTGCTTTAGGTGGCTGGAAGAGAGCAACAGGATTGGATTTAGGCTGAAGGACGCTGCTTGTTTCTGCTCACAAGATGCCATAAACGCCCCCACCAATTTATCAAGAAAACAGGAGAGAAAGGTGAAACAACTCCATGGGAAACGTGCCCATACTGGACTGCTGCACTGCCACAAAAGTTCATGTTTTTAGACCCAAATGAGTGGCTGACCTCCTGCTGACAGAATGGGCTGTCAACACTCATCCCTTGAAGAAGAGTCCCCTCTTTGCACTCTGTCTCCTGGTGGTGATAACCTGAATGGAGATTCCCAGATTACACCCTGCCTCTTCCACGCGCTGGGGGTCTTGCTTACCCCTCACTTCCCTCTTTCAACATCCTCATGGGGGCAATGAATCTTATTCCTGGCCCAGGGAGCACTTGTCAGGGGCTGGGATGACAGGGAAGTGTGTCCTCCTTGGCCATGTTTTCGTGCCTGGAATTGTTAATAGCTGAGATGGTTCCCCCAAACCCTGCCAGTGCCAGAGCAGCGCCTTGCACAAGGGCAGTACTGGCTTAGAGAGAACTCCTGCGTTTCACAGGTGAAAAAAGACAGCAAAAATGGTAAGTTAGGGCCAAACTGAGGTGAAACTTATCTCTGCATCATGTCCTCTATGCAACTGCAGTCTTACTGAGATTATGAGATTGACTTTCCAGAGGGAAATTCCCCGCTCCATGCACAGGGGGAATGACCAGCAAGCTGCCAGGAAGGATCTGCACAGGTCAGGTACATAAATCTCACTGTTTTACATTATAATTAAGATCCTTGACTCTAACTTAAACTCTTCCTATCTGATTTTAAAGGACCTGAGCTCAGCTATCACACATTTGGGCCCACTGGCAAATTCTCCCAAGGTGCTACTAAAACACATAATTGTCTGCCTTTGACTTTCTGATCCTGGCTGCCTTGTACTTTGCTTCTGTGCACGCACGTAGCATGATGTGGGGAGGCCAAAAGCACCAGCACCCTCTGGAAACCTCCCTGGATGTTTGGTGATATCGTTGCCTTGAGAAACAGGGGTGCTGCCATTCAGGTGAGTGGTTTAAGCTCCCGAGTCTGGGAATCTGAGCCATCGTCTCCCTGGAGTATTGTGAAAATAAACCAATTATTTAAGAGCAATTTCCTCCTGCAGGTGTTTATTTGGTCTTGAGCACTATCTTCTGTCTCAGGGGTGTGCAGAGAGCTACACAGAGAGCAGCCATGCAGGGCACAGCTTTCTCCAGATCTGCATTAGCAACGAGGAGGCAAATAAGTTCTCTTGGAGGCAGAGGAAGGTGAGAGCTGGGAGTTTGGTTCCTATCCACTTCTAATTGGGATTATGCTGGCAACTATCAGCCCCATCTTTTGATACTTGGGAAGAAGAAAGGGGAAACTGAACGGCAACAGTGGGCTGCTCCTGTATAAACTATTCTGGCAAAATGCCTTTTAATTTCATGTGAGCTGTGCCTGCGAGAAGACGGAAGGATCAAGCTATCATCAAGAAAGATTAGGATTTGGAGCCAGGTTTTGGAAGTTTTCTCCTATCTCAGTAATGAATCAGACACCTTAGGTGAAATTCGGATCCTACTGAATAAGCATTTTCTTTTTTTGTGTTTACCAGGGCCAGGATTTCACCCCTAACTTCAAATATTCCCAAACACTGCTGTGCCTGCAGCTTGGAGCTAGTTGCCAGTGCTACATCCTAAAATTGTATCTCATTTATATTATCCTTGTAGGACCTGATTTTGCTCCCCGTGATGGGGGTTCCAGTACTGAGTTCAAGATGATGGGACTGTCCCTCTTTTACTCTGCTGTGTTACAGAACTGTGATGCTTTAAAAGTGATTCTTCTTAATTTATATTATTCCTGATAATTCTAGATTGCAGGCTTGGTTTCATTTACATCAGAAATAGGATCCATTTTCTCTGCCCGGGAAGGAAGACACTCTCAAGGGCTTACTGATATTTGTGTGTTTGACTTTAAGGCAGAAGTTTGTTCCTAATTAATTGAATAAGTGCTTTAATCCCTGGCCTGAGGGCTTCCCATAGAGCATTAGCTGTATTAAGAAGGAAATGGAGTGTAATCCCTTTAATATAAGCACAGGAGAACATGAGAGTTTCACATTTCTGGTAATAGTTTCTTTCGTTGTTGCATTATTTATTCTGATATTAATTTGCATAAAATGCAGTAAGGGTGGAGGGCTTCTCCTCTTTCCTGACACCAGTGCAGAGCTGTCAGCAGCACACAACCCTTCCAGAGCATCCTTGGGCTCCAGTTGCACACTGGTGCCTAACAGTGTGCAGAGAGAAATAACCTGGAATTCAGCTCATTCCAGTGGTGCCTGTGAACACAGGTCTGTGACTGGCTCTCCTCCTGGAGCTGAGATCTCCTCTTCCTGCATTTACCACTATCTGCATCACTGTAGTGGCAGAGAATCTCATTTCTGAACCAATGGCTGCACTAGGGTCATGTGCAGCTGCAGAAATTGGACCCTTGGATGAGATTCAGCTCACCAAACCCAGGCTTTCTGGGTTTATTTCAGCCTCAACTATGTACCTGCATTGGTCACATGAACTGGGCTGAGTGAGCCAGGAAGTCGGATCAGCTCAGAGGGAGATGTCCTCCTTGTGTACACCCAAAATTAGGCAAGATTAGTCTTTTGGTGAAATGCAAAGAGTGAACACTGCTCTGTGGATCTGGTGTGGTGTTCCTCTCTATTCATGGGACAGAGGACTCCATTTGAGCATCCCCTGCTGCCTCATCACAGGAAGAGAATGGCAGCATCTGAAGGGGACAGTTCGGGTGTTCACAGCCACCCTCTGAGTCCAAGAGCAGATCCCTGCCTGCCCTAATTCTGCAGTGTTCCCCATCCTTCCATGCAGGGAGGTAAGGATGCTATTTTCCACTCAGCACACCCACAGAGTATGTCCTTTTCTCCTCAGTTTCCCCATATTTTGCTCACCTCTTTAGCAGGAGCTGGGGGCGCTTCGAGAGCTCACGAAGGGCAGGCTTTGTCCTTCTCCTGGCCATGTGTCCCTAGCATGGCTGGCTGCAGCTGTAGAAGTGGGTAACAGCCCCCCAGCATGACTGTTGGCTGCCTTCACCTCCAAGAAACAACCCCAGCCCCCTCAGGCTCCTCTTCCTCCACCAAGGCCTCCAGGGTTCTGCAGTTCAGTGGTGTCATAATGGAGTTTTCCTTTGACCCTGGAGACACCACGACCACACAAGCATTGCTGGATCCCATCACTGATGTTCCCTGTCCCAGGAGGGGTCACACCTGTTCACCCTCTGGGGCACTTTGGGGGTGCTGGTGCTGGGATGCCTCCATCTCATCCCTTCTGGGTTCCAACAGACTGCATCCCCTGAAGTGTCCATCTTAGTACGTCCTGCTTGGGTGTATTTTGCTTTGCTGAAGTTGGATGAAATCAGCCATACTTTGCCGATTTGAGTATTTCAGCCCCAGCTGAATCCCCTTCCTCCTGCCAGTAGCCAGCTTCAGATCTCCAGTTCCCTCATCCCTGGAGGTGGGATGGAGGAGAAGATCTGGTCTGCTGGTTGTTAACGGAGTGATTTTTCTGGAGCAGGTTCCTGGTTCACCATGGACATAGTGAGGAATGCAAAAGCCTGGAAGGTGAAGTACACACAGGACTCTCATCCTCACTGGTGTTTCAGTAATGGGTTTGGCTGGGTCTGCTGGTCTGGGAAGATAACAGGAACTGGTGACAATGGAATTCTGCATCCTGGCCAAAGGCAAACACTGGCCTGGGAAGCCCAGAGCGGGAAAAGAGTGAAATGTTAGAAAAAAAAGACTGAGAATATGAAATAGCTTCTTGCCCAAGCTGGGTGACTGTTGGCAAGGCACACGAAGCCCTCCCTAAGGTGCTGTGTGCTGCTGCAGTATCTCTAATCACAGGGTGTGCCGGTTTGGCCAAAATCTAGTAATATAGCCCCTGAGAGAGCCCCTGGTTTTTTTTTTTTCCCAAGCCCAGTTTAAAGGCACAGAAAAGTCACAATATTACTTTTTGGGCATAGAGCGTGATAGGGGATACACATGATAGAGTCACCTCAAGACACAGGGACATGGCAGTGCAGCCCCTGCCTGGGCCGGCCAAGCCACCCCTGCGTGGTGGACATGTTTGTGTAGCAGTGGAGATCACAGTGACGCCTGCAATCAGAGCTCGTCTCCCCCAGCCCTTGCCACACACTGATGAGTTATCACGTTTGATGCTTCAGCATAGGAACAGCTCTGGAGCCAGCCTAAAGGCTCATCTCACCAGCTTTCCTGGCTCCAGCGGTGCTCATGGTGCATGCTAAGGGACAAGACACACAGATAGTGCTCTCTCCCTAAAATCTTCTCCCTGTCTCCAGAAATTTGCTCCACAAGGGTTTCTGGTGTTAGGGCAGGTGTCACTGGCTTTATATCCATCTGTAGTTTCTCCAGTGGCTTTGCAGAATGAGTATTGACATTAGCCAGCTCTTTAAATACGTGATCAGCACACAGCAAATGTTACTGAAATAGAAGATGGAGGCATGTGCTGATTCGACCTGAGTGACACTGGACCTCAGTGATCAAAGTATTTCGGCAGCTCTGCATTAGTGCTCTGCCTGGGGCCATTTGGGCAGTCAGAGGAGGTTTGAGGAAGGCAGGAGGAAGGTCTTTGTTGCAAGGGAAATCCTGGGACAAGAGCCCCAGAAACCATTGCCAAAAGAGAGTAGGACCTTCCCGGCCACCCTGCTTGGGGCATAACTGAGCATGGGCTTGCCCCGCTGGCCTGGCCCCAGGTGGCCCAGAAGAGCAGCTCATCCTCTCCTGAGCTATGAGGGAGCATTTTGGGTTTGTATCACTGCTTTTGAAGGTTTCCCCTGAATCTTAGTGTTTCCTTGTGTTTGCTTTCTCTCGCTTCCAGCTGCCTCCCGCACTGGACAAGTACAAGAGCATGTACCGGAAGGACTTCTGCTGGCAGGACGACTACCACTCACCCACCCAGGCACACGTACCGGTACCGTGCCCTTTTCCTGCCTTGGATCCCCAGCCCGAGCTGTCAGCTCCCCTCTCAGGACAGCTGGGGACTGGGAAGGTGCCACGGGGGCAGCAGGAGTGGGTGCTGTCTGCAGTGCTGTGGTCCCCACGGCTGTGACCCACCGGCAGGTCCCATCATGCCCAAATGCCCTCGGCTTGTGCCCCCATCCCTTGTGCGGGAAATCCCCCCTGCACCCTCCGGTAAAGCTGTTGGTGGGGAGTGATGCTAATTACACTCATTAAGTCAGGGCACTAACGAGTGCTTGCTGAACCGGTGCCGAAGCCTTGGACTCCGGCTGCTGCCCGTGGGGCTGGTGGGTGCGCCAGGATTAGACCCATCCCGGTACCGCCTTGAGGAGGGAGACTGCGTTTGGCATGGAGGTGCCTCCTTGCCCTGACACGGGCCTGAGAGGACTTCTGTGGGGAAGCTGGAGTTGTTTTTTTTCTAATCTCCTTGCAGTGCGAGCGACCCCCTGAGCTATTTAATCTGATTTGCCTCGCTCCGCCTGCCCTGGCTTAATTGCTTGTGGCAGCCCGGTGGGGACAGCTGCGGTTTGCACTGGGCCACTGCGGAGAAGTGGTGGGGGGCATGTTCGGCTGCTGGAGTGCTTTGGGCTCATACGCTCACGAGAGAGGGAAAAAAAGGTTGAGGCTGGGGAGGAAAACGAGGGGTGGCAACAACAGAGAAATCATTGTCTGAGCGTGCCCGCCGGGGCAGAGGGGCTGAGTGCGGACACTGCTGCCATCCCTACCCGGGCAGCAGCCTGGGGTGCCTCGCCTCTCCTCTCCTCTCCTCTCCTCTCCCCTGTCCCCTGTCCCC
>VZTD01002786.1:42309-128627 GCA_013397725.1 Rhagologus leucostigma | reverse complement strand
CGCTGCCAGCAGCCTTCATTAGCGCTCCTGCTCGGGGCTCCCGCTGTTCTCCGGGCTGGCCAGGGCTTCCCGGGCAGTCCCAGCCTTAGGTGGCTGCTCCGCTTCCAGGAGCCTGGAGCCCGGCTGCGAGGGCAGGGTTTAACCCCTGCCTGCTGGAGCGCGGTTTCCAAGCCATGCATCTCATTTTTTTTTCCTTTTCTCCTTTTCCTTTATTTATTTCATTAAAATTTTTAAATTTTATTTTTGGAAGGCTGCACGCTTCCTGTGGAGGTGCTGTTGTAGTTTGGGAGATAGGAAGGGAGGGAGTTGTGTCTGATTCTCTTGGGTTGCAGTTCCCTTTGGCTCCTTATTAATTCCCAAGGCCTGCCAAAGAAAGCTGTGCCACTGGGTAGTGTGATGATGAGGTACTCGGGAGGCCCAGGTTTCCCTCTTGGCCCTGATAGGATTTGCTCTTTTTTAAGAGGATAAAACAACTGTGATGTTTTTATCTGTGAAATTTTGGGCAGTAACCTACTCCCAAGGGGAAGGTGGGGAACTCCTTGGGTTAAGGAAGAAAGCACTGGGTGATGAGCCATCCCCACTGTGGTCTCCTAGAGGCTCCTGTCCCTCTGGAGATGTCTCAGGAGGAGCTCTGGCCATCCTCAGTGGGGGAAGCCCCCAGGTACAGGTAGTTCCTGTAGCTCTGCAGCCTCCACCTGCCCTACTGTCAGCGTGGCAAAGGAGAAACATTGGGGGATTGCCCTGAGGACCCTGAAGTTTGAGGGACAAACAGAAACCCACAGAGATCCAAAACAACAACAGACAGACTCTGTGAGGATGGTCCTTGCTGGCCCCAGCAGCCTGGTGGAGCTCAGAGCAGGAGAATCCCTTTCTGAGACCCTAAAAAGCATCTGGAGCTGCAGCGTGCAGCTGGAGAGGCTGGAGCCCCCCCAGATCAGCCACAGCAGCAGCCTCTTCAGCCTTTCCCTGCCATAAACCCTGGAGCCATTCTCTCTCCCACCATCAAACCGCAGCTTTGGCCAGGGCTCCCTCCCTCCCTCCCACTGCCCACCCAGGGCCCAGCAGAGTCCCAAGCTGTAAGATGGGCAGGCAGAGGAAGCTGTGGTGGTTCCTGTACTTTATTGAGAGCCACAGAGCTGCTCTGTGGCCATTGCATCCCCAGAGCTGCTGACCCTGCCGAAGCCCGGGCGTTGCTGTGGGCAGCTGTTTGACGATGCTTTAGCAACCGCCCTCCCCAGCTGCGGCCTCTCCATTCACTCGGGACTTTTTTCTGCAGACACCTTCATTCCCTCCTGCTCCAGACCTGCCCAAGTGCTACCTGCCAGAGTGCCAGCCCTCCGACCTGACAACAAGACGGACAGGGAAACTGGAGATTCTTGCTGACCCCATGCACGACCTGTCTTGTTGCCCGCCCCTTCCGGCTCCTGCTCTGACAGATGGAACAGAGGGTAACCCCTGATGCTGGCACTGCTGGTGCACAGCTGACTGGCCATGTCCAGCTGCCCGAGGGGCTGTCTGCCTGGGCCTTTGCCAGCCCCCAGCCCCTGGTCCGTGCTGGCTGGACGCACATGGGTGGCAGCATCCTGATGTAGCCTTAGTGCTGGGCTGAGCCTGGCGAGGATTCACACACGGGCACAGCACCCTGTCACCAGGAATATGCAGCTCCCAGGCCAGCTCAAAGCACGGGTGTAGGGAGCTGGGGTTTTAGAAACATCTCAGTGCATGAAGAGCCTCTGCTAGCAAGGATCTCTAAGGGTTTTATCTTCACAGCTCTGTTGGGATAGAGGGAGATGCAGTCAACCCCACGTTGTAGAAGTGCAGGGAGGGAAAGGGATTCTGGTTGGGTGTGAAGGGTTTGGGTGGTTTTTGAATGCCTTCTGCTAAGGGTAGCTGTCTGACAGCAAGTGCAGCAAAGGGGGTGATAGCCAGCCCTCAGCCACACCATTTAACAGCTTGCTTGCATCGATTAAAATGCTGATGGAAGTCAGAAAAACAAAAGGAGCGGTCAGCAAACATCACTCTGCCGTGCTCGACCATCCCAAAGCAGTGGGGATTTTCCCCTGAGCTCCTGCTTGAGAGTGAAGAGGGTGGCATTGCTCAGCAGTGCTCCGGAAGCAAGCAGGAGCCATGGCCAGGGATGTCCTCTCTGTTCCCTGAGCTGATCTCTCCCAGTGTGGGATGCCTGTGTCTGGATTCTTTCACGATCAGAGGGGAGCAAAGACACAGCCATCTCGTGTAGCTTCAATGCCACCCTGACAATGAGGTGAAGTAAGCCCTGGCAGGTTTCCTCTCTCCACTCAACAGGAGAGTCTGGGCAAGCAGCTCAGATGGACATGTCTCCATATGGACTGCACCTAACATCTGAGGGCTTCAAACACCTCCTCGCCAAGCCCATCTAAAGCTGTCTTGTGCTAATGACAAAACTCCTGGCGGCTTTTCCCTTCCTGCTCTGCCCCTGTGTATCCCAGCAGTGCAGTTTTTCTCCCTTTCACACACAGACCTGCTGCAGAGGGTCTCAGCTGCTTTTAGCTCTCCAGGGCAATGTGGAGACAGCATGGCTCCTTCCACTTGCTTTGCACTAACATAAATCCTTCCCCTGCTTGTGCCATGAACCAGATCAGTGCAAAATCGATGCACCTCAGCAAAGCTCTGCTGAAGTGACTGGGTCTCCCCTGATTTATGCCAGTTGAGATTCCAACTTACCCTATCCGAAGGGTAGGATTTGGGTGAGCAATTGATGGTGATTCCTGACTAATGCACCTTCTTCTTTTCCCGTGTCTCAGGGGCATTGGTGCCGAGGGAACTGCCATCCTCGAACGTGGTCACCTACCAGCAATTCACCCGGGATCTGTACCGGGAAAGGCTGTACAATGCTGATAAATACAAATACCATAACCTTGGCTCATCTATTTTAATGAAAGGTCAGTGGATGGAGGCTATGGCAGCTGCCCCATGAGAATGACTGGTGGCCTTCAGCCTGGCTTTGGGTTTTTAATTTAATTCCGGAAGAGACTGAGGAGGGTGAAGGGAAAGTGAGTGACACAGATCCCCTGTGGCCATCTGCCCATCAGTGGGGAGAAGCAGGGCAGAGAAAAACAGTTATCTTCTAGAAGAGGTTGGAGTGTTGTGAATGGTGTTTCTTTCACCTCAGTTTCCAGACAGGCCACCCCGTGGAGCACAACGCTGCTCGATGTGGTCCCCCTGGAAATAAGGTCATAGCACAGGAGCTGCTGCTGGGTTGCATTAACAGCCTGACATGGTGACGCACGTGTGAGACACCTGTAACCTCGGCCTCGGTGAAAACAACAAAAATGCTCTACCAATGACTCATTATAGGAATGTGTCCTTTTAAAAATACCCAGAAAATGTGAAATGTCTACAATGGGCAGCTCTTCTCTGTGTGTCCTCCCTGCACGTTTATCCCCAGGCAGATCTGCTCGATCAGAAGGACACACACCAAGCTGTTAACACACAGATAAGACATCTCTGGAGAGTCAGATAGGAAATGGTACCTCTTCAAACCAGCTCCCACAGGGATTTTTGGGGAAGATATCACAGCAGATGTGATGGTGTTCGGTTAGGGATTAAGTGAACCATGGATCTCTTCCCTGGTTTAGTCCCTGATTAATGGCATGAAGGAAAAGAAAATCTGGACAGGACGGGGAAATAAACACCAGGTGACAAGTCAATATCCAGACAGGAAGATCACAAGGTATCATTTCCAGGTCTGCCTTCTGTGGCTTTCCTCACACAGGCTATGGAAAATAAGAGCTGAATAATCTCACCTAAATGAGCTTATCTACACCAGGGAAGCAATTCCTGCGTTTTCTGTTGGCTAATCCCTTCATCATGGGAGCTCCAGCAGGAGCACTGGAAGCACAAAGAGCCAATGGAGCTCAGGGGAAGGGGGAACACTCAGGCTGTGCAATACAGGAGACAGAGATCCAAAAAAATCTTTAAATTATTTGGATTCTCTTTCACTAGACTACTCTAACCTTGAGTGGAAAAGTATCTACAATCAAGATTACCAGCCCCAGACGGGAATCCATGGTGGATTCTATACAGAGGAGATAAGGCCTTCTCCCGTTTTCCCTGAAGAGAGCCGCTTCAATTAGTAAGGGAGAAGTGGGATGGGGAGAAGAGGGTGGCTGCTGGGAGTGGGGGACAGGGTAAGAGTAGCGCAGGGAGGTTTTGGAGCTGCTTGGAGTTGGAAAGTGTTTCTCAAGCATAAATCTCCCTGTCCATGTTATGCAATGAGCCAAAGAAATTCCCTCAGGGACAAATCCACTCTCAAAGCCTGATCAGCCTTTTCTTGAAAAGTTTTACAGCGGGGTTGATAGGAGTGGGGAGACAGTTTCTGGGACAGCCTCATCCCTGTGGAAAGATCCCTGTGGGGCTAGGGCAAGAGGCATGTCTCATCATTTCCATGCCCAGGCTTCCCCTGGGAAAGGGCTCTCTCAAATCAAACAGGGCAGGAGCTGTTTGCAACGTGACTCATCCGCACACTATGAACCAAACAGGCATAAACTGCTCCTGAGCTCTCATTTCTCACTGGAAAGGCAATTCCTCCCTGCTGCCTCATGCCCCCCACCTTCCCCTAACACACATATATTTCAGCTCTGCACTGCAGATTTTAATCTGTGATCCTGGAGTTGTATGTGGGCTGGAGACCGAGCCTGTGTAATGGTTGATCCCTGTGGGAGATGGATCCCGATGACAGCCGTGTGTGTCGCAGCATCTGCCCCGTTCCTGATGGACACAGGCTGTCCCCCTCTTCCCCCATCCCCTCTGAATGTGCTTTGGTTTGCTCTACACAGGTTCTTGGCTGGGTGGTCAAACACTGCAGAAGGGGAGGCAGGTCCCTTGTCCTGGGGCACAAAGCACAGGATGGAGGAACTCTCCTCATCCCCTTCTCTGTGTTCTCTGCAGCAGCCGCTGGGTTTCTGAGTATGCAGACAGCTACAGCATCTTCCTGAAGAGGCTGGACTGGTCATCGCCCATCTCTGCGCAATGGCTGCCCTTTGGGAAGGATGCGCGATGGACACCGCGATGGAAAGAGACCACTAACTGAGTGGTGCTAAGGTGGCCGTGGTCAGCACCAGGATCATCCATTTTGGCCCTGAGAGCTGGGATTTCGGGGACCGAGACAGTGGAAAAAATTATAAACAGTCATGGGACCTGGTACAAACTACCATGAGAGTAGCTTGGCTGCTGGAATGTTCTTCTGAGTAGCAGCATTTGTCCCAGCTCTGTGCAGGAGGGTTGGACTAGACGAGCTTCAAAGGTCCCTTTCAACCCAAACCATTCTATGATTCTATGATTTCTGGGCTCCTAGAAAGGGATTTTCCAACCAGATCTAGTTAGGAGAATATTTTTCACCCTGAGGGTGGTCAGACACTGTCTGGAGACTGGAGGGGTGGGGGAGTGGCATGGAGGTGTTCACTGGGTGACAGTGCTGGGTCTGAGTGGCCTCATCTAGGCTGGCCCTGTTGGGCCAGGACACCTACATTATTCCATGCTTTTCTGATTTCTTTTAGGATGTGTTACCTGTGTTGTTCTGTGATTACAGCTCTTTGGCCCTCCAAGCTGCCTGTGTGATACTGCTCCTCAGAGACCCTGAAAGCCTTGGATACCTCGTCTCTTCCAAACCCGCCACCGTGTCTGTCAGATGTGAAATGTTTGGCAGAGTGTAGATTAAGTGCAGATTATGATTAAAATCTCCCAAGAACCTCAGCTTTTATCATTGTCAGGAAAACGTGGGGTTTTTTTTGGGGGGGGTACAATGGAGGCTCCAGAGCTAAAATCACTCAGGCAGTTTCAACTCATGTACTTTAAAGAAAACTTGATGATAAACTTTGTCTCTCAGCAAGACGCAGTGGGTGTTAAACAGCACTGTTGGTGTTAATTTACTCCCTAAAGCCTTGTGCACTCACAGGCAGGGAAATATCTGTGTTATTCAGGGCAGCACAGTACCGGCCTTGCAGAGCTACTTCCCCTCCTTTACATTTAACAAATTATTCCAGGTTTTGGCCGTCAATTTCAGATAATGCTGGGTAAGCCAGAATTGAGTTTCCCACGTCCGTTTGGGATTTTTAAGTTTCTGGAAGGATCAAGGCTGCTCCCAGCCTGAAGATGGCAATGGAGAGCCGCCGAACCCAGACCTGGGAAGCGCTGACAGCCCTTCTGCTGTGGCTTTAGTGACCTGACTGGGTCATCTAAATTGATGCCAAAATTATCCCGGAGTAGGCGGTGTAGAGAAACCTCTCCCTGACTCCTAGAAGGCATTCCTTTTAATGGACATCCTTGTGGTATTGAGGGATAAGCAAGACATTTTTCAACAGATACAGCTAAAATATAAAAAACAATGAGAACAAATAACTTATTTTAGAGTAATATCAAATATCCCCAGACCTGTTGGTGACAGGGACTGTGCAGACACAGCAGCACGCTGGTCCCTGCCCCAAGGAGTTTATCATCTAAGCTCTGGAGGGTTTAGCAAAATGATATCTGGCAGGGTCAAGCTCCAAACAGATGATACAGGGAAGTAGAGAGGTCCAATGTTTCTGCAAAGCTGCTCTAGTGTGGGGCATGGCTGACCATAGCCCGTGCAGCATTTGGGATTTCCACTGTAGCTAAGTATAGTGGACTAGTGGCAATTTTGGAGGACAGAAACAATGAAACTACCTTTAACTTAAAAAGTAGGGAAAAATACTTGCTTACATCAGAGAGGAGACAGAGTTTGACTCTGGGGAAAACGAGACCATGAGAACAGAGACATTTAAAATGGAAAGATGTACTTTTACACCACTTAAAATTAACCCCATGGCCTTACTGATAATTTTCTCTTATGAAAAAAAGTAATTTTCCTGCCTGCCCGTGCTGGAGTTGGGCTCCTCAAACTGATTTCCACACTGCTCTGCTGTGTTTTGTTACACTGACAGAGGCTGTGTCTAGATGAGTTCTCAGAGCACACATACAAGGTAACATCACTGGGAAAAAGCGTGTTGCTAAATGCTAATCACAGCCACGGTGGAAACAAATGCCTGGATCAGAAGATGCCGTTGTGCTACACCCTGTCAGGAGCAGTAATGAGGATATTCAATCAGGCACATGGATGCTGGGTTTGCTAAAGTGGTCCTTAACTTTGTGCCAAGGAGAAGGAAGGAAGCTGCTGATGTTGGAGATAAATGCCCTTCCTGGATTTCCTGACAGCATCTTTGCTCAGGCACTTCCCAGATTCGGAGACCAAGCTTAGAGACGCAGCTTTTTGAAACCTGTGCCCCACGTTTCAGCCCCCACCCAGGATCCAGCCTGTTGCATCCCCATCTCCTGCCATTTCTCTTCCCAAAGTTTTCTTTCAAACCTTTGTTTCTCCAGCTGTCACTGCCCCTTCCCAATATGGGTCTGTGTGTCATGGCAGTGATGCTGTTTGTGCTTTTCCCCCCTCCCAACTCCCTGCTAATGGAAATGGTGATGGTCCCAAGGCAGTTCAGACACACCAAAGGGCTCTCAGGGCCCAGGGAGTCACTGTTGCATGCGGGGGACATTCAGGCTGCTTGCAGATATATCCAGATGGCACATGGGAGCAGACACAGAATCAGTTTTTCAGTTTTCCATTTCAATTTGCCTCCAGCAATGCTCTGGCTTTTCAGTGGATGGATCCTGCTCGTGTCAGTGACACAGGGTTAGCACTGAAGAGCACTGGGGTCAGAAAGAGGTGAGGAGATCTAGATAATACCTCAACACCATCCATTTTCAGTCCTTTTTCTGCAGCACCAAGGTGACACCAGCCATGAGCTCAACAGGGTTCAAAAAGGGATGCAACCAGGTTTTACAGTAGTAACAAAGTCCAAGAGAAAACCTCTGAAACAACACAGAGAAACAAGCTGGGTGTGAGTCAGAATGTGGCTGGTGGAGATTAGGAGATGTTTTCCAGGATCCTGTTGCCTCGCTACTGCTGTGGCTGAGCCACAGGCATATTTCTTCAGAGTATTTGGTGCTTCCCTGTGTCCAAAACAGAGGAACATCCCTGGATGGAGGCTGCTCTCATCTGGTGAAAACACACCGGAGCCATGAGAAGGACAATCCACTTAAAATCTGAGTGATAGCATCCACAGAACCGCCACAAACGTGTTCCCTCTCAGGACACTCGGTCCCGTCACAAGAAGCACAACCCAGTGAATGTAAAATTTGCAGGTTTTCCCCCAGCATACAACTTCAGGGAA
Source organism: Rhagologus leucostigma (assembly GCA_013397725.1). Classification (NCBI taxonomy): domain Eukaryota; kingdom Metazoa; phylum Chordata; class Aves; order Passeriformes; genus Rhagologus; species Rhagologus leucostigma. The sequence continues at coordinate 120,402 of VZTD01002786.1, read as the reverse complement.
AACAGGTGTTTGGTAAGGCTGAAGTGATGCTTTGTGCCTGAGTGCCTTGGTGCCATCTCCTGGGTAGAAGGGGAAATTCTCATTTTGGAGGTGGAACACGTGGTCTGAACTCCCCTGGATGTTCAGTCATTAGAATCCCGATTGGCATAAGGATCCCACGCTCTGCCTGGTCCTGCTAAGCTGCTAAAGAATTGTCTTCCTTAGGATTCATAATAGAGATGTCTGTTCAGGGAAAAGGATGCTCTGTGTTCATCCCCCATCTCCATCGCGAATTTTGAAGTAGCATTTTCCGTCTTTAATTTTGTCTTTTCTATTTCCCAGCATGGCAGCACCGACTGAACTCTAGAGTTACTTCATGCATCCTTTATGGAAAAATTAATTCAAAATTATCATGGGTTAATCCATTGATGACTTTCTCTACCTTGAGTCTTTCTAGAACTCTCCACAGATTATCTCATTGTACATCAGAGGCGCAAAACCTCCTTGTCGAATGGCTAAATGGATTTCACAGTGCTGGAAGACAGGCTAAAATATGTCTGTGGTCATTCTGGTCACACTACAGAGCATCTACTTCACCAAGGAATGACTGAACCCTCAAATGTGTTTGGTGCTGCCTGCACCTTGCATGGGAACAGGCAGAAACCCCACAGCAGCTTCCTTGGAGGAGCATGGTTGGGAAGAACTGGTGATTTGTGACACGACAGGCACGAATTTTCAGAGGTGTTTTTACAAATGTAATTACCAGATTAATTTATCCCAGCAGAGTAAAACATTGGTGGTTGGGGTTTCAGTGGTATGATGTGACATTTATAAAAGAGAAGCACCTGCAGTAACTGCTTGGACCCCTTCCCTGCTCTGCAAACGGCACTGCCCATGGATGCCACCACTTCTCTGAAGGCTGCAAGGACATTCAAGGGCTAATCCTCACCCATCACTGAGCAATCAACTTTTCCTCCTGTTTTGGACAAAACTCTTCCCATGGCCTCCACCCAACACACAACTGTGCAATAAACCATCCAGCACATGCTTAATGTTAACAGAGCAAGAGTTAACGATGCAAATCCTCCATCTGCTGCAGCCAGGTCAGCCCTGCCCCTGGCTCAGCCACCAGCCTGAGCAGAAATTATAAGCAAAGGGAAAGAACTTGCTAATTAACACGTTTTGCCAAACTATGATTTTTGTCAAGGGATGGTGGTCAAACAACCCTTTTTGAGTGGTATAGTTTTAATGGCACTTTCTTGAGCAAGTGATGGCTTTCAAAAGAGATGGAGAGAAACACAGAGAAGTGTGAAAGGTTTATTGTGATGGCTTGGCAGTCCAGAACAAAAGCAACTGCCAACCACTCCTCCCAATTTCCCTAAAATCAGGTGTTTTTCTTTCCAGCCAGCCTCAGCTGGCCTCATGCCTGTTGCCATGCTGTTTCCACGCTGTTTCTGGGGCAGTTCAGGTGCTGTTAGTGTTTGGGAACAGTCTGCTGGGCTTCAGTGTGAGACACAACCTTCATAGAAGTTCATAAACACGTAAAAATTCTTCACTGCCTTTATCTGAGCTTGCTTAGATGAAGAGGGTTTCTTTGGTTCAGTTAAAAGCGACATGAATCATCCAATAGAAAATGAAAGGGGATGTATTGCTGAGATGTGATGACTCCATTTATGGTGTACGGATCAGTCTGATTCTGCTGCAAGATAAAAGTGAGTTTACAGCTATAAATGACTGCAGCTATAAATGACTGCAGCTATAAATGACTACATGATGATGACAAGTCCTCTGCATGCACCTGCCTGGCCTGTGCTCTGCTCAGAGGTGGGTTCCAAGTGCTTTGCCTCAGATCTCCTTCTTCTGGGAGGAAACACATAGCCTGCTGTCAAGACCTGAGGGAATGGCCTGAGGTTGTGTCAGGGGAGGTTTGGCTTGGATATTAGAAAAAGGTTCTTCCCCCAGAGGGTGGCTGGGCACTGGAACAGGCTCCCCAGGGCAGTGGTCACAGCACCAAGCCTGACAGAGCTCAAGGGGTGCTTGGACAATGCTCTCGGGCACATGGTGTGACTCTTGGGGATGCTGCTGTGCAGGGCCAGGAGCTGGACTCGATGATCCTGCTGGGTCCCTTCAAACGCAGCTTATTCTCTGATTCTGTGGCCAGCTTGAATGATGCTTGATGAATTTGCCTCCATCAGATATAAACCATGCTGGTAAAGCTGTTAGAATTTTCCACTGATACTATTTTACTTTTGTTTTCAAATTACAAGCAACATATTCTGTAATACGTTTTGATTTTGCCCATATTTTTCAGTTCTCCTACCATGAGTTCAAAACAAAATGTTTCAACCCAGGGTCATGCTGACCCACATGTTTTACTTTCCTCTTTAGCTCCTTGGTCACTGGACCTTGAAAAAAATTTCTTTTGGGTGGCCTGAGCCTTTCCTTTACCTGGCAGGTCATTCTTGGTGCAGTGGACACATCTCAGCTGTTCTGGGATCATGTGGCCTTTGTAGGCCTGAGCATTGCTGCTCTCCCAGTGAACAGTGGTGATATCCAGCCAGGCCTATCCCCCTCAGGAGGAGCCAGTCTTACATGGAACTAAGCCTATATAAAACATTTCCCTTTTTTAAAAAACAATTGTTAAATGGAAGCATGCTGTAATATTTGCAAATTCAGTTCTCATCCTTCCGTGGAGACATCCAGATGCATGTGTTACTCAGCAGGAAAATGATATGCCAGAGAAATATGAAAAATAGATAGATTTTAGCCTTCTGTGGGCTGGATATCAAGGGCAAATATTCTCATGGATGATGTTAGATGGCTCCTGGGTGGGCTGCTGATAATGAGTCAATTAATTAAGCAGGTCAGCAGGGCAAACAGTCCCACTGGAAACTCCTGCTCTAATCAACACGTGAGGGTCTTCCAGCCTGGGAGCTGCTCCTTCCTCTGTCAACTGCTCCTGCTTTCCATCACGGTTCATACTATGAGATTTCACTGTATTTATCCAGGGAATGTGCATGTGAAATATATAAATAATTGCAAAAAGTGAAAACAAGCACTTCAGTGTTTTATTTCACTCAAACTGCCTCAAAAGCAGATACAGGCTGTGCTTGATGTGCTGCCTTTATAATCACCTGCAACCTCTTCAATCCAGCTGTGACAAAAAACTACTTTACCTGGAGAGCCAGATCAGCTGCATTGCACCACAGGTGGCAGAGGGGCTCCCAAAATCCCATCGCATTTCTCACTGTGGTGGTGGGTTCACACACCCTGAAAACTGCATCCGAAGGCTATTGGGTTCCCTGGAAAATTTTCCACTTCTTTCAAGAGGCTCAGATTCTGTGGAAAATAAAAAAGTTTAAAAGTTAATGTAATAAAAATCAGAGAGAGGAGCCCCGTGGTGTGACTCTTTGCAGACCCACAGCTGGAAGTGCTCACTTTCCCCATTGCCTCCCCTGAGCTGTTTCCGGCAGTGGTCACAGCCCCCTGCAATAAAATCAATAAACCCAACTTTGCTGCTACAAACATCAGCCTGCAGGCTTTAACTCTGCCTTACCCCAGCTTTGCGAGGTGCTGGTGCTGAGTTAGGCCTGTTCACACGATGCTGCTGCGGAGACTGGTGCTGACGGGGCACTAAAGATGACACAATAACAGAACCCTCAAAAATTGGGGCACTGCCTCAAAACAGATTCCCAAACCTTTGGACACCCCACTGAGGCTGTTGGAGAAGTGGGAACCTTGAGAGGTGGGAAAAATTGCTTCAAGACTAGCAGAGAAATCAAGAAGTGGCGTGAACCAGAAGGAAAAGAGTGGGGCAGCAGCTGACGCGCTTGGGGAATTCGGTGTCCTCTGAGCCTGTGCCTGTCCATTGCTGCCTTGAAACCCAGCCAGCGCACATACAAGGAGTGGTGGGTACCCAGTGCTGCTTGTACCAATTTCCTGTTTGCCTAACACAGAATAAATTGGGTTTTTCATTCCAGAAGGAGCTGGAGAAATGCCAGCTCTGATGTTTTGGTTTTTCGTACAATTCTTTCTGATCCCAGTATTGTGTTCACAGGAAAAACATCCAAGCAACATTTCTGCAATCCTTGGAAGTCTTCTAACTCCAGTCCTCTCTGGAGGTCACCCTGGTGAGACAGGAAGGAGGAAGAGATTGTAAGACCATTGGTGCTGTGGCTCTGTGGGAGGGCAAACAACTTGGAGATGGCCAGGCAGAAGGGAAGGGCGGCAGGGTGTGGGAACCAGCCCATCCTGGTTGGGAGTGGGGTGTCAGGTGAGTGCAAGGTTCGGGTGTTTTGTGGTTTGAAGAGCAAGTTGTTCTAGGTTAAAAGAAGTGTGGGAATAGTTTTTGAACAGGAATCAGGCCTTTTCTTTTCGCTGGCACATCTCTAGCTTTTAAAGAAGATTGAAAAACAGAGGAACTGGAGAAAAGACAATACTTGGGCTTTTAGAAAATTATACTGCTCTTTTTCCATTCATTTTTGACCTAATTTGATTATCCGCCTTTTCCAGAGCAGAGTCAGCTGTCCCTTTAACCAACATCATCCTAACCATGCTAGCACAGGGTGTTTGGTGAAACCCACCTGAATTTTCAAATGGTTTTGTGGCCAAAACAGTTTTTCATCCTGAATGAACACTGCATTGAAAGGGACCCTCTCTTCCCTGAAAATTTCACCCCTAGGAAGGAAGGGAAATGTTCCTGAGTGTGAGCCCCAAACTGTCAGGCCTGCAGCTGCTGGGGAACGACAGACTGGGTGGATTTGGGATGCTGCTGGGGATGGGACTTGCATGACAGGACAGAAATCTGCGAGGCTGGAGATGAAACTCTCCGCTGAGTCACGTCAGCTCTGCAATGCAGGTGCTCTCCTGTCACTCCATTCCTCGCTGTTTTGACCAGTCTTCTGGGGATGACCAATGTCTGAGTCACCCCGCATAAAGCTGCTCCTGGATTCACATTTTCCACGGTTACTGCACATCCTGTAATAGATGTTTTCCTATTCAAACACTGTTTGTTGGGCTGTTTTTCCTCTCAGAAAAGGCAGCCACCCAGCCCTTCATCCCTTGATCACTCAAAACCTTGACCAACATGAGTAATCAATAGTCTTGTCTGGGGGGTAGCACTGAAAGCTGGTTTTGTTCGGGGTTGATTTGTTTCGTGTTAGTTTTTGTTCGGGTTTTTTTAAAATTATCTTTATTTATTTGTTTTATTATTTCCACATTTAACCAGACTGTGGAGAATGGGTTTAAAAGGAATCCTGACGGCACGTCTGTGATGCTGAACGAGAGGGCCAGGGAAAAATCAGCTGAAGGACTGCAACAGGGTGGTCCACGTAACTGAACTCGTGGCTTAGCCCATGACTCACCAAGACAAAGCTGCTGTAAAGGATCAGTGACAGCTCGTGTGGACAACAGCCAGATCTGGCTGCCCAGCCTTATGGCCAGGGTTTGGGTTTGAGCGTTTTTTTATCTAGCACTCTGTGGATGCACCGCTGTGTGTGTGTGTGTGTGTGTGTGTACACCTGTGTGTCTCAGCCTGGTCACAGGCGCTCTGTGTTTGCAGGAAAAACAGCTTGTGCACCCCACATTCCAGAAATCCAGCACCGCAAATGTCCAAGTGACAGCTCCTCCTAATCAATCCCTTCTGCATCGTACCAGACCTCCTGCACCCTGTCACCATCTGCCGTTCTTCTATCACAAATCATGCATTAATTCGAGTTTTTTATCCCCTTGCTTAACACCCAGGCAAGCTCCTGGAAGCATTCTGCTTTGGGAGTTTTAATAGTTGGAACCTTCTGGCTGCACACCTTGCTCTGTACAGTACCTCTCACTGTGAGCCAGCCTCTGCTCACCTTGTGATGCTCTCCAGACATTTATTCAGAAATATTCAACAACGGTAAACATTCATCTCCTCCAGCCTGCGTCAGGCGCCGTCATCGTGGAGTTTTTCTGGCAGCAGACACTGCAGAGAGCTGAAAAAGGATGATCACATGCGTGACACAGCATGGGATGGAGCGTATTTAACTGCTGGATTCCCAAATGGGGAGTGGTGATATCCATTAATGCCAGAAGCGTCCTGGCAGTGCCTGCACGTCCTCCAGGTCAGCAGGAATTGCCTTGCCAGGCTCGGCCACGCAGCACAGCACGCTGTGACAACGAGCAGCACTTTTCTTGTGAGGAAAGCTCAGAGATTTAACCAGCTAATATAAATCTCCACTGGCAATTCGTGAAATCTGCATTTTCCCTCCCGTTCTGTGCCCAGGGACGCAGCACCCGCGCGCTGCAGAAGCCTCTTACGGGTCACTGGGCACTCTGCAGGTATAAAGCACTTTCTTCAGTCAGTCCATTTATTGTGCCAAGGGCAAGAAGAAGCTTCAGCTTTTCGTGTTGCCAATAAAATATTAAACTCAACGGGTTTTGGGTTGTTTTGTGAGGCTGCCATATGTTGGTGGTTTCGTCTAACGCTGAGCTGGGAACTTCAGTGCAGCTCACACAACTTTATTCTCAGGCTTTTTCTGACCTTCGGGCCCATTTTTCACTGCAGAAGCACTTGCTCCCAGGTGTGGGACACCAATGGCCACCAACACAGGTGTGTTTCACTGCTGGAAGGGTTTTGCCTTCTCAGGGTTGTGTTGTACAACTGATAGAATTTGGCACAGCAGCAGCAGGTGACCAGCTGGAGTCTCACGGGGCACAGTGTAAGGACCAATAGGGCCACTCACTGGGGACTTTGGGTCCTGTCAGGAGTTTCAAGAACACCTTCAGGACAGGTGAGAGACTTGTAGGAATGTTTAAATCCTCGACGCATCCCTACTCAGACTCATGGCTTGTTTCCTCTGGGTATTTCCAAGCTGCAGTGGGTGCCTCAGCCACTGCCTCTATGGCTGGAAAAAAGTATAAAAAAATATAAAATATGTATATAAAATACAGCTATTAAGTGAATAGCTATATATATAAAAGGATGTGCCGATTACACAGGCAGACCCCAAATGCCACCAAGGAGTGGGGTCAGAGAGGGGTAGGTCAGTCCTGCTGAGCAGTTACCTGTTGTTTTTATGAACAGCTGAGTGCCCACAGGAGCCCTGCAGGCTCCAGCAGTTCCCTCCCCTGTGTTTGTTCATCCCTGGCTGACCACGCCTGGCATACACTGTCAGATGCATTTGCTAAAGGATTCATGCAGGCAAAAAAATCCAAACAAACCAAAACTTTTTATCTTTTTTTGTTTTTTTTTTTTTAATCATCATTGAAAATGTGTTTTTTGAATTAGGGTCTCTTCCCAAAGTGTCCCAGTGATTTAGAAGATGATGGCTATGCCAGAAAGGGATTTAAGTACACGAGAGCCCAAATTATGGCTTGGAAGTTCAGGTGTTCCCTGCGGTTTTGGTAGGAGGGGTTTTCAGGGAGCTGATCATCTGACAAAGAGAGAGGATTCTGATTGTTCTTCAGGGCTGAACTAATTCCATCTACAATTCACATTTGGGACTGATGACCTTCGAAACAGGACCTGGCCTCGAACACCCGCTGAGGAGGCAGAGGCTGGGAACCAGGCGGGGTTGGGGGATGCTCTCCAAACCTTCTGCTCCTCTTCACGCTGAGTTCCCGCCACAGTCCAGGGCCGGCAGGGACTGGTGGGGCCAGGATCTTGCAAAGCACTGAAAAATTGCTGAGTGTGGCAGCAAGGTGCTCTTTTGGGAAACGTGGCCAGAAATGCCTGGAGCATCCGTTCTCCAACACCATTATCCTCTTTGGGCACTCGTCTGCCTGGACCTGGTGCCTTCAACCCCACCATAATGCAAGGGGAGAACTGGAAATGTGATTTAGAAACAGCGGGAAGAGGACATAGCTGAAAATCTCCGAGGGGTGATGCTGAGCTCAGCTCTTCCCGAGGAAATCAGACAGCTCCTCCCATTTTCATAGGCATGAAGAAATTTCTCCTTCTGTTCATGACCTCTCCATGTAGCTCAACCAGGACTGACTCCTGATGCTGGGATCTGGTGGTGAGGGCCATGTCTGGGAGGAGATGTTGTGGGAGAGCATCTGAAAAGTTAACTCTGTTTGTTTGTTCACCCAAACCAAGTTTCTACCTGTTATCAGATAAAAAAAAAAAAATTAAAACATTTGCTTCTCAGTTTAGAAATAAAAATTTCTTTGAGTTTTCTGTTTCCCAGTGTTCTTGCCAACTTGAAAAAGGTACCAACGGGCCCCCAGTTTAAGGGTTAAAGGATGGTGAAGAACAGGAAACAAAATATTTCAAAAGCAAACAGGCTTTTTTTTGCTTAAACACGGAGCTGGAAGGGTAAATTTAAAACCCAAGCACTAAGTTGAAACAGGCTATTTTTCATGTGTCAGAGTTTGAGATGAAAAATATAGATTGCCTCTCGCCACAGTTTTTTTATTCCCCATTTACCCCTGGTAGGGATGAGGGTGGATCACGGGAGGAAGATGTCACCTCAGAAGGAACAGCCAAGTGTGACACTGTCACTGGTAACCCACAGGTTATACACGGAGAGCTGCTGCTTGTTTAATCCTAGACTCAAAGCCAATCAGTACATTGTCCAGTCTGATGGAAGTTCACAGGCTCTCCTGGGCCCCTTGGGGTCGTGTTTTGGGTGGGCACTGGCTCTGCTGATAATTCCCCACCTCTGCGGACCCACTTCTGCCTCTGCAGTAACATATTTTCAATATTTTATGTTACACCACAAGCCAGTGAAGAGGTGCTGCCAGGTACCTCCATCTGAGGAGTCTGGAAAATGTTCAAATACAGACACTTTTCTCCTTTGAGAAGATATGAGCCCTTTATTGTTGTCCTTTTAGTTTTGGCCTTACAGAAAAGCAATTTCACCTGAGATTAATGTACCTTTATAAAATATTCCCGTCTTTACTTTGGAGAGGGTTGTTTTTCACTGTACGCAATTTGTTTTCCAACCAAACTCAAAGCATTTTTGTGTTTTAGTGGGATTTTTCATTTTCTATCAAAATACATCAGCAGCCCTACATGCGATCAAGTTTATGAAGATTGCAACAAAGTTTTCCTATCCCTGATAACAAGCATGATAAACTGGATTTCAGACTCATCCTGCTGATGGCAATATTTTCTGTATCCTGCTGTCCCAGTGGTATGGGATTTTGTGTGTTTTGGGTAAGCACAGAACAACAAGAACACTGAAGATTTGTCTTTTTTAAAATCAACATCATCAGTCACCTCTTCTAGACACCCCATACCCAAGTCTCCTCCCAAGACATTGCACAGAGGAGGCTCTGTAACAGTTTATTTTATCATATCTTCCTTTACTGGCTCTCTCCAGGCATTTTTTGCGGGGCTCACTGTAGCTTTTAAGACCAGTTTGTTTAAAACACGGATTTATCATTCAGGAGGCAGCGGGTGCTGGCGCAGATCAATTACTGCAGCCACTCCTGCATTAACAGAACTGCAGATATTGGCCTTGCAACCCACAGAAGCACGATGCCCGCAGATGAAATGCTGCTTATTTTTAAAATGACAGCATTTCTGTCAGAGGAACCTGGGGAATATGGTCAATCCATAAATCAGCACGCTGGGGAAAAAGAAATGGAGTTGCAAGGTTCTGCTCTGAGAGCTTCAATTTTGTGGGTTGTGCAATTCGCAAGCGAAGGTTAAAAATGTTCTTGGGCTTCAACTTGTTGTAATGCAGGGGCTGCCAAACTCTACGGATTGCTGCGTCTCTTAAAAAAAAAAAAAGAGGAGAAATTTAATATGCAAGATTCTCCTTCTAATGCATTTTAATTAAAAACTTAATTGGTTTGAGCTAAGTATTTCTGAACTGTGGTAAAGTAAATGAATATTTAAAGCTCCCCTGGGGCTAGCATGAGAAGCACAAGCCAGAAAAATAGGATTTCCTTTTACCAAAAAATAAAGGCTTTTAACAGAACACCATGTAGCACCAACAGCCGAAAGTCTGAAGTGGGCAGCAGTGAGGAACCTGATATTGCATGGGAGATTTTTTTCTTGCTAGAAACTCTTTTGTTTTTTGTTCCCCAACAATTGTTTTTTTATTTTGTTTGGGGTTTTTTGGGTGTCGGTGGGGTTCTATGTGACGTTTTTTGTTCTATTTAGTGGAGTAGCATTTCCCAAGCAGTCACCTCACTGGAAAGCACTGAAATTGCTCTAAGCAGAGCAGCCTTTTGGCACATTCTTGGGTGTTCATTAAAAAAGGGACAGCAGACAGTACTCTCCATCAATGCTCTGTGCAACATGAACTATATATTAAAAAAAAAAAAAAAAAAGGGAAAAACCAAATTATCAGAAAAAACCATCACCATCTTCATGTTCATCTTAATCTTCTGCAATAATCTACATAAAATCTGATGAGTCTACATAAGATCTGATGACCCATCAAAGGGACTTGTTCCCCAGGATGAAGATTTTTTTTTCAGAGTTCTGGCTGCCCCATCCCTGGAAGTGTCCAAGGCCAGGTTGAACGGGGCTTGGAGAAACCTGGTCTAGTGGAAGGTGTCCCCGCCTTCACACATCACCCACCACCTTGTCTGCCTCTGCAGACTCATCCCCAGGCTGCAGGAAGGTACTTATCCCTCAGAGTTAATGTAGCAGAGAATGTAAAAGGTTTTAAATTCAGCCTCACACGAGCAGTGCTCAGATCCTCCCTGGGACATGCCCATCGGTGAGAGCACCAGACCTGAAACTGGCAGCACCCTGGTTATGCTGCTTGAGAAGGCTTTGCTGTCTGTGGTGATGGCTTCAGCTTGGGTAATTTTCCTCATTTTATTCCTGGAATAATGTGGGATTCAGCCTTCAGAGCCAAGGGACTCTGCTTCAGCCACAGTTTTAATAGATGAGCACTAATTTTTGACTATGAATTTCTGTAAAATGCAGCCACTTCCAGCTCATTGCCCAAAGACTCCTGGAGATGCTCTGCCAGCTGTGATTTCTTCGGGCTGGCTCTCCTGATGTTGGAAGAGGAGAGTTGCATAGCCTGAGTGATCTGAAACAGAGAACAAAGCTTTCCTCCAGGTACTGCTCACAGTCGGACCCAAACATGACAGTGCCTCCCCACAGGGTCCTGGCGAGCCTGAAGGTCACTCTGACCTTCATCTGCTTTTGTGGATGTCCCTGATTTGGGAAATGCCAGCTTTGTGGCCGTGGATGGTGTCAGATCTAAAGGTGGTGAGTGGCAACTTCATCATAAAGTTCAGAAAAATACAGTTTTGCAAAGAGAAGAAAATACATGAAAGCAACTTACAACCTGTGTTCTTGTTTATACCTGGTTCCTTTTCTTTATTCAGATTTTACTCCTTTACCTTGATTAAAACTGATTCAGTCAAGCTGCTAACATAAATAGCCTGAATACCAATTCTTTGAGTCCAACCTACATTTATCTGGCATAGGTCGTATTTATCTAGCACAAGTCAGTGCCAAATAAACAAACGTAGCCAGGCTTGCATGAAGCCAGACATGAAAAGCAGAACAACCAAAAATGAGTTTTAGTTTTACAGATTAGACAGTGGAAAGCAGACAGATTATTATTGGGAGAGAAGGGTTTTGGGGGTCCTTAGGAATCAGTCTGACACAGCTGTCAACAGAAATACATTTTTTGGTTTTGTTCCTAAGCTATTTGCCAGGGAGAGCACCTGGTGCACTGTTTTATGCGAATTCCTGGGAAAGAATTACTGAGCTGGGAGATCAGGGGAAAAGGGGCAAAAAAGCAAATATGAGAAAGCAATAAGATGATACAGAGATCTGCTGGATGGGCACGGCTGTCTGGCAGGGCAATGTGCACACACACTCTCATCCCCCACCCCAGTTTCTGTTGTCCTCATCGGTGATGAGGATTTTCATTCCCTTCCCTACTTCCTTTATATCTGTTCCTAAAAAAAATGTTTTGTTGAGATGGATTTTTGTCCTGCCCCCGGAGAGCTGTGTAATCCAGCTCGAAGTAGTTCATCATCTTAGCAGACAAGATGTATTTTCCTCTATTCAGCCTCTTCTATATCATAACCTACCAAATGAGCTTCCCTCTCTCCTGCTCCTTCTGAGACCCAGCAGATGCAATTGTGGGGTGGCAGAGGGCACAGCTGGGCATCCCCAGCAGAGCTGCCAGCACGAACACGTGTCCTTAGCAACCTACCAACACGTGCGGTGAGTCTTGCTGCCCCCCTAACAGTTCCAGCTTTTCTCCTTCCTTCCCCAGCCCTGCATTTATATCCCATCCCTTCTGTTGCCATCCAGATTTAATGACCAAGTAATATTCACACATCATGCAAAAAGAAACAATCCATGGAGAATAACACCTAATTTCCAGCACATGCTTCTTTCATCTCCCTGGGGCTTACTTATCTTCGGAGCAAAGCGCCATTTCCAGAGGGTGATTTCCCATCACAGGGGAGCAGCATGTTCCTCATCCTGCTGGTTCAAACACATCCTCCTTTCTACAAACACTTCCATAGACATTCAGATCAGGCTCTCAGCTCAACCGTGGGCAATTATCCCACCGTTCCCGGTGGAACAGCAAGGCTTCGGCTGCTCTGATCAACTTTCCACCCGTGGAGCTGTGAGGTATTTTGCAGCTTTAGTTAAGCTTAAAAAGACAAGTGATGGGATGTTTTCTACATGCAAATGCACATTGCTCAAGTTAGTAAAAGTATAGTGGCAAGGGATGTTTTGTTATACAGCTCTAAAGTATTTTGTAACTCTGATCGTGAGTTTATATGTAAAATTTTTGATAGGTTTGAAAAGTAATGGGGGGGATGGAGAGGGGAGATCATATTCTTAAAAAAACAAAACATCTTCCCCTGGACCAGGCTGCACAAAGCCCCATCCAACCTGGCCTTGAGCACTGCCAGGGATGGGGCAGACACAATTTGCTGAAAAAAAATTGTGTTTAGTTCAAGCTTTAAGGCTTGTAAACATTTTTTAGATCCTCAAGTGAAAATCCATACTAAAACATGAAATATTAACCTTGCCAGACAACATTTTATTCCTCAACTAATGAATCACATCAGTAAACAAATCTCTCCTGGATTCAAGATGAGATGCCTGGGAAAAAGAAAAGATTATTAATTTGCTGTTGCTGTGCTCTTCAGCATGAGGCAGTCTACGTTGTGTTTGTATTTATGCCACTCCACTTGCTCTGGGTGGGCAGTGACATATCTAATTAAAGCTAAAAATAAACCACAGAGATATTTGTCAAAGGACAAAAACACAACCCAGCTTTTTGTGGAGAAGAGCACAATTTCGCAACACAACGTAGGGTGGTCTCAGGTTTCAACAATCCATGCCTAGTTCTTTTCCTGTCCAAAATCTCCCTGTCCACACAAGTATTTCTTCCTGATTTATCATTTTCTACTGTGAAACTTCTTCAAAATTCAGGCACCACTGCATTTATGTCACCCGAGATAAAATCAGTGCTCCAGGCACTTCGAAGTAGCTGGGAATGCACACAGTTCATTTCACACACTTCACACATTCCACATATTTCAAACATTTCACAGCTCAGGAGCCGTCCCTGGCCCAGCCACGCCAGGAAATGCCGTGCGTGTGAGTGGGACTGAGTGCTGTGCTTCAGGGATTAAATGGCGAGGAGATGCATTTTCCAATGGGATTGTAAAATTGAATTGAGACTGGTCCTTGTTGGGACAGGTCCTGGCATCAGTGCCATGGAAGTAGAGGAAGAGCGTTTAAGAAACCCTGTGTTTTAGAAACACCCTGCCCATCTCACTGTGAAAGGCTGAGTTTCTTCAGAGTTCTCCAGGGTTTCAGAAGTTACTTTGATTTTTAAAAGAGTACTTATTAAAGCCTATAAGTACTACTTATTAAAGCCTATCTATAGCAGATCCATCATGTCTGATGTTCTGAGACTTGAGATTTACCTTTATTATCCCATCTTCTGCTCAGCCCAGGGCACTCCTCTGTGGCACTGGTCTGCCCTGACATGCTTAGAAGCATAGAACCATAAAATGGTTTGGGTTGGAGTGGATCTCAAAAATCAGCCAGTTTCAGCCCCTCTGCCATGGGCAGAGACACTTTCCACTAAAGCAGATTGCTCAGAGCATCATCCAACCTGGCCTTGGACACTTCCAGGGTTGGGGCAGGCACAGCTTCTCCAGTAAACCTGTGTCAGGGCCTCACTGCTGTCACAGTAAAGAATTTCTTCCTAACATCTAATCTAACCCTGCCCTCTGTCAGTTTGAAGCCATTTCACCTTGTCCTGTCACTCCATGTCCTGTCAAAACTCCCTCTCCAGCTCTCTTGTAGCCCTTTAGGCACAGCAAGAGGTTCTAAGGTCTCCCTGGAGCCTTCTCCTCTCCAGGCTGAACACCCCCAGCTCTCCCAGCCTGGCTCCAGAGCAGAGGGGCTCCAGGCCTCTGAGCATCTTCATGGACTCCTCTGGATGTGCTCCAACAGGTCCATGTCCTGCTGGAGGTCCCAGAGCTGGACACAGCACTGCAGGTGGGGTCTCAAGAGCTGGTGTAGCCCCAGGGCAGAGAGGAAGAGGTGCTGTAGCACCCAGAAGGACCCTGGTCTTCCAGTGAGGTTTGTGAGGAAGTAAAAATGCATTTACTGTGCACCCTGGTGAGGGTGTCCAGGGTCTCACCATGGTGTAGCAGAAACCCTCCTCCCACTACCTGGTCCAGGGCAGGACTTTCAGGCACCAGCCTTGCTCTTGCACAGGAGGTGGCCATGAAAATGTATTCCAGAGAGGGATCCCCTTTTTTTTTCAAAAACAGGAGGCCCAAGTGATAAATGAATACAGGGTTTAACAGCACTTTATTTAAAATAAAGGCTCTGTTTCTTCGTCTCTTCTGAGCTGCACAAATGGTACCACCCTGCAGTGGGGATTGCCACTGCAGGCACTGGATTGTCTTTTAGTGGTTTGTCTCCTGCGATGCTTCCAGCACACAATAATCCCAGATGTCCAGTGAAATCTTCCTCCCATCTTCTCCCAATTACTCAGCCTAATCCTTGCCAGCCTGTAATCGAGCCAAGCAGCCTTGTGAGACACTAATGTGTTCTGTGATTGTAGTTTCCTTGCCAGCATTTATGACATTTGGAAAGACAGTGGTGAGTCATGCGAGACAAATGGTTAGTGCTGTCTATTTTTTTATGTATGTATATAATTAGATTTTGCAGCACAAGAGAAAACAGCCCCTGTCCAGCTTGTCAGGAGAACAATAAAAAGGGAAAAGAAAATTTTCTTTGGCAACTTTTTTCAGCCTGACAAGTGGTTTTGATGATAAGTTTCTTTTTTTTTCCCTCGGAGTGATACAATAATTTCAGTGTTGCTAGAAATAACAACAAAGCCAAGAAAGAGCGTTGTTGGAAGCAATTAAAATATGGCAGCTATTCAAATAGATTCTGTGTCCTGATACAGGGTGTAGGATATCCTGAAATTTTTCCTCCAGTGGTTTTGTCTGTGGGTGTTTAGTGCTCTCCTCCCTCTCAGGACACTGCTTTGTGTATCACTGGTGTCTTTTCTTCCAAGATCAACAAAAGCCTTTGCAACTCCCCTTGGTGGTCTCTGCAACAGATCGCTTGTGTCTACTCAGTGGGATTTCTGACTAGATTTATAATTCTCTCCATCCCTCACATCTGACACGGTCTAATAGATAACACACAGAACCAGGGGTTTTGCTTCAGACCATGACGTTGAGTCATTGTGCAGCTTTTGGCAGGCAGTGAAGGATTAAAAAATGTCCACTCATTTCTGGTGACTCAGGATGAGCGTCTTCATACCTCTTGGGCTTGAATTTTCTGATGGTCTTTGAGAACTCAAAGCACACACCAAGCTGAGTTGTACAACCCTGCCACAAACCCAGCCCGATCTGGATGCTTAGGAATGGAGGAGCCCATAATTAGAGAGCACTTTGGGGAATGTTACTCACTGGGTTTCAGTTTAAGGGCAAAAAATACCAAGGTTTCTTCTGGACAAAGGGCTTCTGTTTGCACAACACGGCGATCCTCAGGTGAAAGTGCCGTGGTGCAAACATGGGCAAGGAGCGTGCCCACGGTGAAACCCTGACCATCTGATAACTGGGACATGCCCTGTGCAGGGAAAAACATTTTGCTTAGAAGTGCCATCCAATGTCTGGGGAGATCTCCCACACAAATAAAAGTCATCTGCCCAACAGCTACAGGGAGATAAACAAGCCACTTCAGAGATGGGAGCAAGCAATTCCATGAGAACACGTAGCAGATGTGTGCACACTTCAGTGCAAGCTATCCAAAGTTCCCAGAGAGTCTCCTGATGTCTGCCAGCTGGTCCTGCTGTAAAAACCATTATTGCTTTCAAGTAAACTCAGGGACGGTTCCCTGCCAGCCTTGGATACCTCTACCTGAATTACAGGATTTCTCTCTGTTGGATTATCAGCCAGGGCCAGAGAACAGTGATCTGGCAGCATCAGATCTATTATCGCTCTATGGGATGAAATGGCCAAGGTCTCCCCAAGCAGTGATGAAGGTTCAGCTGGAATTGCTCACTCCCGTGTGGAGTGACACCAGAGCGTGGCTGAAGTGAAGCCACAATGAACAACTTGAACATTCAGGAGCACTCAGGAGCCATCACCGTTCCAAGTCACTAGGGAGAGCTGGGCCATTTCTTTGTCTGAATGTGCTTTTAGAGCTTATGAGCCTCAAACTCTTCTCTAGCTCAAGGGAAAATCCATAACAGAGCAGAATTTGGACACAAAACTTCACATACTAATTAACTCAGTTCAGTACCTACAGCCCTGCAGTTGAGGGGTCGTGAGCAGAGTTCTGGGGACAGTGACCAGAGGTCCCTCTGGCAAACACACATGGCTGGTTTGGACCAACGGGAAACTCACGGAGAATGACAGAAAAAGGTTTTGAAACTCATTTTCATCATCAAGCAGCTTCAAAGGAGCCACCGACTGTTCCTCAGCAGCGCCCTGCAGACCAGCCCTCTGCATGGCCCTGATCTCTGCCACATCTGGCCAGTCCTGCTCTGCCAGAGATCACATCTGCATCCTGAACGCCAGGAAAGCCTGAGCTGAATCCATGCTTGGATGGGAGATGCCTACAGCATTTTAGGGTTTGGGTTTTGAAGATTTAAAGTGTGATTGCTCTTCTTCCTCTCCAAGTGGGATTGATCCAATGACCCAAAATTGCCCTTAAGACCAGAACCATTGAGCATATCCCTACAAAATTCCTGATATTTACAAACACCAGCTCTCATGGCCAGTTTCAATTTTGAGGATTGTTTTTATTTTTTCTATAATTCCATAACTGTATACCCACCTTACTGCCTTGAATTAATGGGTGATATGATAATAAATGTCTAATAAGCTATCTCAGGCTCCAGTAATTCCCATGGATTTCACCAAGAATGTTTTGGGTCTCTCTAGTTCCCTTGAAAATGGGGAGGATCCTGGTTTTTCAACAGTGGCACAGGCTGCAGTTCAGCTGAGGCACACACAGATGCATGGAGGTATTTGCAGGGTTGAGAGTGTAACAACAGAAACATTGCTGGGAGGTAGTGGGAACACCTGTACTATTTATTTCCATAATATAATTTGCATACAGTTAATTATGAGTGTATACGCCCTACATATCCATTGGAAAGAAGAGAGACCACTTTTGGGGTCTGAGGGGCCAGTGGAAGCAGCACAGGACAGCTGAGCTGAGTGCCTGCCACAGGCAACAGGAGCAATCCCTCATTTTAGGAGTGATTACGTCCAAGTAGAAAGATTACAAATCCCACCTGAAAAAGAAAATATAAATATACGGGGCCTGATGAAGGAAAATTGAGAGAGAAATTGTCAGGTAGAATTCATCAAGCACAAGAAACGCCTCAGACGCTCCAGCACATGAGATACTGAAAAAGCACAATCAGGGAGCACGGCAGGGATCGTGTGTCACAGGGACTTCACTGCCTGAGCTGATGACTAAGGCACTTCCACAGGGACCGAGCGCAGCGTGCCAGTGCAGCCTGGCACAGAGCACAGCTCACGGGCAGCTGCCTCTGGGCCCTGGGGATGCCACAAAAGTGGTTAGCAAGCACCTCCAGAGGCTTCTGCTCAGGAACCCTGTCGCTCAGCAGGGTTAGTAAAGAGTTGTTTAACAGCCCGGACAACTGTTTGTACAGTTTCACACCTGGGTGAATCAAGACAGACAGGAAAACAAATGCTCCTTTCTTCCTTCTACTTCTCGTGCTGCTGCCTTAAGAAGGGGCTGGAGAAGAGGCAGTGCTATCAGGACAGGCTCCCCATCAAGAGGCGAACACCAAAACAAACCTGCCACTCCTACAGGCCTATTTGTCGTATGCCATGTGATTTACAGGCCTTTTTTATCCACTATTCTCTGTGCATTTCGTAAATCTCCGTGAGTGGTGGGGTTATCATTTGCCACAGCAGCGTCTCCACTGCTGAACCATGAGGTCTAAAACCCACCGAGTTTCCTTGCATCCTTCCACTTGGCAACACAACACATTGGTCTGAGCTCCTTCCCTCCTTCACAAGGGATTTAGCAATGCTTTCCAAGTGGCTACCAAGAGTAAATGAGGCCTCAAACCATTCCTGAGTATTCCAGCCCCTGCACCATCTTATTTGCGAGTTTAAGGAGCTGCACCTAGGTGTCTGCATAAACAGCTCTACCATGTCTCAATTTTTTTAAGATCGAGCTGCTTTTGATATGCAAAAGGCTCTGAAATGTACATTTCCTATTACTCTCCTTGTTGTAAAGATCAGAAAGCTAAATAAACTCTATTTTCCCTCATTCCTCCCTTTCCAGGTAGCACTGAAAATATAATGTAAAACCAGAACCCCAGCAACGCATGAGATGACATCCCAGGAATTCCTGCTTGACAATATCCTTGAATTTCCAGTAAATGTTAAATCGTGTCATGGTTTTTTGGATGGTTTGTGACATGCTGACAGGTGAATTGATCACAGATGACATTAACATGAGTAGCTGACACAGCACTTGCAGCACTCTGTCCAGACCCTTTCTTCTTGCTGTTATCTCTCTCCTTTGTCATTTCTTTTGAGGCTGGTGCGTTGGAAGAGCTGCAGGCCTTTGCTATTATTCTCTACTCCATAAAAACTCAATTACTGGGGTCCGACAGCCTGCCTGGAATCCAGGAGGACAAAGAAGGGCCCAGCAAAAGGAAAGCCAGGACCCAGCTGTGCAACCCTCTGGTACCACAGACAGTGGCATGGGCCCCTCCCACCCCCCAGGAAGGGGCAATTAACGCTAATTAGGGAAAGAGGCAGCTTCCTTTGGGGTTTTTTTCAACTATTTTTTCACTATAAATTCAAGAGAAATAGAGGAGGAGAAGGCAGGGGGTTGGTAAGGCCAAGTGCTAGTGCTGAACCAGGGTGGGTGCAACCCCATTATCAACCCAGGCTGGGGGATGAACAGCCCGAGAACAGCCCGGACAAGAAGGACTTGGGGGCCCCGTCCATGGCAGGGGGATTGGAACTAAATGACCTTGAAAGGTGCCTTCCAACCCAGTCCGTTCTGTGATTCTATGAGTCTATGAAAAAGTATGTTTTAGGAAGGTTTTGTCAAAAAAAAATCCAAACAGCATAAACTGGCCATTATTTAAAATTACAGTGTTCTTCTTGTTTCTGCAATTTAACATATTTATTATGTTTTTAATATGTTAATATGATACAAAATACAATTAATATAATGTGTGTATGTTATATATTTAATTTAATTCTATTTATGTTTGTTCGTCAGCAAATAAAAGAAATAAAAGAACTTGGTACAAGCTTTTAAATAAAACTTCTACCCCTTTGTTTATCTTCCCTGGTCAAATGCTCCTGTTTGGCCCTGTGGCATTAATAGAGCGAAGAACGAGATCTGAAAGCGGCTTCAAGAGCTCAGCTTGAAAAAAGGCTGGTGAACCTTTTCTTCAGGTTTGAAAATTGTTCTTTATGATCGGAAATAAAATATTTTGCTCAAATTTGAAGTTTTACAAAAACTTTGAAAAATTAAATCTAAATTAGAAGATAACTTTAAGGACAATAATTTAAAATATTTTACACTGAAGTTGTCAAAGCCAGTTTTTTCAGAAACATGAAGAAATTTATGTTGACTAAAGTAATGGAACCAATCTAAATTCACAGAACACTCTGATCCACACAGTACTTATTTCTCCAGCTTTATGGAAAACATTTTATTCTTATTAAAGGAAAATACAGAGATGAGGTTGTGTTTGGGTGTGACAATTTTCTCTCTTTCTCTCTTTCTCTCTTTCTCTCTTTCTCTTTTTCTCTTTCTCTCTTTCTCTTCTTCCTTCCCTGGAGTGAAAATCCATAATTTAAAGTAGATTTTGTTATGTTCCAAGGGCAGTCTGCTATTTCTGAAGCAATAAACATGACACAAAATGATCCAAACATGCTCTTCCATCACAGTTTGGTTCTTAATGTCAAAGACAAACCCGGGGGCCAATGAGCTGGGCTATTCCTGGGAGAGATCAGTAAATTTGGCTTCTTTACTTCCCACCAACCCTGATCAAGAGATTTCCTCTATGGACTCACTGAGAACATTCTCCAGGGTCGTTTTTGGTGATGGGTGAAGCCACCGTTCAAAACCTCTGCAACAGTCTTCGGAAAACAAGTGGGAAAGGAGGCCGACACGCCAATGACAGCAATTCAGTGTGCAGAGCTGATGCATTTGATGTGATTTGGGAGTAGTTTTAGGACAGGAGCTAAGGGTGAGGGTTTCACACGCCCATTCTTGTCTGTGACCCTCGCCCAAGCACTCAAAGAACCAGATTTTCACACCTCTTGCCTTGTTCATTTTCTGCCAGCTGAGTCAGCTCGCCGAGGAGCCCGAGAGGTGCCAGGCACACCCTGAAGCCCGGACCTGCAGCGGGGAAGAGGAGCTGTCCTTTCCAGGCAGCCCATGTAGCCAGGCTCCCCCAGGGACACGCCTAAAGAACCCCCTGCCCAGTTTCCAAAATCCAACACCCACCATCCCACCCCTCCCAGCCCACCCACCCTCGGGGACAAGGCAGAGAGAGGCTGGGCAGGTGACATGTCACCAACCTCATGCCACAGGTTCCTCTTCCAGCCCGGGGTTTTTCGGCGTTTCGGTTCAGTTTATGAACAAAACACCCTGTTTAGCAACAGGGGAGCCAAACGCGCGGAACGCCTCTTATTTTTTATTGTTGTTTTCACTCATCAGATCCCCGTGTCCCTGTAGCTGCCGAGGAGGGAGTGGGAAGGGCTGGTTTGAAAGCAGGAAAAAAAGCAGCGTTTCCCGGAGGGAAGGAAGGTTTCCCGGCTGGAGCGGGGCGGAGGAGCGAGCGCGGCGGCTCCCCCGCCTGCCTCGGTAAGTGCCGCCACGGGATTCCCCACCCTCATCCCTATCCCCATCCCCATCCCCGGGCAGATCCTGACACCCCTTTTCCGGGCAGGGCTCCCCCCGGGCACGGCTGCCTCTGCCGCTGCCCGCTCCGGGTGGGACCCCCTCTATCGCAGGCACCCCCGAGGCACGTCCTGTACCCTCCGCCCAAAGGACACCCCCTTCAAGCACTGTCTGCCCCCCGGGAAGGGCTCCTCTCGCTCTTCCCCACTTCCAAGACAGATCCCCTCCGCGGGCAGGACCCCCAGCCCCTCTCCGGGCTGATCCCCCCTGCCCCGGGCTGATGCAGGGGCAGATGTGCTCCACTGCATCCTCGGCCTTTTGCACTGCCTTGGGCGGGGGTTTTGCTGCCCTGGGGTTTGGCGCTTTTGCCCCCAGAGGTCTGGGGGGTTTGACCCCAGGAAGGGTGGATTTGGCACCCCGGGGCTGTGGATTCGCACCCCAGGGGTAGCGTCTTTGTGCTCGAGGGTTTGGTGCTCTTGCACCCCAGGGTTTGGGGTTTTCTGCATCTCAGGGTTTGGGGTTTTTTGCACTCCAGGGGCTGGCAGTTTTGCTCCCCAAAGGGTGAGGGTTTTGCCTCCGCAGGGTTTGGGTTTTGGCACCCCGGCTCAGACCCTAACGCCAGTGAGCGCCCCAGTGTTTGCAGCGCGGGTTTAACTTTGCCTTGAGTTTTACTGCTGTGATGTCGCTCCGGTCTCTCCTCTCTCCCCGGAGCAGGCAGTGGCTGCCAGACACTTGCTCTGGCTGCGGAGGAGCGTTCACGTCTGCCGGGAGGTGACCCCAAAGCGCCGAGCCGGCTGTGGATGAGGATTCCGCGTCCTGCTTCGGGGCAGGATCCATCACCTTCACGCGGCCAGGCTGGCTGCAGCTCCGTGGGGAGGGATCCGGGATCCCTGCGAGCTGGCCCGAACCCCTGGTACCGTGCAGCTGGGAAAGCACCACGCTCCGGGCTCAGGGACGCTGCTGAGCTGCTTCAGCCGTCAGTTTCGAAGGTAAGGACATTGTGTTTTGCTGTGTTTCCAGCCCCGGGGCTGTCGGAGAGGCTGTAGGAGTCGTTCTGTGCTGATTTGGGGATGGAAAGAAATCGTGCCCTGAGAAATGCTGCCCTTCCTATGGGAAAGCTGGAGAGAGGAAGAGAGAGAGAGAAGGAAGGTCAGCGCCGAGGCTCACTCGCTGCACGGCCTCCTTGAGTGCCTGTTGTACTCGTGCGAGCATCCCCAGGGATTCTGCCCCTCCTTTATCAACACCCACAGCCTTGCACGGTTCAACAAATCGCTTGCACTGTTTAACAATTGCTGAGCTGTTGCAGTTTTCTGATGGGGAGGAGCAGGGAAAGGTGTGTGAGGTCCTGGGGCAGGTGTTGTTCCCTGCTGCCATGCTCTGGTTTGTACCTGATGCAGCAGAGCCTGGCAGCAAACGTATTCCCGGTAATGTATTTCCAGTTTTCGTCATTCCTCTAAGATTTTAAAGTGCAGTCAGCCTTGAGATTGCAGAGCTTTTTTTTTCCTCCCTTGCCATCAAAATGCGCCTTTTACCGATTAAATTAACCTTTGGCTTGGGATTTGTCTGCTGAATAAATTAGGTCAAACTTTCTGGATGTTAAAGGGGAACTGAAATGGTGGAGCTGCTCTGCTCAGACAGCCTCAAAGCAGAATCCAACCCATCAGTTTTTCGAAGGGAAGTAAAACTATAATGTCCAAGTAAGAACAATGCAAACCTTAAGGCATCTGAGATCCCCAGGAAACTTGGGAAGATCTCACATTATGGTACAACTGGGCATTTATCCCTCTGATTTTACACGAAAGACCGAGAGACTGATGCTGTAGAAAGACTCTGAGCTATCTCAGCAGCGTAACCACATGGGCTGCTGCAGCTCACAGGAGAATTTAAAAGCTCCAATATTTTAAGCTGAGGAAGTGCATCCCTGGGAAGGACAGCATATCCTGCTTTGTCCCAGTAATTTCCACAGAGAGTTTAAGATGGTTTCATCCCCCGCTTTCCTGTGTTAACAATTCTCCAGGTGGTTTGAGAGCAGCACTTCTTAGTTAAGTTAATTTAGCACACTTAGGATAAGGATTGGTTTCTCAGTCAGAGGCATAAAGGGATCCAGACATCCACCCTGATCTGCTTGGCTGTGACAGGGACTGTGGATGAGCTTCCAGGGACTCTGCCTGGGGACCTTTAAAAGGGATCAGGAGAAGCAGGATCCTATTGTCTGCACCCTGAGTTAGAGTTCAAGGTTCAAACCTGAAGTTTCAAACATCCATCATCCCTTGTTTTTGTTGTTGGAGTAACGGATGTCAAATAAAAACAGCCTTATTTCCAGTCCCTCAGCCTTTGTGTTGATAAAGAAAAAAAAAAAGACAAAAGAGTGCTTCTCCAGTATTTTGTGAGTGTGGGCACATCTGTCTGCTGTTTTTGTGCGCTGTTGTACTCCTGGATGTACCCTGCCTTAAGGAGGCTGCTGTGAGGTTTTCAGTTGAGAACACCTTTTAACCCAGGCTGGTGGCTGAGATGGTTCTTGAGGAGCACAGAGAGCTTGCAAAGAGGAATTCTAATAACCGTGTCCTAATTCTGCTCAAAGTTTGAGAGCGGTGTGTGTTCACAGAGCAGGGTAAGTAATGATCTGCTTTAATTAGAGTTGTTCTAGCACTGATACAAACTTAATGACGGTGTGAGAACAGTCATTGTTGGCAGGAAGGTGTGACTTCAAAACCTTCTTGTCTCAGTGTTACATCTAAAAAAACCAAATAATTACTTCAGAATTTTCCTCTATCATTCTCATCTACTCATGAACAAAAATTTGACAGTGATTTTTTAAAACCTTAAGACCTGACGTTTTAAACTTTAAAATTCGACACTGATTTTTTTTTTTTAAACCATCGATTTTTCATCAAACCTGATTTTTTTCTATTCACGTCTTAGGAGACTTTCCCAGTGCTGTGTGCTCTCCCGGGAGAACCTGGGGCTCACTGGGTGGTGCTCAAGCGCTTGAACTGGTCAGGGGTCAGCTCGAGGTGGGGATCAGAGAGCAGTTTTCAGGTCTTGTAGAGGTACCAGTGGTGTGAGGACACCAGCAGGTGTGGGAGATGAGCTGGGAGATGGCTGTGGAGCATGGCATGGCCTTGCAGAGGCGGGTCCTGAGCCTGGCTCCCGTGTGGCCACGTGCTGTGTCCATGTGGTTTTCCCAGCCGGCTGTCCCTGAGCTGTCTGTGTGGAACCCGCAGGGAGGAGAACAGGCTGAATAATTTTCTTCTGCCAGGAAATGTTGCTGCATTGAAATCCAACTGTTCCACAGGAGCTCATCCAGTCTGACGACGTCCTCAGTGGAGCTGTTAGAAAGAATGGCACAGATTATCCTCCTTCCTGTCAAGTGTGGGAGAGCTGGAGGCTGGATCTTTTATTTTATTTTTATGGGGTGTTACCGGGATGTGGAATGTTGTCTAAGGAATATTTTCATTAGGACTGAGGTACTTAAGACATCCTGCAGACTTTTACTAGTGCTGGCTCATGGGGCTGCCTGAAATGATGTCCAAAAACCCTGCTTGTTCTCAGTGCTGGAGGAGAGCTTCAGGTCTCAGCCAGTGACTCCCAGCTCCAGTGAGGAAGAGCTTTCCTTCTTTATTTTTTTTTCCTAGACAGCTTGAGCTATTTCTTGATTTTGTTTTACATTTTTCTTTTTTAACTTGAAAGAAAGGAAACCACTACATCCAGCAAATAAACAGAAGTCAGGCGATGGAGCTGAGGATTTTGACGGATGAGTAGGTGCATGAATACACGATTCCATCCAAGGACAAGGTCACTACTGCTTTTAGAAAATGCAGCCCAGCTTCACAGTTGTGTAGGAACGCTTGGAAGAAGTCAACAGGTGGAAAAGAAGCACCTAGGTGGTGTAGGCTGCTTGGAATTCTGAGAAGTTTTCAATATAGTCCCTCATGGTGGTGGCTTTTAAGGAAATGTAGTCGTCCCGAGTTAAGAAGGAAGTTTCTTGTGTGAATAAGTACTTGTCTGAAAGGTGAAATGCAGGAGGGGGAAGTGGGTGATGAGTTACAGAGAGGTCAGTGATGTTCTTTACAGGGATAGGGGCTGGGTTATGGGAGATTCTATAAATCTCCAACTGGAAAAATTGTGAATCATGAAGTGGTGACATTTGCAGGTGAAAGAAAGTTTAATCAGGGCATGAAGGATAATGCCTGACAATGAATTAAAAAAAAGTTTTTGTGAGGCTCATCGAGCATCAAAATGGAAGAAAGAATTCAGCTGTGAAGCGATGCAGTTTGGAGAAGATGGAGAGAACTTAATTTCATAATTTCATCCTATTTTCTCATCTAAAGCAGCAGGCTCTGAGCTCTTGTTGCTGCCCAGGAACAAGGCCTTTGGATGGCCACAGCCCAGTGGAAAGGCCAGCTCAGTGCTCAGTGCCACTGAAATCAGCAAATCAGGTCAGGGATGGTTGTGAAGGGGGAGCAGGACAAAACAGAGATGACACCCTTAGGTAAATCCACAGAGCGTTTACCTCTTGGAAATTGTTTGGAGTTTTGGTCCTTCTCAGAGTCTCAGAAGAGCAGAAGGGATAGCCAGGAACCCTCTACTGCTTCACTATGAGGAATGAGCAAGTTGGCAGACGAGGAAGGGGCTGGGGGGTGTGGCAGAGGTTAAAGAGCCCACCTGTGGCACTGAGGGAGTGGGTGGGGATGGGTTTTGTGATGCCTCTTCCAGTGCAAGGACCAGAGGGCACCGAATGAAGCTGGCCAGTGACAGGCTCAGAACAAGCAAAAAGAGGTGCAGAGCTGAGCCGTGGAAGTTGTTGCTGTAGGAGGTCATGGATGCTAAAATTTGCTGGGCCAGAGGGGGAGCAGGACAACTTCATGATTCAGAAGTCATTGAAACCATCTTTAGGTGTAATTCTGGATCACAGGCTGCCGAAGGACAAAGAGATGTTGGGAACACTTTGCTGCCTTGTTCTTACACTCCTCCTAAGGCAAAGTTTGGCCCCTGCGAGATGAGGCATGTTGGGCTACAGGGATGTTATCCAGGCCCATCCTCACGCTGCACTCAGTGGGATGCCCTGGAGATGTGGGATTTACCTGAGGGTACTGTGGAAGCAGATCCCGGTCACAGCAGAAGTGATGATATTTAAATATAACAATTTGACACCTGGAAATATTTCTATAATTCTCTTTTCCCCACAAGTTTTGTCTTTGTGTTCCCTCAGATACCCCAGTGAGCTTTGAACTGCTGGAGTTTTTGCAGGGCATCATTCCCACCTTCCCAGGTACCTGTGACACCACTTGGCCAAAGTCTGGGAACTGAGCTGTGGACACAAGCACGTGGATTTCCTCAATGGAAAAATCCCCCATTATGGAATTGGGGAACATCATCTCCCATCTGGGCACAGAGGGAACATGGGTCTGGGGTCACGGCTGCACCTGAGACACCTCAATTTGATGATGTTTAAGGTCCCTTCCAACTCAAATCATTCTGTGATTCCATGATTCCATGGTTCTGCTCCCTGTGTAGCTCCTGGCAGCCCTGCTTGGCCATTCAGACCGGAGGATGGAGCTACCCGCCGTGGCAGTAAAAAAACTCCGGACTTCAGAGCTTGAAAAAGCAGCAGGACAACCCAGAGCAGAGCATGGACTGAGCAGTGGGGTTATGGAAGCAGGCAGCCTGGGCAAGCAGCCTCAGCTGGTCTGGGGGTGGCAAAGATGATAATGAGAATATAGAACCGCAGAATGGTTTAGGTTGGAAGGGACTTTAGAGATCATTTAGCTCCAGCCCCCACATTTTGTGGACTTGGCATGCTGTTCAGTGGGATTCAACCCAGCTGCTTTAATTTTTGATTTCAGTTGTTTTCTTGTTCTCTCTCTGCTCTCAGTACATTTCTATTTTTCTTTTTTTCTTTTTTTCTTTTTTTTTCTTTTTTTTTTTTCTGGTCTCATGCTTCATCTGATGATGCATTTTCATTCACAGGAGGGCTTTTAATTGCTGTGAAAGACTTCAGTCAATACTGCACATTTATCCTCACCCTCAGGATTTCAGGCACTTCTAATGGGCTGCTAACCACGCGACAGTGATGGCACAGGCATAGCAGGGTGTCTGGATTTTTCCTGGAACAAATGAAACATAAACATTATTTCTGTCCTCCCTTTCACGCACCTACAAGTCGTGCGTTAAATTAATTCTGGTTCTCCCCTTTTGTCTCGTTCAGATTTTAACCGTGGGAAGATGCTCATGGACAGGAATGAAACTTGGCTCTCTAATTTCTCCTCTGCTGCCTCCTCCTTTGCGAGGGGAGGGGTCGGGCTCCAGGAGGTGCTCATCGGGCTCATCCTCACCCTCATCGACGTGGTCACGCTCCTGGGAAACACCATCGTGTTCCTCTGCCCGGTGGTGGAGAGGAGGCTGCGCACTGTCACCTACATGTTCATCATGTCCCTGGCCATGGCAGACTTCCTCGTGGCCTGTCTGGTGATGCCCTTCAGGTGCGGGGCGTCCGTGGGGAGCAGAGAAGGACAAATGTCCTTTCTCCCGGCTCCACATCCGCTCTCGGAGCAGGGCTGGGATTCACCTGCTGGGCTCAGGGCTGGGCTCTCCAGAAGGCTGAACCGCGGGTTAGTGGCTGTATGTGCTTCCCTGTCTCTGCTCTGTGTTATGGATCCCCTTATAATGCATGGAGACACAATTCCCAAGGGTATTTTTCCTGTTGGCCACACGGGGACCCTGGCTGCTGATCTGAATTTGATTTCCAGCTTCGCACGGGAGGCTCCAGTCATTGAGCCCCCTCTTCCAGGACTAGCAGTGAGTATGGAATGTAAGGAATTTATTCAGTATAAGCAGAGTAATTTAGGCTTCCCCTATATTTCATGGTGGAAGAGGCACTTGAGAGGGCAGGTGTCCCTGCACGAGGTTTGTCTTTATGAGAGCTTCACCTGGCTAAAACAGTGAAACAAACACAGGAAGCAGCTGACTTGTGGTCTTGGCTGTCTTGTCCTGCAAAGCAGCCCTAGATTTGGGTAAATCAGGGACCTGCACCCTATTTTGAGTTCCTGGGGCAATATGAGGGAGCTGAACTCTTTTCATGTTCTATGCCTCAGTTCTCATGGGGCTGCCTATTCCTTTGAATTTGGCACTGAAAAACATTGTCCCAACAAGAAATTACAAACTGACTTAAAAGTTCATGTCAACTTTTATCAGGTGAAAAAAAGCAGTTAGTGATACTCTTAAAAAAAATATTACTGCTAATTTAAACTCTAGTCTTGGTGAATTTTAAATTCAGGTTCTGAAATTATCATAGACCCATAACTGGTTTGGGTTGGCAGGGACCTTTACGGGTTATCTAGTCCAAGCCCTGCAGTGAGCAGGGACATGGACAACTGGACCAGGTTGTTCAGAGCCTCATCCAACCTGGCTTCGAACACTTCGCATGGGGCAGCCACAACTTCTCTGGGCAGCCTCACTGTAAAAGATTTCTTCCTTCTGTCTATTTTGAATCTACTTCTAGTGATGTCTTACTTAAACAACAAAAATTACCAAGGAGAGCAAAGATCAGAGCATTGCTGGTGCTTTGTGGCCCCCCTGAGTGTCCTGGTGTTGCCTGGTGGGGAGACCTGCCAGCTCTTGGTGGGCCACGTGGTGGGGAACGGACCCTGTTGGCTCCATCAGCGTTGTCCAGCCCTGCCAACACAGTGGCTGTTGTTTCACACTTTCCCACTGCTTTGGCTTCACGTCTCTGCTGCTCTTTTGGATTTCAGTTTGCTCCTCAGTTGGCAGGTTATTACGTGCCAAAGGGAAGGAAAAGAAATGATCTTAGGAGACAGTTTGGCTCAGGAAAATGTGACAGAAAGGAGCAACGAATTTGTCACTTGGTGTCTTAATTTCATAAGAGTAACACTTGTGTTTTGTCCCTGGCTTGGCTGGTTTGGAGGAGCGGTTCAGCTGAGCTTAGCTCTTTGTCTGAGTACTCCAGCCAGTCTGTCATTTCCAGGCTGAATATTTCCAGCTATTCTTTTCCTCTGCCAGCAAAAGTGCAAGGCAGAGGTGACTTCATTGTGTGTTTCTTTGGGTTTTTACTACTCCTTCTTATCAGCGTCATTGCCAAGCTGCAGAGACCTTTTACCTCAGAGAAGAGGGGTCAGGTATCCGCTACGGTTATGAATGGACAGTGTGGGTTTAAGTAAGTCCCTGCCTCTTGCCCAGGCCTCTGGCAGCAGGCAGTAGCTTTATAGGGATCCCCAGCACTCCAAAATCCACTACCATTTGCAAGTTCTTTAATAATGGCTGATTCGGTCTATTATAGAATGAATTATTTATTAATAGACACAAAAGTAACAGACATAAGACTTAAAACAGACTATTACTACAGAGGAGTAAGACAAAAGAGGACAACCAGTATTAAACACAGGGTTAAAGGTACCTATTAATTTTACAGCTAGCAAAGAAATAATATAACTTAGGATCCAGTGTTTCTACCATCCAGCTCCTGATGGAGCACACATTGAAATCCGTTCCCTCAATTCCCAGGAGAGTAACCACGGAATCTGCGTTCAGACTCCGGGGAGAAGTCTCACACGCGCGGGTATGTGGGGTAGGAGGCTTCTCAGGGGGTGTATAGGAGACTTCTGCCTCTGTGATAATTGTGTGGGCTTTTATAGACACAAGAACCGTGTCTTTTGGTCAAGAATATTTGTTTTATTTTATCTCTTCCCACATTTGCTTTACAGACTAAGATGTTGATTCTTAGCTGGGGGCCTGAGCCCTTTTGGCGCCAGAGATGACTCCTTGCTGGGCCTGTGACCCGCCTGGGTTATCTCTTGCACATGCACCAACCATCTGTGGTAGAGAAGAGGTAGACACGTCCTGCCACAGCCACCCACGTCTGCAGGTCAGGTGCATCTCACCAGATGTGTGCAGGTGAGAGCTGGGCAGCTGCTCGGCTGGGATCCGTGTGCAGGGGTGTCCTGGCAGCAGCACGTCTCCTTCTGGGAGACCAGGGCACACCACAGGCTCTGCAGCATCTCTGGGCGTAAGGAGGGCTCTGAGCAGTGGCAACAAGGCACCCGAGTCCAGTACTGAACCCGTGCCTCAATTCTAATGCCTCACCTCCCCTCTGTAAAAGAGCCATGAAACCTTTCCATGTGTGTGCTGTGGGATCCTCCATGCTGCCCGTGTGGAGGCCACCACGGTGGAAGGACGGGCTCTGCTGTAGGTTAGTTTGCTTGGATTTTTCCACGGAATCCCACACAACAAAGAGCTGCCAAGGGGTGGGACCCTTCAGGAGCACTGCACTCACCGACAGCAGTTGCTGTGCTCTGGAACAACCTTCACAAGTCGTTTTAATGAACTGGTGCTAGTGAGATGTAGCTCAGGCATTGTTTTCTGACATCAAGTTGAGTCTTCCTCCCTTGCTGGACACCTGAGCACTGCAGCTCAGCAGGCCTGATCTCTCTGTATTTAACCAGCAAGCTGGGAAGTTACAGGATAATTAAAGCTTTGCAGGACTAGGGAGTTACTCATCAAATTCACTCACAATGGTGATTTCAGCAGCACCCTGGGAGCCGCAGAAAGCTGGTGAAAGGAAGGAGAAGCAAATGGCATCTCACTGAATGCTATAGAAACATGCATCAGCCTTCCTACAGCTGCCATATGTTCCTTCCTTCGCTGCTCACTTCTCACAGGCCCCTCTTGACTTTGTTAGAAATATTTTTGGTACCGTGTCTGCTTTTTGCTGGTGTGGTTACCTCACTGAGGCATTTATGAGCTACATAATGTACAAGCTGCATAGGCTTCCTCCTAGGATGTTGTTTTTTTTTTTTTTTTTAACTAAGAGTGGAATCCTTTCTGGTTTTGAAGCATAAGATCAGATGTGAAGTGAGTTTCTTGGAGATCTCCCATGCCCCAGGAACTGGGAAGAAATCATAAAAGTCTGTGCTGTGTAGGGCACTGGGAAAATGCTGTGATAAACGAAGCTGTGCAGATGTAAATTTGGGGAGATCTGTGAGGCAAAGCACCTCTCTCAAGGCACTTAGGCTGCAAGAAGCACGGGTTTGCTGTTCTTCAGCCATGCTCTGGCTGTGGGGTGCTCCTTTCTTGGGTTGTGCTTTGAAGATGAGTCTCTGCTGTCTGAGCTGGGTGCCCATCTTTAGTACCTGTATGATAAAATACAGCATTACCTCAGCGCAGTCATAAAGAAATAGTCACAGGATTGTTTGGGTTGGAAGGGACCTTAAAGATCATCTTGTGCCAGCCCTGGGCAGGAACACCTTCCACTAGACCAGGTTGCTCAGAGCCTCATCCAGCCTGGCCTTAAACACCTCCAGGGACTGAACAAACTCAGCCCTTCCAGTTCTGATTTCCACCCGTTTTCTCTGGCAGCATCATTTACGAGGTGACGGGGATGTGGCTGTTCGGGAAACTGTTCTGCAAAGTCTGGATCTCCTTCGATGTCATGTTCTGCACCGCATCCATTGTCACGCTGTGCTTCATCAGCCTGGACAGGTACTGCTCCGTGGTCACCCCCTACCACTACTCCAGAAGGATGTCCCGCGGCAGGTGAGTGCAGTTGCTCCTCACTTTGGATCCCTCCAGGCTGTCACTTGGCCATGGCCTACATTGATCTGGGGCTGAAAGAGCTGCTGACAGCTGCTGCCCAGGAGCAGAGTGATGTGGCGAAAGGAACTTCGCACCATTGAAAACTGCAGAAAATGCTTAATGTGGTGCAGGAGAGGACAAGGAGGATGCAGCGGAGGGGGCTGGACGGTGCTCCTGGGAGCGTATTTTTTGACCTAAGGATGGGTTGCAAAGGGGGGTAGAAACCAGTGCTATGGGCTGAGTTGGACCTACAGCTTTTTCCCTGTGCAGTCATTTCATGGGCATTTCACAGAATCACAGAAAGGCTTGGGTTGGAAGGGACCTTAAAGATCATCTCGTTCCATCCCCCTGCTGTGAGTAGGGACACCTTCCACTAGACCACGTTGCTCAAAGCCCCACCCAATCTGACCTTGAACACTTCCAGGGACAGGGAAGGACTTTGAAGAACTTCTAAAGGCTGGGTGAAACGAGACCCAGAAGGATGCAGTAGCATAGATGTAGCAGTAGTCTTCCCTCTCTTAAACTCACCATCTTTTCTGAAGTGATATTCAGGGAAAACGGGGAGAGTTTCTAAACTCCCATGAGGGTTTCATGTGAAAGGCTGAAATGAGGACTGAGGGTGGGCAGAGAGGACACTGCAGCAGTGGGGTGCTTTACAGGGTGGGTTCAGGCTCTTCTAGGTGTTTTTCCCACTGTCACTCTTGCTGTGTCTGATTTGTGGATCACAAGCAAAGCGAGGAGGGGGCTGTGTGCCCCCCTTGCACAGATTCTGTGATCTGGTGTCCATCAGCTCCACCCCCATCATGCCCCAGAGGGCGAGACAACGGCCAGATACTGAAGCTGAAAACTAAAAAATCTACATGCTGTTGTTTTAAATACTGACAAACATCTCCTCTAAAACCTTTCCTCATATTTTCTCAGCCAGCTCTGAGCACTCCTAACAGTGACCCCAATTCTGTCAACTACAGACCAATTACCCAATTGTTAAAGATATTCATGTCTGGACTTGTTACACCCCAGCTTTTTCCCTTCTCCAAGCCCTGCTGGACTGCTCAGCAGCGATATCCCACACAGGTTACCATGGGGACTGAACCGTACTGGATGTTCTCAACTCAGAATTACTCAGACCCTCTCTCCCCTCCACATCTCTCTCCTTTTGCAGATGCATCGTGATGACCTGCATGGTCTGGGTGTATTCCTCCCTCATTTCCTTCCTTCCCGTCATGCAAGGCTGGAATGAGATCCCCGGGGTGGACTTTGATGCGGGCAGAGAATGCATCTTTGTCACCAACTGGGTGTTTGCCATCGTGGCTTCCGCCCTGGCGTTTTTCCTTCCCTTCATGGTCATGTGCAGCATGTATTTCTTCATCTACCGAGCTTCCTGCCTCAAGGCCACCCGCATCATGTCCCAGACGCTGGAGATCCACTACCACCCCAACAGCAAGCGGCAGAACCACCTGCAGCTGGAGAACAAGGCCACGAGGACCATCAGCATCATCATCTCCGTGTTCGTGCTGTGCTGGCTGCCCTACTTCGTGCTGAACGTTTGGCTGGCGGCCAGAGGCACTGACTCTACCAGCACGGTGCTGGTCGGCACCTTCAAGATCATCACGTGGCTGGGGTACTGCAACTCCACCATCAACCCCCTGCTCTACGCTTTCCTCAACAGGGACTTCCAGCGCGCCCTCAAGAAGCTGCTCATTTGCAGGCACAGGTCTCAGGTGGACGTTGGGGAAGACATGGTTTCCATAGCCACGTTTTCCAAGACTGCTCCAGACCTGGAATACAGCGTGATGGTGCCCAACGGTGCCCTGAAGGGCAAACCCAACTCATAGGGATTCAGGATCAGTCGCTGGAGGTGGTGATACAGAAAGTGCTGGAGCTGGAAAAACAACGGGTAGGAAAATAGAAGAAGGAGGGGCTGGAATATTACAGCTGGGGACAATACAACAAAGATGGGTTTCTTCACCTTCCAGTTTCAATAACGAGGAACTCGG
The DNA here is from genome assembly GCA_013397725.1 of Rhagologus leucostigma. NCBI lineage: Eukaryota > Metazoa > Chordata > Aves > Passeriformes > Rhagologus > Rhagologus leucostigma. The sequence goes on along the minus strand of VZTD01002786.1, from coordinate 86,514 downwards.
ATATTTTAGGCGCAATTTGTTATATTAATGGAGCTAATTCGTTCCTGGATAATTATTTTTCTAATGAGCATTTCCTAAGGCAAATTCAACCTTCATGTTGGGTAAAAAAAAAAACCAGTATGATGTAATGTGACCTTATCTTCGTGCCTATCCTAGTGATCCGTGTCAGGTGGGACAGTGTTTCTTATTAAGCCACTGTAGCTTCTTATCTTGAAGCTTCCTTACAGATTTGACCAGTTTTAATAACTCCACGTGCGCCAGTCAGTGTATGGGAATTAGAGGAGGGATGTGGCCAAAGAGCAGAGCTCACTTCTTAAAGAGGCACCACTCTGCAGCCTGGGCTGTTCCTTAGGGTTCAGCTCACTGGCTTCTGCAACATCTGGATATTCAGAGCTTTCTGTGGCTTTCTGTGAATTATCTGTGAGTTTCCTTGTTAATTCTGGAAGGGGAATTTCCACGTGGCAGACCCCAGGAGATGAGAAAGACTAGCTGCAACATCAGGAGCATAGAGTGCCCAAGGTTTTCAAAGCGAGCTACAGGTGGCTGACACCATCCAAAGATGGGATGTGAATAGGAATTATTACTTGCGCGTACACTGTGATATCTACCACAGAGACATAAAAAAATCATGATAAATGGGAATGATTATTTTTACTCCCAAGCGCTTGTCTGGAATTCCAACAGAACTGGCTCCCTGCAGGAAAGCCACAAGTGCCTCACTGAAGGGTTACTCTGAAAAGGTAGCAGGGAACTGCCCTCAGAGGTAGCGAAATGCAGTGGGACCTGTCTGGAGCAGCTCAGCTACTGAAGACACCGGCACAAGGGTCAGGAGTTCTCTCTCCCAAACGTGGTAGAAAAAAGAGCCCTGCCCTGGGGTTCAGCACTGGTTCTCCTGTCAAACGACTCTCCATGGAGAGGGTTAGGTGTTCCAGATCCTACGACTCCAGTAACAACACAGAAGTGGTAAGTAACTCCACCTTATTCTGGGGGAAGCATCCCGTGGGCACAAAGGCAGACAGGGCAGGAATCTGCTGCTGCCACCCAGGTCATCCTGATAAAACAGGGCAAGGAATGGTGTTCCCCTCCCAAGAGCTATGGGGGAGGAACGGACCCGAGGGATACACCACATCCTGTGAAAGAATGGGACAGGACCCCAATGCTGCACAGCACAGCAGAGCCCCAGGCCAAAGCCCCTTTTGCAGGGCTGTGAGCTCACAGCTATCCCAGTTTGGGTGTTTTTCCACAAAAACAGCTGGCAGAAAAGTACACATCATTCAGAGGAAAACTTCTCTGCTTACAGAACAGCCTTTCTCAGTCAAACCCTGGAGCAGCAAGGGGCGAAGACAGGGACAACACACTCCAGTGCTTAGAGAAGCAAAGACCAACCAGGCAGTTCAGAGCTGAATATGGCCAGATGCTTTTGTGGCTGGGAAGAGACCACACAAGGGAGGACTTGTCCATGCCTTTGGGGGCAAGTGTAACATCCCAGAATATGCAGACACACCTAGTGTGAACACATATGCCAGTTCTGGTACTGAAATGCTGCAGGGCCCTTGGAATAGGCAGCTACCCACATCCAGATATACGGCAAGTTAGAAATACCTTATTCCTCATTTCCTGTGCTCCACCTGTAATCACTGAGCTGGCAGGGAAGGCAAAAATGGCACGTGGCCATTTCAGTGTGCACTTGTAGCTGATGCAAACAGGGAAATCCAAGGGAAGAGGACACACTTAACTCTCCTGCTTTAACCCAGCTAAACACAAATTCTGTTCCTGATCAGATATCCACTGCAGCATTCTGGCTTCACCTGGATGAGCCAGTCTCTAGGAGAGTCATCCAAGAGCAAAAGGAAGACAGTAATTGTAATCTACTTTTGCCTTATCATAAAGCCACAGGGTGTCAGCTGGTTTAATTGCTGGTCACAGTGTCACACTACAGTGCAGTCATCCCCAGAAGGATTTGAACCCAGTATCCTTTCAGGAAACTGATCTCAGAGACTTTAACAAATTTAAGTCTGTAAAACAGAAAAATACAACTGTACAAGAACAGTTCTAACAGCATAAGAATTATCCCTTCCCCCCTCTCTGGTGAGCAAATGCCTCCATAATCCACCCAGTTTGGAGCTCAGTTCCCCTCTTTCTCCAGATCCTATCTCACTTCCAAGCAGCACATTCAGTTTTGCGTCATCACACACGCTGTGGCCAGTGTGAGACAGGGAAGCAAAGGAAGTTTCAGGAATGCAGAGCCCATCCTGCTCCCACTGCACAGGGCTGCCATCTGCAGCACACACGGATGCAGGCTTCCAACAGAAGCAACTACTATTTTGTCTTATAAATAAAAAAAGTTTATTAAATCATTTAGACTTGAAAGAAGTCACAATAATCAATGCACTCAACAATTACAGCAAGTGCATCCTGTACACCACCAACCCAAATGGATTGATTCTGTATTTTATAAATAAAAATTAACATATTTACAGTGAGAAATAAAAGCATGGCATTAGGCAGTTAAATTAGCAGATTACACAAATGCCTACCAGTTGATTTTTTTTTTAAAAGTACAAATCTACAAGATTACATACGACACGTATGACTTCATCAGGTTTAAATTTTCAGAATCACAACATTTTTGTACATAATTTTGACTATGGCTCTTCCAACCACTGCCTATAAAACCCCCCATTTAATGGCAAAAAGCTCCTTTTCCTTCTCTACAGCTTCATCTGTATAAGATGCATTCCCTAAGATCTACTGTAGTGCAGAAGTATGAAATGACTTCCTCTAATGACAGGCTATGGACAGTGACAATATGTACAACTGTGGTACTTTTTTGCTTTAAAAATAGTGCAGATTCCCAGTTTACCCACCAGGGACAAAAATGGAGTCAAAGTTCATTTCAAAATCATCTTCATTTCACCAAAGAGCAAGTGATCCAGAGAGACACTCACTAGGCTTAGAGACTGTAATTTGCTCTATAAAAATACAGTATTTTAATTCTATTTACATGTTACAGATCTCTCACTCACCCAGCAAGCTGACATTTACAAGCTTCAAAAAAACCCAAGAAACCCCCCAAAAAAGGATTATGGAGCACACCATTGGCAAGCACAGCAGCTGGACCCGTCTACCTAGGAGAGCAAAGGTAAGGAAAATGGAATGTGAAGGGTTTGGTTACTGGGCTTCGTTGGCTGTCAAAGTAAACGATAATCTGTCCAACACGTCTTATACATTAAACATGGCAAAAAAAGCTGAAGTAAACTATTCCCAAGATAAACATTCTGCATCATAGGATCCTTCTGCTGAACAATCCCTGTGAAACCTGCCGAGTGGAAGAAGCGATCCTGAGGATAGTTATTTGCTTGGTTGTCTGGAATGTTTATTTCCTGATAGACTCATTGTCCGTGACCTCTGCCTGAGCACGGGTTTGGGTGGGAGCTCCAAGTCTTCAAAGACAGGATTTTCTATGATTGCTGCAGCCTCTGGTCGTTCAGTGGGACTCGGAGAGAGCATGTCCTTCACCATGGTGTACTGGGAGAAAACACAACACATATTACGTGAACCAAGCCATAAACCCTTCCTTATTTAACGTCCTGGCTTCAGTTGTGGCTGTGTGAACAGGTGGAAAATGCCCCCAGCTGCTGTCTTGAGTTATTTGGCTATTAGTGCTTTGGCTCAGTAGTTAGAAGTGCATTAAATATTTTAAAATGTATCACTGTGCATCTCTTAAAGTGTCTTCACTGTCAGGAACTAAAAACAATTTGGCAAACCAAATCTGACTCAAGGTTTAATAGTTATAAAACTTCACATTATTTGCAATCAAAATTAAATATATGATACGTAATTTATAAGTAATTTTTAGCTTTGTGTTTAAGCCATCACATATTAAGCCACACAGAATTTTTCTCATGGCAAATTATAATTTTTCTTTAAATATACAGGTAGTTTGAATATTTGGTTCAAATTTAATCAGAATTAGTGTCCTGCTCCAGCCGAGCTGAGCCCCTTCTCCCAGGCAGCCTTGAGCTGTAAAGCAGGAAAGGCTGGTCTCATTTGGCCACTGGTCTGAAGCTACCTTGAACACCTGAAAGCACCTCAGCTTTTTACTGGGGAGGTTTTGTACATCACCTCCTCTTTACCTGCAACCACACCACTTTACAGACCTGACCAACGAGAACACAGCACAATTTGCTCATGTGAGTTCCCTCTTGGGAGGTCACGTTCTGGAGGGGATCCCATACAGCCATGGTGCTACCTAGAGCCTCCCCTTTACCTGTCTGGAACTCTGCACTTTCTCTGAGGGAATATGGGTTTGTTGCAGGAAATGGTGACAGGATGTATGTGAAATGGATGACTGCAAATGACAAAGGGAAGCCAGGTAAAAATGTATTCCTGGATGAAAACTGTGACAAAAGTGTCATCGTGCCCATTATTGCAATGTTACAGCTTTGAAATGCAGAGAAGTACAGCGATAGAGAAATGCATCTTAAAAACACGAAAGCAACCTGGTTTCTCCATTTTTACCTGCAAAGCAACTGAAAAACAAAGGAAGAAGCTACAATTATTAATGAAAAGGCTACAAGTAATAGCATCAGATGTACCTACCTCTTGTGCATATTTCTGAGTGAACAGTGGTGGAAAGTTCAAATTTCTAACATCACTCAAGGTCTGCAGAAATATGAAGAACAACATATAACTTTTCCAAAATACCATTCCTCAGTAATACTACCCTATCCTTCAAAAATACGCAAATTATGTAAACAAATCAGCCTGCTAGAATAAACCCCTTTGTTTTAAAGTGTTGCTTTAGTGGTTAAAAATCACAACATAGTTGAGCAGGTGAGCTGCTGCTTCCCTAGGTATAGAGCCTGCAACAGGAGTTGTGTTACAAGAATTGTGATCTCTGCAGTTTTATATCAGTCAGACACATAAACTTGTACTTTCTCACTTCAGCTCAACAAAATCAACAAATCTGTGCACCATCCATACTACAGTATTAAGGCCCATGAAATGACTGTCTCTGCCTTAACAACGTAAGCATGAGTCTTTGTTTAACCTTTAAGGAGGAATGAGCAGATTTATCAGCAGTTTGGAAAGCAGTTGTGTCGTGTATTTCTGTCTTTCTTCCTTACAAAGGCCACTGGCTCCATCTAGTGACAGTATTTTTCCCATGTTCAACCAGAAGCACAGTATTTAGCACTTCAATTGTTTTGGAAGGATCTCCTTTTACAAACGTTTGAGCACAAAATACAAGAGTTCTAAAGTTAAATCTAAATTCATATCACTGTTACTCCCCTGAAAGTATAAAGTGACCAGTTAATAGTGATGGACAACAGTCAAACTCCTGTCCAAGAGAACTGAGTTTGGTGACATTAAAATGCTTCAGAAAACTTTTCTCCTTTTCTGCCAGTTCAGTCTGCATTTAGTGATCTGTTTTCCAGCATCTAGTTTGGAAATAAATTGCACTGCTACTAACTGCTCACAGCTTGAGACAGAGGCAGCTCTCACGCTCCACCTCTGGGGATTTTTCCAGCCAGTTGTCACAAATTCCTAGAATGTGCTGGGTTACTTGGTCAGGCAGAGCATGTTTTGCTTCAGCAAGCAGTGCTAACGCTTGGCTGATGCCAATGAAAACCTCAGTGTAACAACTCAGAAATAACTACTGAAGTAGCCAAACTCCAGCACTTGGCAATGAAAGGGCAGGGGTTTCTTTTTCGCAAAAAGAGTGAAATGCCAGTGAAAATCCTGGAAAGTCAGGGCACTCTTTTAACACTATTCTAAAGTACAACACTAAAATTAGATGGAATTTAGGTTTCATTCTGATTACTTGCTTTGCTTCTATTCTTAGGAGAGAAACTGGAAGGGCAAAGCCTGTAGTCACTGCTGTGAGAGATTTGAGAATCCGGGATGGCTCTTTCCTGGGTATTTTGTTTCAGTAAAACTCATCTGGGAAATTGAAATTGGTTTCAGTGTAAGGGGTTCAAATTAAACACTAGTTCCTCCTCTTGACTATGCCATTTTGTGCCATTAAAAGCCGGAGTATTTTAATCAAAAGAATGCAACAGATAAAGCACTTGGTCAGGCTCTTTTCAAGCTGTTTCTTTCCTCTCTGCTAAACCCACTCCACCTGAGAATATAACCCCCCAAGCACATTTAAATGATAAATACAAGTTTTAATGACTCTCTCTTTCCTGCACAGGTCACTGCTTGCCACAGAGGACAGTAGCCCCTGTTCTCCAAGAACTTCTTCCTGAGCAAGAGATGGATCTCACACATTTTAATAGCAAGCAAGAGCTGTAATGCACCATCACACATCCCAAATTCACATCTGGTGCAATGAAGGTCATCAGTTATGGGAAGATGGTGCTTCAAGCTGAGCAAGACTCCCAGCTAAGACTTGCTATAGGAAAAGGAACAGCCATTTTTCACCAGGTGCTCTGGGTGAAAAAGTACTGCAGATGCAAACGAAGGAAGAAATAATAAAAATGCACAGCATGATTCCAATTCTTGAATGGAAACCAAGCTGGTAGGCTTAAAGTCACAAGCTATATTTGTTGCTTGAGTTCTTGGATATCCTAGTTCAATAGTTTCTCTTACTTGGCTTGACAACAGAGAAGCTTTGTAAAGAAATTAAAGCCTCAATTCAACTGCACACATTAGGAAGACTGCAGTTTATTTTCAGTGATTCAGGCAGTCTGTACAAGGCTGATAAAGAAGTTGTACTCCTAGCTCCAAGGCTTTTCTCCAAAGAAAACAGGACAGGAACCTCTTGCCAGTGTTTCACTAAGCAAATAGCCATTTGAAACAAATACTCAAACTGAGGATAACCCAACACCACACATACCTTGACCCTCTCCATCTGTGTGCTGAAAGGATAGAGCAGCTCAAAGAGAATCAGTCCCAGAGAAAAGATATCCACCTTGTGCGAATAGGTGTTGCCACAGATCTGAGAAGGCAAAATCAGGGTCAGGGCAATCAAGCTACTCACTGGATGCAATTATGTACAAAGTAAGCAACCCTTGCAAGTCCACCTGTGGAAGTGACCAGCCTTGTGCAGAGCTGAAAGCTACAGCCCAGGCACCCTGGCAAACTTCAGTGAGCACCAGGGAGCAAGGTCCTGATCCTCAGCGCCTCTGTGCTGCAAAGCAAAATACTTCACCCTACTTAAACCTCATGCACAAAAGTGTGTCCTTCCGCAGTTAAGTGGAATCTTTTACAGTTACCTTCCTATACTGCATTAAAAGCAAGAGCAATTAATGCATCCAGTCTGAATAATTAGCCACTTTCTTTGCTATAATAAATATATATATATTTAAATATTCATTTTGGAATTCAATTTAGCTCAAAACTCTATTGCGATGAGAAAGAATTTAAGTAACTTGATTGCAACAGTTTACTAGGAGTGCCTGATCTTAGAGCTCCCAGGAATTCAGGGCTTTTCCAGGCACTGCCAAATACAGCTTTGGAGAAGAGAGCACAAACCTGTTCCGGGCTCATGTAGAGTTTGGTCCCTACTTGTCCTGTGTGCCTGGCATAAGCTGGCATTGGGGTCAGTACTGATTCCTCCTCCTCATCTTGGTCCATAGCAGTCACCAGTCCGAAATCCCCAACCTTTACTATGTCATCCATTGTGAAAAATATATTGGAAGGCTGAGAAAACAAAGAGGTGAAAAGAAAAGAAAACAAAAAGTAAGTAACAAACAAGTGTCTTTGTTTTGGTTGTTACAACACAGAAGCTATCAGGGTTAAAAACACTCACTGAACTGCTGAGCTATAACAGTTAAGAATTGTAAAAAGGATTTTTACAGAAAAAAGGAATTACTTCTGCATTAACCAGTGTCTCTTCCTGAAACTCAGACTGCTCATTTCTTGTCATTCAGCAGAGGTTTACCAGCAGCACACAGGTTTGCTGAGGGACATACACAGAGTCAGCACTGCTGGGAACAGCACAGATAAACTACCCAGCTCCCCATCACATGGAACTGTCAGACCACATGCTGTAGTTCCAACTCGTGGGCTTTTTTATTTTAATCTAAAAGTGCTAAAGGCGTTTGCTGTATTATTAACCAGCGCATAGCACATCATCTTAGTGTTAAATTATAGATACAATGGGAACAAGGTCTGCTTTTCAGTGTAACTGTGCAGTTTAAAGTGGGAACAGCTGTTTGCATAACAGAATTAAAAGTTTATTTTTGATAGAAGCTTAAGAACTTTGCAATTCATAAAGGGAGCAACAATGATGATGTGGCTTAACTCTCCTTTAGCTTGTTTGCCACACACCACCATCCTTGGCTTAGTGATAAAAGAGACTGGAACAGACATGTCCCTTTGCTCATGGTGCACATCCCAGATATTTCAAGAAATCTGCTTCCTGGCTGACAGAACAGCACCCACCAAATGGATGATTATTTCTTTGAAATACAACCACTCCAGCTGGGATACAAATACAGACACAGAGTTTTGGGGGAAGAACAGACTGATCCTGCAAGGGGAAGGAAGCAGCACGATGCTGTACAGGGCCAAGCTGTGGTGAAGGGGCAGGTGGTGCTGGGTAAGCTCCTCTCAGAGCTCCTGGACCCTCGAGGCTGGGAGAACGTGGTCTATGCTTTGCTGACATAAACCCTGCAACATGAGTAGGCAGACAGATAGAAGGCAATATTTTTCCACAAGATAAAGGACTACAAAGCTGACCTATTTCAAAGTCCATCCGACTTCCTCAGTTAAAGACAAACCCACTGAGTGCACGAGGAACAAGACAGAGAAAAGGCTTCTTCTTGTCTTTTTTTAGGCAATGGCCAGCTCTGAGATAAGCACTACAGAAACAGTTCCACAGTGCCCACATCCTGCCTCTGAAACTGCCTTCTGAGCCAGGTCTGATCTCCCACTGTATTTCCCTGTAATGGATGTCCAGCCCTTTGGAGACACAGTGCATTCAGGGCACGAAAGCCACTGCCCTGTAAACCCACAGCATCCCCAGGCTCTCGCTGAAGCATTTACAGAGCACCCACCCCCTCAGTGCACACCCACACGGTCAAAAGTCTTGATATCAGAATGTTAATGTTCAGGGCACAAACATCTCCATTAGGAGTTTGTGTCCCATTGCCTTGATCTCCACTCTCCTCCTCCAATAAACATACAAGTCAAGATTCGTCTTGCTGCCAGCAGAAAAACTCCTCGTAACAGAAAGTTTATTTCAATGCTTCTCTGGCTGGACACAGACTGTCTCTGAACAGGCTGGCACACAGTTTCTACAAATAAGGGGAATGGACTCTCTGCTATTGCAAAATACCAGCAAAAATAAACCATCGAGATCACATTAGGGAAGAAGCCTAAGGCAGATGCACAGAGTCTTGATTTAAATCATCAGAAAAGTACAGTCAGATATAACCACCCTCTAGTTTAGTTATCTTGCCACCTGCACAAAGAGATTTCTCTCCATCTTCAGAGTAAGAATTCTCATTTTTTCACAGACATGAATAAGCTTCTCACGCATATGGAAGACTCTGCTTAATTCAATTAATGCTGCAAAATGTATCCAAGACTGTTCTTGCAGTTCTGTGAAACTGATAATTTCTTTTGAGCTGCCAAGCATGACCGACAGCTTATCCTGGGAATAACAGTAAATTCACTTGACAGACAGACTTTTGTTTCTGCACTTCATTTTCTTCCAAAGAATTTGAACTCTGACCTCTTTGCTTGCCCACATAAATTCCTGCCATCTTGTCACTACAGTACCTCTGATTAGCAGGAGCCTAATTAATGCATTTTAATGTGCACTGTTAATTTAAATATTTAGATTACTTCTTGGATGTTCTAATATGCCCACATAGAAATTTATTTTCACACAGATCTACCAGCTTTTGTTGGTGCCAATGGGAGCAAGAACTGGCCTCTGCTGTCACTGAGCTCTGCCTGTAGCCAAGCCAAAGCAGCTTTGCAGGTTATTCACTTGTTAGTGCTGGCACCAACTCAGGGCTGCATGACCAATCTCTCGGACAAATTACAGCATTAGATGAGATCTCTTCCTAGGAGCTTCTGAAAAGTATAGAAAATAATTAAATACACTGGCTGTTGTTTTGACCAAATTAACACATAACAGACAAATAAACTTTGGGATCCAAGAATAACATCTATACAAGCACAGAAAGTTTCCTGAAGGAGGAAGTTGTTCATCCAAGGAGAATGTTTCCAAGTTGGTTATACCAAGTAAACAAACTTAAATCTCTTGTTCAAACTGCTGCCAGCATTGAACTTTTAAGATGTTCCAACAAAACACCCCACACCTGCTGATTAAGACTAATACAGTTTTAAGTGAAGCTCTACATAAGGTTTACTGAACAGTGAAGACTGCAGAGGGCTACAACTGACAGAATTGTTGAGAAAAGTTATTAATTAACATGTCTAGCAACATATTAGTACAGCGGTTTAATTACTTTTATGGTCAGTTTCTCAAGCACTAAAGATTTGTCAATAACTGGTTCAAGGTAATTGCCTAAGGCTGATGGGAAAAGAAAATACTTGGGAGGGCTCATTTTCTAACTCTGACATATCCTTTCAGGATTACTGCATTTGAACCTCCCTTTTACTGCCACATCTGAGATGGCCTTTTTTAGCTTTTGCTTCTGCTGATACCAAATTACCACTACAATCATTTCAGTAATTACTCCACTGAGGTAGGTATTAATGCCTCCTCAAACCAGCAAACAGAAACAGAACTGCCTCTCCACATTTGGCAAAAGGGATCCATTTCTCAGAGCTTGGCCTAATAAAACTAACTTCAGCTGGGCTCTTCAATTAGATTTACGTGTCTGCTAACACATACTGACACCTCCAGTGCTTTGAGTCCCAGCAAAATTAGGCACTACCATAGGAGGATCATGAACAGAATGAAAGAAAATGTACAAGTTACTCCTGACTTCAGTTACACTAAATACCAGAGGTTCAAACCACCTTTCCCAGTCCTCATTGTCTGGATGCTATCAGACATCAAAAGTACTGTGAATCCTTCAGAAAGCTGCATTGTGATAGCTGGTATTGGCTCAGAATTCAGCTCCAGGACACTTTACGTTTCAATCCCAGAGCACCAATATTTAATTTTTACTCTCTCTGATCAAGAGTAACGCTGCTCATTTTAGGCTGTATTGCTTTAGAAAGAAGGAAAGTACCAGAATAAGAATCACAGAATTATTTAGGTTGGAAAAGACTTTTAAGATCAAGTCCAACTGCAAGCTCCACACTGCCAATTATCTGCTTCACTTGAAATAGTAGAACAGGATCCAAAATAGCTTTGTCACACAGCTCAGCACTGAATAACCCTGTATAAAGAACATGAATTAAAAACACCACAGAACAAATGCCACTGATCTGTGCCAGGTACAAGAAGTCTCGCTGTAAGAAAGACTTTAATTGCAATAACAAGTGATGACTGTTTATTTCCTGGAGCACTGCACCTCCAGATTATTGTACAGACGTTAATTCAGCTTTTTTAACACCCGTGCTGAGGTCACTGAGAGGAGTCAGCTACTTTAGCAGGCTTTGTCTCCAGCGCCACATTCCTCCCACATATAGCAACCTATGGATACAAACCTTGAGATCCCTGTGCATTAATCCTTTGCTATGCAGAAAGTCAACAGCTTCAGCAATCTGCAGAAAGATCTGCAGGCACTCTGTCCTTTCCCTCTCCTCTATGGCGCATCTTCTGCTCATCCAGTCTTTAAGGTTCTCTTTCCGGCACAGCTGCATTTGGATGTACAAATACACCTTTGGAGAGGTGGGCTTGACTTTTTCTGCAGTGTTTTTAGAAAGGTCCAGGCTTAAACTTGTTGGCCTTGGAGGAGAAACAGAGAGGGGACTTCCTGAAGCAGATTTCTTGTTATCAGATTCCTTCATACTTTTCCCTTTATCCTCAGAAGGACTCTCAATATGTGAAACATCAACTTTATCTTCCTTACTAGATGCATTTCCACAGCCAGAATCCTCAAACACAATAGAGGAGGAGGTCCCTTCCTTCAGATGTACAACAGGAACAGCTGAAGAACAAATTTCCAAGGAGTGTCCCAGCTCATTACTGTTGATAGTACTGTCTTCTACATCACAGCCTGTAAGGACACTGTCCTGAAGGTTTAACAGTGGATCTTCTGAGTGCTGCAAGCCCCTGTTGTCTGTGTCAGAAAATTCCAGAGGAGAAAACTGGCTTCCAGATGAATCTGACTGACCACAGGGTATCCCCACAGACCTCACCCTCTCTGACGAAGCTGCAGGAACTTCAATGTGTTCCTTTGTTGAAAACGGTTCTGTTCTGATCTTAAATGATGGGACATCCATCGGGCTGGGAGAACTGAGTGGCCAATCAGTGCTGGAAGACAAAGTCGAGAGATCAGAACTAGAGAAACTGTAGTAGATTCCAATCATTTCACTAGAAATGCACTTCCAGAAGCCCAGATTTTAAAAACTGCTACCCCTGAGACCTGTGTCATACCACAACAGGGAATGACTACCCAAGTGTGGGAATCACTAATAACCAGCATTTAGCATCTGTGTCCTAGCAAGGATGTTTTCTCATTGAGACAAAAGCGGTGATAAAGGAATATTTAACAAGCTCTACTGCCTGGATTCCCAATGTGCAATCAGGCTCATCTTCAGTTTGAAAAAATCCAGCCCTTTGGAACACGCATTGCAAGGACTATTTAAAGTGCCTTGGAAGAATTACAGCTGTGAAATGTTAATTTGATGCCTGAAGTATAAAGGTCGCTGTATTCTAAAAATTGTGAGGCATTTTAAGAGGTTATTATGAAACCACCCAACAGCCTTGTATTAGGCCTCATTCTATAAATGCCAACATACACCCACTTTTTCCTCTCTTCACATTCTCTAACTCCTTTATCTAATTTTCCATTTTTAACCTACTTCTACCAAGCTTCACAAATCGTCAGTCTGATTATCCCTCATGCATTTCTGCTGAAATAAATTCATTGAAGCCTTGGAGTACTGTATCAGGCCCATCTAACCCAAGACGATGAAGAGGAAGAAAACAGTAGAAAGGAACAAAGAAAGCAGAGATGCCAAAGTTTGAAACTGAATCACGGCAGCAATGCTCCAACCTTCCAACCACTGAAAGGTTCAGTTACACAAGTTTAATTAAGAACCATGTGATGTTTCCTAATCTGAAAGAAGGACCTTAAAACAAGAGAGCACCCATAAACTGAGAGACACTGTGCAGAAGGGTGATTTATTTGTACCTTGTTCAAATGAAAAGTTGACAGGCTAAGTTAACAATCATCTCTTTCCTAAACAGTCTCTCCACCTTCCTGGATCCTCTACCAATTTTCCAGTTCTCCTGACGTACAATCTCAAATTCAATTGCTAAAAAGACCCCCATGAGTTACCTTTCATCTTTTAACCACTGCTCATCCATCTTCTCCTGCCATCTCTCAGGGGGAGCTTCCAGCCACGCGTTGAAATACCGAACAATCCCTGGATGCTCAAGCTTAGCCAAAGCCTTGACTTCCCTCATCACCTTTTCACGAGCCAGCTCCCTATGGTTTGGGGTGAGGAGAACAAGAAACATGGTCACAGAAAGCAACAGCACAGCACAAAAATTTCCACAAAGGAATTTAATCAAAGCTGGCCCAGTATACACCAGGCCAGTAGCATTGCTTTTCACATAAAAACAAAAATATGCCTTAAATTCCCCAGAGTAATTCCTTTATCTTGGAAGTGTGGAGGAGCAGTAAGTGCTCATAATGGCTCAATATTTAGTCTTCCCTTTTCACATAATTACAGAAAGAAAAAACAAGAAGAAAAAGTTCATCTTCCTCTCAACTGTCCTCAAGGATAGAAAAAAAGATTACTAAACAGCAATATTCTACAGGGATGTAGAAGACACTGACAGAAAGACAGACAGCAATACCTTAGCATTTGTTTTTTAATTGGCTATAGGTAAGAAGACTGCATAAGGACTATTTCTGTTCTGTGAACAGGAAAGCAGGCAGCCTCCTGTCTTACTGAAGGAATTTATCTCTCTTTATAAGACTGTAACTGGATCAAATAAGGTCTGATGTCTCTATTTAATGGGTTTGAATATGCTTGGAAAAGAAGAATTTAGGCTACCTTCAATTTCTGAACAAAACCTTTAATCTTAAATAGTCGCGCTTATTTAACACATTCAAAAAAATAGTAATTCTAGATTTCATAGCTTTACCCCCTCCCTCTTGCTGTTCTAACTTGAGATTTCCAGAAGCAGTGTCTCCCATCTCCCACTAAAAGGAAGTGCTGCAAGCTCTGGGTAGGGTAATTCAGCAGCATGGCTTGACCACCTATGACTGAGAGAAAAGGTAGGGGTTGTGGGACCAGAAAATGAAACAAATGGGCAAATGGGAGTCAAAAAAGTAGGTGAGGGAGAGAGAAAAGAAAGAGAAGGTGGAGTAGGAAAGGCAAGGAAAGGAAGGAGAGAAGCACATTAAAAGCACTACAATAACTGGTCCTGCTAGCAAAGGCTCTATTCATCAAGGAAATCCCTATGGAGCAGCATCCTCACAAGGGTTCTGCTGTGCAAGTGTTTTAGCCAAGCAGGTCACCTCTGCTGGGATTATATATGCCAAATTCTCTGTGCCAAAACTCAGTCAGCCCCCCATTAAAAAGTATGTCATTCATCCTAATGAAATATCTGGGAAATCAGTTCAGGAGCAGATGGTTCCGTGTAGGATGGGATCCCACCACTCATTCATTACTTCTGTGTCCCAACAAACCCATTCTTTACCTGTTGGGCAATCGGATCCTTTTGATGGCATAGTTGCAGTCATCTACTTTATTTCTGGCTTCAAAAACCACTCCAAAACCTCCTCGACCCAGACACTGAATTGGTTCAAAATCTGTCAGATATCTGGGAACAGAGGGGTGTGAGGACGGGACAGAAGAAGGGAGGGAGGATAGAGGGGGAAAATGCATTAATATAGGTAGAAAAATAAAGTCATTTATGACCATGACCAAAGTAGTTCTGTACAGGCAAAACATGCTGAAGGACTTGAAGAATTTCTTATTTTTCCCTGCTCACTTGCTGTGGCAGTCAGATGGTTCCCTATCTATGAAATGGACAGGTGCTGATCATGTATTTACGCAGAGCCTATCACAGGCCAGCAGGATCCATTCTGCATGCACTGGACAAACTGAAGAAGTTTTTCAGATTACCAGGCTGCTTGCCTACTGGATCATGAGTACGTGGCCCACATTTCTATAGCTGAGTATTTTCTAAATCATGATTTGCCTTTAACCCTACCCCAAATAACTGTTTCTGCAACTAGACCTTCTAAACATCCCATCCAAAACATCACTGTTTTTAAATAGCACTACTTTTCTTACTCCTCCTCATTTTAAACACTCCAGTTTTTACTTTCATTGAGTTACAAATGTACAGGAAATGGTCACATTTGCTCTAGAGCATAATGACACGCCCCTATTAAGCCTTCTGTCTTAACCTCTGTAAAACTAATAAAGGTTTTATTTCAAGACTTGTTTATTATAGACTGCTTATTCTGCAGAGTATATAAAATGTCATCTGTTGCCATCTGCAACTGCCTTTCTCTGCCTTACATCACAAACACAGGAACAGATGGAGTAAACACTGAGTAAGACCTACAAGGATCAATCTCCCATTTTGCATATCAGCAAGAAGTATGAGAACAATATTTCTGATCACATGTAGCCTGTTGACTCTCTGGAATTTCTGAGACTAATCATAACTGCAATGTCCCACGAGTAATGGGGTCAGAGAGCTCTTTGTGCCAGTTACTGATTGTCCTGCAAAGTCAGAGGACTGGGAGTTCCTAGGTAAGAACGGGTGAACACCCACTCTTTCTGTCTCCAGATAGTATTAGTAGCCACACTGATTAAACATCCTGTTTAGGTTGTGTTGAACAGACCTCACCTTGACACATATCCAGAGTTCTTGGCATCACTCCAACTGTTGTCTTTAATGTCTCCACCAGTGGGCTCATATTTACAATCAGTCTGACACTGCGTTTCAGACTCCTTCCGCAGCTAACAAGCGTTTCCAAAACAAGAACAAAACAAACAAACAAACAAAATCAACTCCTTGAGTGCCTGAGACTGGCTTCTACCCTAGATATGGCATTAAATAAATATCTCCAGACACGTCAGAAGCAGTCTAATCTGCTTGCTGAAGCAGTTAAGCAAATTGTATGTGGCAGGTGGCAGCCTTCACACACAGATTAAACAATAAATTTAGGCTTTTGACTTTGTTATCTCATTAGTTATTGACTTATTAATATTACTCACTGCAGACTCCAAACTGAAAGAAATGGCTAAAATAATACATTCTGTATTTGGGATTCAGAAAAAAAATACTTACTCTGCTGTAAGGGTGGGGGTGGAAGAGTTTGCGTACGATAAAAGTTGTGGCCACGATACAAAATACAATGGTGCCAACAATTTCTTTCCACCAGTGAAGCAGAAGAACAGGATCCTTTTTGCGAATGTTCTTGTAATTCGTGTCATCAAAAAATCTAACCGTGACCTGGTTGCTACGTTTATTTCTCTCCCTCTTGTAGTAGGGTAAGTAATAACCATTATCTGTGTATAAAACACACAAAGAGAACACAGATTTACTTGCAGGTACCTACAAAACAATTCTGGCTTCTCATTAATAGGTCTCCTCCACAGACATGGGATGTTTTTATTTCCATGCCCCATGATTTTCAATGGCACATATGCAAATTCAGTTAATCAAAGTTGTGGACGGCAACTAGGTCTCCCTAGCTTTAAACCAGAATAGATTCCATATGGAAAACTTTTGACAACCATCCTGAGTCTCCAGCACTGTTAGTAAATTCTGAAAAAAGTAATTCCCAAGATTTTTCCACTCAGACCAACTCTCAGTGGCAACGGCAGCACACACAACAGCTCTGCAGTGGCAATTCCTGGCACTCTAACGTGCTTTATGCGGCACTAATTGTACCTACACCACAATATGGAAATCCTAGTTTGGGCAATAATTTCCTAGTTCATTAAATGTTAAAAAACTCCACATATTTAAGGTCAAACAAATGGTCATTTACTGAATTTTACAGATAATAAAACCTGGGTATTTGAAACACTTCAAAGTTTGGAACTTCACCTACCATATGGGTACTGCAGCACTGACAGTGCTCCATTGCTGTATTCCTCATGAGAATACTTGTCATTGCTGAGACACTTATCAAACTCATCAGAGCCCACCAACACTGGAGTCCTGGAAGGGGAATCTAAGCACAGAAAAGACACAATTTTCTGAGCTGAATTGTTTGTAAAACTTTGTTCTCACATTAATTTAAAGAGAACTCCAATTGCATAATCTTACAAAATGCCTCTTGGATCAGACCATGAGAAGCAAACTTCATGGAAGGAAACATTAAGAAAGGTACTTTAAGGTAACAGTTACTTAATAATTCCCTCCCCTTGACAAGTCAATTCACTCATATTCACATCACTGCAAAAAACTTCTTCCTCTTTTTGCCGAAAATTTTGATTAAGAAGACCCAACATTTCATTACTAACAAAGACCCTGTCAAATCCATTGTAAAAGAAAACAGACATTAAACATTTAATTAGAAAAAAACTCCACTTAATAAAGGACAGAGATAGTTCCTGAAGTAGTTTACAGCTGGAGGCATTAGACTAGAGTTTGAATCATATTGGAAATCAGGAGGATGTCCTGTCTTTTCCGAGCTAACGTAATAAATGAAACTCTGAATTGTTACTTACGGATTAAAGGTTTCCATTTGATTTTGGGAAGAGGAATAATTGCATTATCGTTCCTGGATTCCAGAGCCTTTGGGTTGGTTGGGAATTTCTCAGAAATTCTGACTGATGATTGAAGATACAACTGGCCCCTGAACATACCTAAGTAATAAACCAGGGAGCATATTAGTCTTTAGATTTGCTCTTCTTCACCCCTGGAATAAAACTGCCTAGTCAAAATACATGGTTAAAAACATTTTTAAAAATACTCCTTCATATTCTGAGAACTTGAGATACTGACTCTGATTGCTAGGCTGGATGAATTCAAGTAATATCTTCCTTCTGTTCTATGAAAGCAGGAGTTCAGGACATCTCATTTTTACTGCTGGAGAGCTGGTGCTACAGGAAAATGCCAGCAATTTTTAAGACCTATAAAGCAGTTTGGGATTTGCATAGGTAAAACCTCTTTCAAGCTTCCTACCCTTGTTAATGCTGCACAAAACAGCCATTACCATGAAGGCTGGAACAATCTGGCTTCTTCCTGATGTTATTCTTTATCTGTTATTCTAACCACTAACTAGAAAGCTACAAGGTGTAAAAGACTTTGAGAAAAAGGCTAAGGCAAACCAAGTCTTAGAAAACCAAAGCACATTCACCTCCCAGAGACAGACAGCTGAGGAGAAGGACCTCAAGCCTCTCTATTTCAAATTGTCACAAACCACATCCAATGAATTCTGACAGCTGGATGAAAACTAAGCCATGTAAAATCTTACCTGAATTTTCTTCACAGTAAGTTACTGCAATCAGTGTACAAATTAATGGGCAATTAGGCTGCCTTGTTAGCTGTAAACCTGTCTTGTCAAGTCTCAAGAATTTTAGTCATCTCCACTGTACTGAAACTACAAAGCAGCGAGCATTTCAGAACCAAAGTGGAAAAGATTTATGGGTTTGAAATCTACCAGTACAAAAAGATCTGCTTTACTACAACCGCAACAGAGAAATGAATAATGTTTACTACAGAAAATGCTGTAGTTGGTGTCTCACCCAAATAGACACTGGATTCTGTGGCCCCTCTGGCAGCTTCCACAAGATCTTCTTCATCTTCCAGTACCTCATTATTTGCTGTGTAACTCGTGTCATCAAACAGACTGATTGGAATTACTTTGCCATCCTTAAGCAGCCATGCAGAAGCAATTGGAGTGCAAAACTGAAGGGGAGAGAGGTAATTGGAAAATTAATGTTGTGTTAACGAGCTATTAAATAAGAAAAATGAAAAACAATGTGCTTAAATTCTTTGTTTGAATTTTTGTAACAGGTGCAGCAGCTCAAAGTCAGAACTTTATTTTAAAAATTACAAGCAGATGTGCTCCTTTACAAAGACAGTGCCTGAAACCAAAGATGAAAGACATCTTCAAAACTTCTACGTTCGTGGTATTTAATATTCTGTCTTTTCCCCTACCTGGTATTCCCATTCCAGATGTCCTCCTCGTCTGTTAAAAGCCATCACCTTCCAGTCAGCCACTGAGACCTTTATCACTGTGTCTTTCATCATAGCTTCCTGCTCATCCACATCTGAAATAATTTTTGTTTCTTCTTTGTTCATAGTTGATTTAAGATTGCTCTCGATGTATCCGGCTCTAGTTTCAATATCTGGGACATAGCGCAGCTCAAAGTGACCAACACTGAAATTCCACCTCAAAGAAAAAGAAAAAACCTTTGCAGAAACAACTTTTATATTCCAAGGTAGTCCCAAGTCCTCTGTGCACAAGATTTCTAAACTGAATTACCTACATTTGCCCGTATTTTCACAGTCAACTCTCAGACTGTCAAAAGAACAAAACTGTACCAGGAGGGGAGTGCTAATCCACAACACAAATCAAACAAGCTGAGAAATCTTGTCCGACATGATGTGTGAGCTGAGAAAAAAGACGGTGAAGTAGGGCAAATGGCATTAAAGGTTTAGTGTATGAAGAGGAAAATTAAAATCATCAACTACTACAGCTGAATCTGCTTAGTAGGAAAACATTCCATAGCTTATGAAAGCAGTAAGTAAGTACAAAGCTTTTAGGAAGCAGCATTCTAAGACCTATTTCTCTTCACTAATTAAGTGGATTTAATTGGAAACATAAGACTTTTCAAACTGAGAAAGGGAAAACGCTTCTTTTGTTTAATCCCACATATAACCTAACACAGATCCCTTGACAGGTACTTCATGAAACCAGGACTGCTCATGTCCCATAGGTTAACACCAAAAAAAGACAAGTGTAAAATGAAATGTGTAAGAAGCACAGTTTTCTTGCACAGCAAAAAACTCTTCAATTCTTGTAAACCACCAAAGATACACACAGGAAAAGCATGGGCAAGCTTGTGTATTGGACAGCACGAAGGGGTAAATATTTCCTGAACAGTATATTTGGGTACACAAAGTTTCTTATCAGTCCCGCAACCACCAGGAGCCCACTTACACCCTTATAGTAAAAGTTTGGCATATTTTATATACTCAGTCGATTTATTAAAACTGTTTCTTTCCCTGGATTAAAACCCCAGATGTGTCCTATCCAATCCACGTCACCAGGATAGCATCTCTGTTTCTCAGCACAAAGACAGGAGGATTCTGGTACACAAGACTAAATACTATGGTTTTGACATACCTCTCCTGGCTAATATCTGTCTCCAAGAAACACAAAATCCAACATTTACCCTCTCAGACATCTGAGCTGTTAATCTACTGAGTTCTCATCAGGTTCTCTCTGATAGGCTACGAATTCACAACCTGCCACATCCTACTGCAAACAGAAGAGGGAGCAGGGGAACAGGGAATGACTCGTTCTCCACTAGGTTGCTGGGCAGTTACTGTATCTATGTACAGATCCCAGCTTTTTCGGTCTGCATTTCATGAAGTCGGTTTGGGTTTGTTTTTTTCAGTAGAATACATGTCTATAATTTTACAAAAATCTTGATGCATTAAAACTTCAATGTGACAGCGTTAGGAAAATCACAGATTGAATCAGTTTCTACAGCGTGGAAAAAACAGATCACCTATATTATGGAATGAACAACATAAATTCCAGAATGATTTAAAATATCCACTTAAAATGGAAGCTTAAGACATCAAGTATAACCCCCTCCTCTCCCAGTGACAGTTACCATCAGTAGGTAAAGAACTTAAAAGCAAGTAGGTTATAAGCAGACTTTTGAACCATCTCCTCTCGTACAAAAGCAACAGAACAAATATTAGAGTGACATTCGCCTTGTGCAGTAGAGCAGTGACAAACTCTTCCGAGGTAAGCAAGGACAAGGGAAGCAACTGTCATCTGATTTCTATCTTTTCTGTCTCACCACCTCTATGGGACCATTCCTGAACAGTTCTCAGACTCACTTTTCATTGCCACTGCGTGGCCCCACAGCTCGGACGGTTTTCTGTGTCCGGTGCAGCAGGAGCGTCTCCTCCTGCTCCGTCTCCTCATCGTCCCAGCGGCGGCAGCCCACGGCTGAGCAGATGTACTTCACCTGAGGGACAAGGCAGACACTCACACGTGCAACTTCAAAACAAATGTAATCAACAGCAGTATTCAAAGCTAACAATCCTTTACAGCCCGTTCTTGGCTCGCAGGCAATTTGGAACTTCATGGCTTTAGATGTTCGACTGGAGGGATGTTGAAAAGCCTGGTTTAAGAGATAACGGCTTTTCAGAACTAAAACTTTCAAAGAATTCTAGAAAGTTTACACTCTGTGGTATTTTGACTACCACTTGACTGTATTTTGCATGTACTTCTAACACAAAGAAATCTGAGCTCTCTCTTTTCCCACTGTTTCTATGGACATCAAAACAACGTTCCTACAAGACCCAGAGCATAATTCTGCTTTCATGTCATATTTGTCTTAGCATAACTACCAGCTTCAAATGAAGTACTATTGATTTATATAAAATATCACGAAGCCTTTGCCTTTTCAGCTAAAAGGAAAAGAAAACCTTAATGAACTCTCACAGTCACACAGACTTGCCAACAGTCACAGTCTCAAACAGAATTTGCATTATATGGGCAATGCCAGAGAGATGAAACTGCCCAAACTTTTAAGAAGGAAGAGGGAGGCACTATTTCCTCTAAGAGGCAGCTTTGCTACTGTGAGTATAAGCCAGGAATCAAAACAGAAATGAAAATTTCCTCTTCTGAGCACTGGAGGAGGAGGAGCTTATTGGTGCACAGAGCCCTCTGCTACCAGTGAGGAAATCAAAAGGAATTCAAGAACTCTGGTTTGCGGTCTATGCTCTTTACCATTAGTGATGACTACACCACACCACAGAAGTGTTCTGCATTAAAATGTATGGTGAAAATGAAAAAAAAAACCCACCGTGATTTTGTTGAAAACAAACATTGGGAACTTTAACATTTTTTAACTGAATCTGTTGTTTAACTTGTTTTAAAATGCAACGTTTCTGAATCAGCAAATGTCTGTTCTTCACTACACAACGTATCTACAAGCACTTCAATGATATCTGACATTTAACTTAATTTTTACAAATGACTTTAAAACATAAAGAGAACTTCTGATAGTAAACACACTGACAACAACTAAAATTCCTTAACTTTTGCATATGTTGATTTTTTTCTTTTCTCATTGGTTTTAAAAAATCTGAAATTAGTTGTAAAAAAAGTGTCACCTAAAGCATTAATTGATACACAGTGAGCTGAACTGCAAAGTCTACTTCAAGAAGAGCCAGATGATAAAGCTGAACTCCTCTCCCACACAAAGAGGTCATCCCTCTTATCCTCTCCCTTAGCTCTGGTGACAAACCCCCTGTCCCTGCCTTTGTGCTGGCTCTGGCAATCCCCAACCCCTTGCTACAGCTAACCCAGCACAAAACTAATCCAATAAAAAGTGAACACTGCTCTGCTGGGTTAGCAAATGGTGAGAAAAGGGTTAAAGCCAGCACAGGGGACAGAGCAGGAGCTCCCAGGCAGGAGGAGACTGGAGTGAGGGGCTCAGCCATGCCACCTACGCCAGCCCACGGCATCTGCAGCAGCCCAAGAAGCTCAGGTTCTGCCCCTCTGTGCCCTGCAGCTGTATGCTTGAGCTGTACCCCAGTCTAAACCTCAGGAGTTACATGTTTGCAAGACAGAGCTCAAAACACACAGACACAAAGCACCTTTTCAGGCTCTTACCTTCCCTGAATAGGAGCTTAGCCCGTAGGTGGTCAAAGACTTTCCTCCGACTAAGACAACGTCCTCGCCGAATTTGTAGGATGACTCAAGAAGAGATTCAACGGTAAAAGGAACGGCTTCCATGCTCTCTCGATCCCGATCCCACTGGAAGAGGTCCCCATCCAAGGAAGGGATAATCATCTTATTTCCAAACACCTAAAATAATTGAATTCAAGGTT
Organism: Rhagologus leucostigma; assembly: GCA_013397725.1. Classification (NCBI taxonomy): domain Eukaryota; kingdom Metazoa; phylum Chordata; class Aves; order Passeriformes; genus Rhagologus; species Rhagologus leucostigma. The sequence continues at coordinate 63,401 of VZTD01002786.1, read as the reverse complement.
AGCTACGATTTAACCATAATTTTATCAAAACACACACAACGCAAATGGAAACAGAGATGCTGTATAAGAAAGTCCAGTGCATTATGCTCCAGTGTCCTAATGGTTTTGTATCTCAGAGTCCTATTTTTCAAAGTTATACTGAAGACAGAAAACTTTCAGGCATTCAAACCAAATCCATATTTCACTATTCTTAGTTAAAAAACAGTTCAGTGTGTGACACTTCTTCAAAACATTTGAAAGCTCGATGAGTTGACAGGTTTCATCCAAAACTGCAGAAAATATGATGTGGGTTGAAGCATTCTTGAAGAGACAGGCACTGGTTAAAGTGCAAAGTTTTGCAGATTATTTGTGATAGTTTCAAGACAGTGGAATTTTAAAAGAACAACTGAGGCTGTTTTCACAATTAATGACTATCCCAGAATATCTACCTTTCTGTAAAGCAGAGAGAGCAGTTATCACTGAGATCAGAGCTCACATTTCACCTTTGCCTCTCCAGACAGTTAAATCTGACTTCTCCTCAGAATTTCTTATTTTTAAGCACACTGTTCCTTTAAAAATTGCCCGGCTTTTCCCTAAACACACAAGTTAAAAAAAAAAATCTTCACCAGGATACAGTATTTCATCCATTACACCGAGATTTTCAAGGAGATCCTAGTTCGGAAGAATGAGTCATTATCAACGAGTACTAAGGGACTTATTAAGAAACTCATTATCAGCATGATGGACCATAACTAATGCTGTGGAGCCACAGTGGCTGTGCCCATCAAGAACACTGAGAAACTGTAATCCACCTAATCTTAGCTTCTGAGGATATGGATTAACACGGGAGATTTTAGGGCTTTTTCAGAACCTCTGTCCATTTGGGCAGTATCCTACAACATAATTACATTAAATTCAGATACCTGACACACTAGGAATTAAAGACTGCTTCTGGTACATGTGTATTAGTCACTCTGAAAAAACTAGTCCTGCTCAGACTCCAAGGCACAGATGTGTGTTACGAAGTAATACAAAAGATGCAAAAGGTTTCTGGTTGTTTTTATTTCTGGAGCCACTGTGAGGATCTGAAACCACATCTTCTGCATGACTCAAATTCCATATACCAGGGGACTATTTATTCCTCTAACTGGGTCACAGTTGAGCAAAAAGCATTAAGCAAAGTTGAGATTCACCTAAACAGGGAGGGAAAGACAGATGTTGTAGATGTGTGCATGTCATGACTAATATCTGCTCTCACACTGTTCAACACACCTCATTCAAAGAGAAAATTCAGGTGAGTTACCCGACAATGCTGGTATTTAAGATTCCTAAAGGATCCAACACGGATGCTTTCCAGCTTTGAAAAGCCTCATGATGACAGACAATTAAAATAAAAACTCCTCTCAGGAGCACAATTGTAATTGAAGAGATGATAAAAATAAACCCCTGAGATTAGCTGTGAAGATCCTTACAAAGCAAAACTAGGTGTGTTCTTTCTCATATTTACCTTAAGGCAATAAAGGCCAAACATCCTGGAAAAGACATTGCATGTGATACACAAATGTTGCGTTATGGCCTCCTATTGGGGAGGAAAAATAAACACACACGGTCCCATACACACACAGAGAAATAAACCAACAAAAAAGCAAATATTCCAGTGGGGTGTGGGGAGTGTCATTGGTAAAGATCACCTCATCAGTGAACAAATAAAGCAAACAAATAAGGTTTATAGAAACATTGATATTCAAGAGCAACCTTGTGGTTTTGAGAAACAAAAGACTGGGAAGATTTGGAAAACACCTTTTTAAAACCAAAATGCCAGTGCCAAAGTTGCAGCTGTAACCATGGTGGAAGTACCTTGTTAAAACATTCAACACAGAGGAATACCACAGAATGTTTCTATAAAATATTCTTTCAGAAGCCCGTAATAATTCTGATGACAACTTCTAGCCTGTGCAGCTGTTACTTTGCATTAACAAACCCTCTGAATGGATCTGCACATGATCCACATACATGCAAGTAGCCTGAACGCCCATGCCAGCATGAGATATTCTGCTACGAGGGCTGGAGACCATCCCACGCTTTGTGAAGAAAGGAGACAGTGGTGTAAAGTGCCCAGGAATTGCTGCTGAGCAAGGAAGACACTCTGTGGGCAACTGCAAGCTCTGGGGGCAGCATGACACACATCACCTTAAGTGCTTCCTCTGTCCCAAAGCTCTTGCTCCAGGGCCCGAGTAGGAGATTTTCCACCAGCAAACACCACACACACATTGGCCATTTCTAGGAACCACACCCAAATTTCCAAGATGCATGAAGCTGACAGCAACACACACCTGTATACTCCCAATATATGGATCAAATCAGGTCATGGCTTCGAAAATTCCCTGAGGGTGGGTCACTGCCTGCTTGACTGTTAAAACCTCAGTCACCATAAGCTGCAGAGGACAGATGACACTGTTGGTCAGCTCTGCTGATCAGCTGTCCGTGCTCCCACCCTGAGAGTATTCACAGGAGCAGCACGTCCTGGGCAACACTGGGAGAGAAAAGCTGAGAAAAGACTCAACTGCTGGCCATGAACACATCAGGAAAGGGAGCACCGGCAGCAGGAAGAGTTGTTGCAGTGAAGGACAATGCCAGAGTAGGAATGGATAAGGTTAAACTGACCCTAAGTGCAAGTGAGACATTTGGGTTACTAATCATCACAAATGATGTATTTCACTAGAGAAACAGAACAGGAAAAAAATCACCTTCTTTTAAGATGACTCTGTCTATAAGTGGATTACATGACACGGTGATGACAAAAGACAGCACCTGATTACCACAAAGGTCTTCTTTTAACAAAATAGCTTTACTTGAAGAATGGGGCAGGTATGCAAATATGCCACTTGCATGCGCCCACATACATGTGTAACAAAAGGCATTTGTGACCACTTGTGGTGACATCTGTTTTCAAAAGAGCAGTTCAGCCTGAGGCTTTGGAAGGACATTAATAACAACAACTGTCTGAATTATGCAGCTCATTCTCTAGTACATCAGCAGCAGAAAAGGGACTTTCCTTGAAAGTACTAGCAACTAGCATCGGCATGCAGCTCAGGTAAAGGAATGACATCACCCTGTATCTCAAATGCATTACCTCATCTCCTAATCCAAGGAGTGAGTCACCCAGGCAGTCAGCTGCAAATCTCTTGGCACAGAAAATGTAGGTTACCACGATGCACTTACACATTCCTCTGATCCGTCAATGTAAATAGCTATTTGTTCAGCTTCACTGGTCAGCAATATGGCACATAATTGTTAAGTGGCTTGTCTTTCAGAAGTAACACTTAAAAAAAGCCCCCACATTAACTACGGAGCCCTAAACGAGCCGCTGCTCTTTTGCTCATTAAGAGTTTGCAGCCCAAGTTCTCCATTGGCTCTGCGCGGGGTGCTGCAGCCCTATCAGCGGCGCGGGCTGCGCAATCTCCAGGCCGACGGGTGAGGTAATGCAGTTTCTAAAAAGCCTCCACAAAAAAGCAGAAAGGCATAACGATCCGGAATGGCATACGCTTCCAGGGAATTTGCTGTCTAGACTCTTTACTGGAAAGGAGGGCACCGTACGCCAGGTGCCACGGCAGGTTGATCGGCGCAGGAAGCCGCTGATTTATAGCGGTGGAGAGAAGAGAAAAAGAGAGAAAGAAAAATTGTGTAAACAGAGATCAAAACAAGCTGAAGTACTAAAGCTTCCAGGAGCTGTTTAACAGCAAGCGTGACATTCTACCCCGTTCCTAACACTCTTTATCATCTGAAGCAAAAATCAAGCCTGCTCACGTGCAGACACATCTGAGCCAAGTCTGGTGCCAAAACAGTCAGTATTATTGTTTACATATGGGCTGGACTATCTACTAACTCCAAGGAAATAACCAAGCACAAGTGAAATATTTTTCTTAAAATAGGATTTTATGTCTTTATGTTTTTCTAACACTTCTGCTTGTAGTTTTCAAACCTTACTGTTCCTGTAAGATGCAAGAGCTTCATTCCAGTTACTAATTAACTAAGACTAACCTACATGATCTTAAATTATAAGGGTACCAGTTTTTTTCTCTCTATGATTATCCCTACAATAGGATCACTGTAACAAACAGGATCAAAGCCAACATCAAGCACTTAAGAAAGCTACTTCTCACTGAGAACTATGTCTTTTAAGCCTGTTTAAAATTAATCTAGGCATCATATTAAAAGTCACATATGGCAGCTTTATTCTGAAGGGTAGGAACAAGAGTCTGCACAAAGAAATCTGGGAAAAAGAAAAGCAAGCTGATAGCTCCACATTAAAAAACAAACAAACAAATTAAAAACACAAACCCATAGACAGACAGTAACACAGGTATCTCCCTACTGTAAATGTTTACAGATTTTTCAGGTGATAGAGATATGTGTATATATATAGATAGATACATGCACACACAATTTTTGAGATGTCCCTAGTTTGGGCTGGCCTGGAACTGATTTATTGTCTACTCTTTTTTGCTATGCATGCAGGAAGGTTATCTGCACAGATCCACTGGTGTATGACTTCCTTCCAATAGAAGAGGTTATTTCTCCTCTTCACCTTAGATTTCAGGGTGCTGATTCATCTGTTTTGCCTCCAGCTACCTGCAGAAATCGTGAAGCACAGGGCACTACAAGGACGACAGTGTACTGTTCCTAACAGGCAAACCCTAATCAAACAGCAGCACACTGGGATGAAGGGGCCAACCAGAGTCTTCGAACTTCTGCAAGGCCCACAACATCCCCACCTCCTTAAGAGAACAAAGACCCAAGTACAGACACAAGTACAATCTTCTGAAAAACAAAGGCTGTTGAGGTATTCCACTGCCTAAAGCACTGCTAAAAGAGCAAAGTGTTCTTCAAAACATACAGTGCTGTTCAACCAGCCAGGAAAAAGAAAATTGACTGCAAAGGCGAGTCCATGGTTTACATCAGTAAAACAACCTGAGACATGTCCAAGGGCAATGAGGAAGCTGAGGCAGGAAATACCAACAGACGGGTTGTCTAGAAAATTATTCCTTCTTGTGAGTACCATTACTTCTGATCTCAGCACTACACTTGTGTACAAAGTGCTTACCTGTCCTGACCACCTCCTGTGCCTGTCGAGCACTGAACATGCCCAAAGCATCTTTGAGACCAGGACCATGAGAAAGGCTGCACCTGGACATCGATAAATCAGTATTTTATTGAGCTGTTTACAGAGGGGGATTAGATGGCCTTCCTCCTCTGCAGAGATGAGAGCCAGCCTGTGCCAGGGCGGCACATCAGAGAAGCCATGGAAATAGGTTTCGTCTCAGCTGGGGTGTGACAGCCTGAAAGAGCACACCAGGTCTGCACAGCAACAGTGAGCGGAGACGTTTCTCAAAGCTCAGGCTGATTTTTGCCATCAGGCTGTACAGCTCACCCGGCACCAGTTCACAGCATCTATCAAGTGACCAAACCTGGTTCCTGACTCCTGCCTACATTAAGTACCTTATGATACAAGTTTGTATCTATTACAGTCTTCTCCTTCCACCATCCCCCATACTCCACAAGCTGGTAGTTTCTATTTCATTTTTCAAGAATACATGGAAAAAAGTAATAAATTCAACTTTCATGGGGCTGTATGGTGAGTGTGTGAAGTGATGCTGTAACCCTGTGCCTGGATGAGTACTAGAGAACTCATTTCAAAACTCCTTTCTTCTCTCTCTTCAAAGCAACACCTGCAACATCCTCCCAACAACTTTAATAAAAGACTAGAGCTGGTATCTCTCTCATGATTCTGCACTTCAGATCATAAAATCTGATTGGGTGTAAGCACCAGGGTCCCGACAAAATTATCTTTTACACAAACAGTGTAAAAAGCAACAGGTGACAGCAGCACAGCAGCTTCAGACTAATACTCTCCAACATCAGGGGCACAGTACCTTGTTCAGCTTGAGTTTGCCTTTAAAAGAATTATTCCTACTCTGCCCTCCCCCCTGAAGGGCCATATAGAGAATGTGAGGAACTGCAGTGTGGTAATGACTAGACCACCCCAGCTTCAAAAGAGATCAGGAACTCAATACTGTTTGCTGTGCAATCAAACAGACCCTTCCTCTGAAGACAAGCAAACTGAAATACCACCGTTACTTTAATCGTAGTCAAACAAGACTTGGGGTTTTGAGATACAGAGATGCCAGCCTGCTCTGCTGCCATGGTAACAGACTTTTAAAAACTGTTCTCCTTAATAATAATAAAAAAACCCAACTGCACGGTGCTTTAAGAAAGACTTTATTTTGACATTATTCCATCCCCCTCTTTTACATGGAAAGTTTTATTAATAAGACTGCAAGTCTTCTGAAACTTAAGAGCAGTGCTTTCTGAGACGAACTGGTGCTGCTGCTACTGAGCCCATCACTGAGCTCCTTGAAACTAACAGCACATAAGGGAGTGGATTAGTGGAAAAAAAAATTACCCAAAGCCTTGCCTCTCCAGAAACAGACTCTACACGGAAGTTCATCAGCCACCATGGCAAAATTTGTACTTGTAGGGGAAGAACACCACACTGAAGCAGGGGAAGAGTGTGAGGAGTCCTCCCCTGAGGAGGAAGAAGTGGCAGAGACAACGTGTGATGAACTTACTGCAGTTCCCGCTCCCCATCCCCCTACACCACTCTGGGGGTGGAGGGAGAGAAAATCAGGGTGAAGTTCAGCCTGGGAAGAAGGGAGGGGTGGGGGAAGGTGTTCTTCAGATTTGGTTTCATTTCTCCTTATCCTACTCTGGTTTTATGGTAATAAAACTGCTGTCCCTGATTTGAGTTTGCTTTGCTGTGATGGTGCCTGGTGCATGATCTCTCCCTGCCCTTATCTTGACCCACGAGCCTTTTCAATATATTTTCTCCACCCTGTCCAGCTGAGGAGGGGAGTGACAGAGTGGCTCTGGTGGGCACCTGACATCCATGCATGAGCAATAGCAGAAGCTGGTGGCAGTTCAGGGGGCCAGGATTCAAACTGATCTCTGCTGGACCCTGTGTGCTTCCTCCCCTGGCTCTGCATGGACAGGATGGTTTTGCAGATAAGGACACAGAGTCCATGTGAAAAATTAAGTCACAGAGCAATTCCTATAGGAAAAGAGCCCGATGCAGGAGGAGGACAGAACACGGCAAATCAGCCTCCTCTTTCAAGGATGCAAAGAAGGAGTGCACGAAACATGCAGCGAGTCTGACAAAGATTAATAGTTACCTCCTTATGGAGCACAAAGTCCAGAAGAAATTCGGAAATGAGATGTCAGTGGCTGTGCTACTAGAGGAATGACTTGCTAAACTGTCTAAAATGCTTAACCCTTGAAACAGGCCCTTCTTTATACAGATAAAGTTATAGGCTGGAAGTTAAAAAAGGCTCTAGGGCAGAAGATAAAGTTATAGGCTGGAAGTTAAAAAAGGCTCTAGGGCAGAATAAATTACTTTTTTGTGTATTGGGCAGCTGAATTCCAACTACCTAAATTATCCATTACCTGAAACTGGTATTTGCCTAGGTACTAGAGTTGATCCATTTTAGTATCTGTAAACACCAGAACTGCTAAACAGCCAATACAAAACATGCAGTGGGCCACATGCAATTAAATTACAAGCTCTGTTCCTGCTGTTATCTCGACCCAGGAGGTGAAGGGTCCAGACAAGACCTGCAAGAAATGGCTGAGGGAGCTGGGGTTAGTTAGCCTGGAAGAAAAGGAGGCTCAAAAAAAAAAAAAAGACCTTATTGCTCTCTACAACTACCTGAATGGGTTTAACCACATGGGAAGAGTCAATCTCTTTTCCCAAGAAACAAGCAATAGGACAAGAAGGAATGGCCTCAAGTTGCATCAGGGAAGGTTTAGATTCGCTGTAAGGATAACTTTCTTCACTGAAAAGGTGGTCAAGCATTGCAACAGGCTGCCCACGGCAGTGGTGGAGTCACCATCCCTGGGGAGATGTAAAAGCCTTGAGGATGTGACACTAATGGATGGGGTTTAGTGGTGGCCTAGGAAGTGAAGGGTTAACACTTGGACTCTGTAATCTTAGAGGTCTATCCCAGCTAAACCATTCTGTTATTCTACTATAAAGAGAGTTAAAAACCAGAGACAATGGGGATGGTAAAAAGCCTTTCCAGTATTTGGAGCATTTTGCTAGGCTGTGAGCATGAGATGAAAGCTGGTCGTAAACAGAATGACTCTGAGAAGCTTTCCTGGCTTTGTTCAAGGCAGAGCATCACCTGAGGACTGGTGCTGAGAGCTTTGGTATCATACAAGCCACAATATCCTGTTCTGTAGCTGCCCATGCGTCCCCTAACGGAAACTGTCATCCCCAAAACGTCCTTAAAGCACAGTGAAAGGGCACCTGTCAGCACTTCCTCAGGGCTTTATCGGTGCTAACTACAAGTGTCAGCAAGGCAGCCACCGAGCTGCAGCTACAGAAGTCTTTTGGGTTTTTTAATTGAACAGGACACTGAATTAAGATGACTGAAGATGGTCAGTTTCGATAAATATGTAACACCACTTGCCCAAGCAGCAGCTCTGCTTGTGATGATGGTATGATGGTGCTGCATCACACTAACACCAGCTCAGCTCAGGCATCCATCAGCAATTCCCCTTTTCCTCAAGTTTACAACTTCCCACCAAAAAAACTGGTTGCGTTTCCTAGAACAGCACAGCTTCCAGCTATCAGGGTACTTTAAAACAATTAGTCTTTTGCTGATGACTTTTTGTCCACTAAACAACATTAGAAGTTTATTTTCAGGAGAATTGTAAATTATGTATTTCACCAAGAAAGCAGCAAAAATCTGTACTCAGAAATCCACAGGTCTCTCTAGTGAAGTTTTCCAAGCCTGTCACCTCTTCATGCCCCCATGTGTGTGTTTCCAGCAACAGAACTGAAAAGAACCACTTGTGCCGTGAGGAATCCTAATACATCCGTGTAGTTAAAGAGTAGTCACATCTATTCTCTTCCTGCAAAACACAGGCTCCACTCCCCCTTGGTAGCCCTAACAAGCCTTCTCTGCCTCAATTGCAATTAGAATTTATCTTCCTTTGAAGTACAATTCTGGACACTCACTTCTTATTCATTATGAGCTTTTCCGGGACCATTTAAGACACTAATCTGTCTCTCTCTCTCTCTACCCGCAGGCAACATAGAATCACATTTCCTTCCCGGGCAGTGGAATGGAGATGGCAGCTGATAACCTGTCACGGGATCTCTTAGTACACAGTTTTCTCAGTTTTAAACTGGTCATCTCCAATCCTCAACAATAAAACTACTGTTATCAATCCCCACATCTTGTATTTCATTTAGCACAGTTTAATTTTATGTCTATTATAGAAAACCTGTATAACTGAGAACCAGCTGATGCGCCAGTCTTTCTCTACAGGAGAGACACCTCCAACTATCTAAGCATCTGGTGGTTCTACATGTCTCAGTAATACACAAAAATAAAGGTCACTGCAGGACACTAGAAAACTCTTTCAGACAACTACAATTATACCAGTTTACCTACAAGGAAATATATTTTCCCCAGATTAGTCACCTCAATAACCAGACCACTGATTTACACTCTGCCTGCTTGAACAGAGTGGCAATTCAGTGCTTTACATCTGCTCACAGCATATTACAGCTGGAAAGTAATTTTACAACACTAATAGATTCTTCTTAAAATTTTATTCTTTGTTGAGTTAAACTGTCCTTTAAAAACCTTTTGTACACACTCAAACACCTCAGAGAACCAACTTGCTATTCTCTGTACATGAAAGTCTGACCCTCCTGCGAGCTGCCTGGAGGGTGCATGCAGACTCTTCCAAGTGCTAAGCAGGAAAGATTGTTTCTGTTGCTGGGGTGTCCCATTCCAGATGTTTTAAGATGCACACAAGATAAAGAGTTAAAATTACCAACAGTGAGCTAGACAGAGCCATTCATTTTTAAGCAGAATTCAGAACAAAGCCATTTTCTCATAATGTTTGTGTAGTTTGAAACGAATCTCGTTTTTGCTTGGCCAGTGAGTGTTAGCAGAGTCAGAACAGTTTTATGCAGGATTAATATAAACTCCTAATATTCATCACTGCATTTAACAGCTGCTGTAATAACCTTCTAAGTGTCTGATGTCTTAAGTGTTCCCCACCCATATCCAAGACAAACACTATCAGCTTTTCCTTGGAGGATATTTACAGGCAGCGACTCAACTGAAAAATAACATAGTAGAAAGCCATGAACCAAACAAACACCTAATTTTATTCAAACTAATAAAATGCTGCTGCAGGGGTGCCCTAAGTGGTGGGTGAGACTTTCCTAATTCTTTCAAAGAGGCTGTTAAATTATTTACCCTCCCTGGACCTCTGGGAGGGTACAGAACAGAATTCACAATTCAAGCCCCTCAAAGGGCATTTTGACCTCTTGCCTTGCCCTGACCCATTTCAATGTGGATTTTGCATTTTCTTCTATTCCAGAGTGTAAGAGGTCAAAGGATGGGAATTGCTGAGTACCTTCCTGTGTTCCCAAAACAACCCAAGGCAGATTTTAGCTCTTCTCTGGCTTGTCCGGGTACAGAAGTTGCCTTATCCAAAGTGCAGGAAAGTGCAGGCAAGTCAGTACCTCAAAGCGAGTCCCAGGTGTCTGGACACTTCACAGCACAATTCTGTATTTCTTTTGGGAAAGCAAAGCACTGAAAATTTGGAAGGGTTTATGATGCACATAAAGGGAAGGAAAAAGAAAGAAGATACATTCATACTGTACATTAAATCCAGTCACTAGTGGAGTTTTCTGAGATTTCAAAATCCTTTCCCATCTCACTGCTCTAAGCGAAAAAGGAATAATCTGCTAAAAGTCTCTACAGGTTCACTTCACCAACAATGCAGTGAGTTTTCAGGTGACTTCAGTATAAAACTTCTTCACCTCTCCATAGTTCTCTGGGGAAAAACGGTAATACCAGGCTATTCCATAAAAATATGCCAGTTCTATGTCCAAAAAAGATGACACAGATGTCTAAGTGTGTAGGAAAGTTAATTTTATGTGGCTATCATGCTAAAAGATTAAGGTATATATTTTTTATAAATATATATATATACACACAATACAATACAAAGGTCATGAGTGTCTTTATTGGAATAAGGATGTTGACAGATTTGGTGACATGGCATAATACAATTATTCCATTTTTCCAGGATACAGTGGTATGTTTACTCTGGCTGCTATAAATGTCAGACTTGTGGGTTGAAACTGATTTTGTCCCATGATCTTCAATGTCTCAAATAAGGAAATAAGATGCTTACTTAGGGATTAGTCTGTAACAGCCCAATCCCGAGCCTACCAGGTACTTTTATGGAGTCCATTCCAGCACAGCCTCCGCCCAGAGCACTGAAATAACTCTGACTGGTGCCCATTAAGTAATTTAGTATAAACCTATGCAGGTAAAAGAATGCATCATCCTCATCAGTAAACAATGTGCTATGGACCATTCCCACTGCTTCAGAAGCAGTTCTCCACTTTCACTATAATTAAGCATCATTATTTCAACAGGCTGATTCTCCCAAAAGTATTCTAAGTAGGGACAATGCATTAATTACAAACCCAGATTTTAAAGAGCAAAGTGTTTTTATTAAAATTAAGCTCCCTTTTAGAGAAGTGATTCAATGACTTTACTGTGAACTTCATCAGGCAATCTTTACATGCAGGTAACAAGAAAACTTGGAGTTGTAACCATAAAGCTTTTATAGAGAAGGGTTTTCCATTTTAAAACAATGGATAGGGAAACAGAGTTTTTAAATTCTCATGCACAAGCCTGAACTGCAGTGTCAACTTTTCAGCATTGGCACCCTGACCATGATTTGTTTATGTTGGAGCTTAGAGCCAAGGAAAGAATTTTAGCATTTTAGTTACCCAGACACACAATTAGTACTTCAGCAGTCTTTCCTTTCTAATTGATCTGTTCACATGACAAATGATGAACATCTCACTTGTCAGTGTCTTAAGCAGTAGTTTCAAGATCTGAAGCGTTTGACAGAGCTGCTGGAACATTTGAAATTTCACTGCCTCACTTTCCTAATTAACACACGAGCTCCAGACAGCCAGGTTGACATTTTACAGTTAGGCAAAGGAAGTTAACTACAGTTCTGTTAAACACTGAAAGTTTGAAGATCTAATGTCTATTCTTAAAAGGCACTTGGAAATTAAATTCATGCTTTTGCACCAGGACCTGGAACTACAGTTCATTACAGTCACACTTGAGATAGCTAAAAAAACCTTCATCAAAACAATTAAGACCCAGCAGCACACGCTTTCCTTGCTCTGAAAGAACACAAATCTTTATCACTGCAAATGTAACACAAAAAGTTTCTCATCTGCCATTTCTTGCAAGATGTAATTTAACAGCTTATATAATGTTACTGTTTTATAATGAATATTGTAGTTGATAGCACAGAAACCTTTGTTACCTCAAAAATGTTGGAAGAGGAAGGAAAAGCCTCAAGACTTAGTTTGAGAGAATAAAACTTAACAGGTCACATGCCCACATCAGTATTTTAACCCAAACCAGAATTTTCCCAGCAGTTTTAATGAGGTGAATTACTCAAGTGGTATCTAGATTCACTGCATGAAGTCTTTCAGCTGATTACTGACAGCAGATTAAACATTTAAATATTTAAATGCAGTTTATTCAGAGTGTTCATCACTTTTCATCATGTTTCTTGTTAAATTCTGTCTTATCTTAACAGCATTTGTTTACATGACAGTAAGTCTAAAAAGGCCCATATTCATAACGCTTACCAGCTTCTAAAAGGCCAAAATGACGTTTTCCTTCCAAAATTAGTTATCTTATAGGCTCTGCATCTTAACTGCCAAAATCCCTCGGTGTCTTTGGCCACAGCTGTAGAAATGAAACAATTTGAAAGCCCATCTGAAAGTCCAACTTCCTCTACCATAACAAATGTGTGGTTTTGTGACTGCCACAACCTACGGGCTTCTCACAGAAGGGAATTAAGTATCACATGGACAAATTACAATTTTTGTTGTCTAAACCCCAACCTTTCATTTCTACAGTCATACCACATTGAAAAAATATTAAAACTCTGGGCAGACCAGTTGAGTGACAGAATCTAGATTTTCAAAAACACTTCTATAGTTGGAAATCCTTTAATTCCCAAAACCTTTAAAAACCTGGGCTTGTGACTTAACTTGTAATGAAGAAAAAAAAAGTTTATATTCAAATGTGTGCTTTTCATAACTGTTTTCATTTAGCCATCAGAAACTATTTGCAGCAACAGGTACCAGACCAGTGTTTTAAGTATCTAGTATTGAGAACACTTGTGAAGGATCACACTATCACTGACATCTTCCACCTCACAGAGCTCTTTACAGTTCTCTCTACAGCTTCTGTATTCTTTTCAATTCTGCTCTTAAATACATTTTGGGGGGAAAGTTTTTCTTTCCTACAGTGTTTCTTCTAAACCACAAAAATACAACTGAACAAATCTCAAAAAGCTGCATCCACAAATAAAATTCTCTCTCAGAAACAAAGGAACATGAGTTAACATTCACATTACTTCTGCAACCCGAGATACTCATTAGCCGCTCTCACACCACCACAGCAACAAACCAACGCTTTCCTTAGAGTTCTTTACACCAAAAGAGAGGTTATGTCCACACACAGCAACAAGGAACCACAAGCAAGAAAGTCATGCAGTCTGAATAATCCCAAAATTAGCTTTCATTCCCTGATGCTTACTGTGCAAAAGCATGATACAGGACTGGTAATCAAATCCAACCATCCCTGACAGGGAAGGACTGTCTACTTCTGTGGTGTGTTATCATCACAAATTACCTCTTTGTTGGTGTTTTTATTCCTCCTAATTCTAGGAGAGAATGAACTGGAGATCTCCCCAGCCCTAGAATAGAAAAAAAAGGAGAAAAACTTCCTCCTAATTTTTAGCCTAGGTTTATTGAAACTGAGGGTGGCCAACAGCACCAAACAAGAAATGGAACTCTTGATTTTCTTCTTACAGTTCATCAGTAAGAAGTGATGCAACCCTTTACCACTCAGTACTTCAGGGTGACCTTCAGCACTCTGTTTAATTGCTAACACATTCTGTTTCACAGGCAGCCTGCTTATCTAGTATAAAACACCCAAAACAATCCTTTGTTCATTTATTAAGTCACAAGGACTTTTGCTTTTCTTGAGGGGAAAAAAAAAGCCAGTACTTGCCAAGACATAGTCTAGTAATACAAAGCAGATGATCCTTTCATTTGCTTGAAATTACAAGTAACTTGTTTTCAATCAGCAATTACATACAATTCCCAAACTCAGTTACATCATCTAGTTTGACAGTTATCAAATGCATCAATCCCGAGGCTAAAATGCTGACACACTCCAGTTTGAAATGGCAAAATGATGTAAGCACTCCAAAAAAAAAAAAAAGTTTGAGAATAGTACTGACAAAGTTTTGTAGGTGTTTGCTCCATTATTTAACATCTACCAAACAGGGAGGAATCTGCATTTCTTTTATCACAGACGACACCATTTTTAAAGATTTAGCCAGGAAAGAAATTAAGCCTTACCTCTGGTTTACTGAGGCTGGATGACACAAGAGAACCTGATCCCACGTCCAGATCCCACTGTTTTCTGCCACTGTTTTCTGGATCCAGTGCAGCAATTCGTCCATCCAAAGTGCTGATAATTACTAGAGATCTGCAAGTTGGAAACATTCACAGTCAAAACCGCAGCAGGATGGACTTCACCTATTAGCTGCCGTTTTTATTTAGTAAAATCCAACTCCAACCCTTAAGTTAAGTCTCTATATTCTGCAGAACAGCAATTCAACTGGGTAGCTCTACCCAGACCAACAGCAGAGAGTAAAAGAGGTGAAGTCTCTGGCTGGATGTCCTAAACTAATTTCCATGTTGTAAGACACTTTCAGAGTTCAGATTCAGGGGAAGGCAGTTTTACTTTTTGCTCCCACATGCAGATGTTACCTCTACAACACTGAATGAGATCATCTTTTTTGAGATATTTATACAATAGATCCCACTTCTTCCAGTCCCTTCCAAACTGATCTTTAATGCATCCCTTCACAACAACCTAAACCCAAAACTATTAACCCAGCCAATCAGGACATAAGAAATATTAAGTTGCAACTAAGTTCTTAACGATTTTGGATGAAACATTAAACTCCTGGGATATTTCATAAGTCTCTGAATAAAACAAGTCCCTCCAAAGGCATACACAGTGCACTAGAAACAACCTCCAACACCTGAGGACCACAAAGCAAGGAAACTGGCTTTTGCAGCCTAGGTTGATGTCTGGGGATACAGGGCCATGGCAGGCTGGCTGCTGATTTCTACAGTGCCTGAAGCTGCTCGATTTCAGTAAATCTTGTTTCTTACAGAGCTGTACAATTAGAATAAGCATTTCTGGTTGGGTTAGAGCTCCAGCATTAAAATAAACAAACAAACAAAATAAACAACACATTAGAGACAAAGCACTGACAAGGCATTTCTGAAGGGCCTTTTTTTTTCCTTGAAGATTGTTTCTCTCTGACCTGAAAAAGCTGCGATTGTGTTGTCAGTTTGGCTTGCAGCAGCTCACCAGTCTTCAAAGGCAGAGGGAGTAGAACTTGATCACTTTACAGGCTGCTTGCACTGAGAGGGGCTGGATCTAGTGACCCAGAAGGACCTTTATAGTCACTGGTTTCAATGAGAATAAGGAACTGTGCAAATAAACTGATGGAGAGATTAACCAGTTTCAGGTGAGGGTGAAAGAGCAGGGGGCTGGTAATGCACACACAGACATGTATATTAATCTTTACTTTAAACTAGAAGGGACAATAAATTATTGTGTAGAACTTAAGCCAAATATGTTCACTTGTCCAAAGTTAATGGCGTAGTAACATGGAATTTAGGGAGGAAATGATGGGGGTTATTAGTTTGCTTTAAGGAGGGAAAAACTGAAATAACAATCAAAAAAAATGTTCAGGGAGAGTGGCTCATTCCATCACCTCTAAGAAAGGTCATGTAAAACACGGCAGTTTTACATGTAAAAGTAACCCACATGATTTATAAGATTTTGTAACGCTTATAGCACCACACTACTAATAAACAGAAAAATAAAGATATCTTTAACCTGTTCCAAAAATGCCATAGCAGCTCCTGCTTCTGAAGGTGGCCAAGCATCACATTCCTCCAAAAGCTAAGTTTAAGAAACTGTTGGAAAAATACCAATTGTGCAAATATTTGCACAGTAGAAGACATAAGTTTTTATAAGCTGAGTAGAAACACTTTTTCCAACCGTACAGAAATGAAGACTGGGTTAATAATAAACCAGATTGCAGGAGATTGACTACTCTCAAGTACTGTAAACAAGTGCTCACACACTAAAGGCCTTGGACACATATCTAACACAATCTGTTTGCTTTATGGTAAAGCAATTTATCTGAAACCCTCTAGCATTGCATAAAAAAATATTATTGCAAGTGGGTCTACTTAAATTTTATGTTGATCCTCCTGACAACTAGGTTATAAAAAGAGGTAGAAATGCAGCTAGAATGAAGGGAATTTTGGCAGCAATACTGCAGAGAAGACAAATCCTAAAATCGCACTGTGAAATGTTTTCTTCCCATGTACTCCCATTGTTTTCCTTTATCTAATTCTTCCTGTTTGACTTCTTCCTCAAGTAACAAACGTTTCATGCTTTTGTATCTTACATTTCTGTATTATCTTTCCTCACCAGATGCAAACCTCAGCCTTCCCTAGGAGTTACCTCATTATTTAAGGCTCTCCAGTGCCACTCAAGACAGCGGTTTTGAAATCTGTACCTGCACCCTGACCTCCAGTCACCCAAATCGTGCTATAACCACACTTCAGTTTTAAGTTTAGCTGATTAGGAAAGAGGAGGGCAGTGTGGGGAACCTTTGTGCCAGCAGCACACACTTGGAGAAGCTGGTTTAACCAACCACTTCTGCACACTGTAAAAATCCTGGCTTTTCCTGGGTGCAGTGGCACTCTGGGTTTGTCCCCTTGGTTTGTCCCCAGCTGTAGAATGGACTTTGTTTCACCTACTGAGCAAACACTTCCATGAGACTCAGGAACGGCACCAGCCCAGCTAGACCTAAATCTTACGTGTGGCTACCTTTAGAACTGGAACCAGATGCACGAAAAACATCCGTTTCTCTCTGCTTTTTTAATAAGTGATTAATTTTCACCTAAATGGCCACATTTCTGGTTCCAACTTCATATTGCTCTTCAGCAATAATACCACATATCAGGAAAAAAGAGCTAAAACTCCTTACTCTTCAGATAAAATCCTTCATTCCTTACTCTATTTGTCTATGAATTAAAATCTTAATACTGGTTCTCCTCTTCTCTGATGGACTCCAGTAAGTTAAAACCCCGTCACTTGAACTCTAATCGGTGTAAGATCTGAAATTTGTGCCCAAGACCCTCAATAGTGTTATACTTTCCCACTACCAGATTTTCTGTTCCTTTTCTCTGTGAGATTCCAGTGCTTGCAGCTTTGTGTACTGAGAGCATGAAGAGGTGACAAGAGATCTTTCCATTGCCCAGGTAGTCTAAACAAGCACTAAATTAACACATTACGATAAAAGCAATTCAGGCAACTACTTCAAGAAAATATTTCAGAGCTTAAAAACAAACGGGGAGGCGACTTGCTTTTGGTCACCCCACAATGCCACTGTGGGTTTACTGCAGTGTATTATGCCAGTTCTTACATCAAATTCTTAGAAACACCAGCAGAATACAGCCACAGTTCCAGAATAAAGAGAGTCCTTTCAGCCACCTCTTTGCCAGCCTTTCCTGGCTCAAGATGTCAGGGCTTCAATTCCTGTAATTCCATTACATTATACCGAAAAAGCAGTATTTTTGATGCATCTTTCGGCCAACTGATAGACAAACTGAAAGAAAAAGGAATCCCTGACTCAGTTTCTGTTTTGGTTAGGCCTGATAAACTCTTTCATTCTCTGAAAAACAACACCTTTTCACTGGCTTTAGCATCACTTCCTGACTGGGGTAAAGCTGAAAGTCTACGCTGACCAAAGAAGCCAGCTTCCGGGACCACACAAGTTTTCCGAAAATCCTACCAAACCAGGTTGCCTTCTGAGAAGGGAAAACACAAGATATGTGTTTGACCCAGCTTAAGGTCAAAAGTCACAACTTTAACACCAAGGAAGTGAGGTGGATAGAGACAAATGGCATCAAGGCTGTGTCAGTGCTTGTTGACAGTAAATCACAGACTACACCAGGGAGTGAATCACATCACAGAGATACTAAAGAAGGAAAAAAAACCCTCAATGATCAATACCACAAAATCATAATTCCATAGCCTCCACAAGCCTGGACCAGAACAAAAAATATATAAAAACAAATTACTCAAAATTAGGCAGTCACTTAAATCCCAGGCACCTGAAAAATGAACATCAGTAAAACAAAGACCTGCGCTTCTCCTTGCTTCGAGCTGTTGGTCCAGAATATATTGTGAACCAAGGGATGGAGGAGAAGAAAATCCCTTCTGGGCCCTTACAGATGGCCAAGAGCAAGATTAAAGCAAGGGGCCAGTTCATGGAGCACACAGAGATATCAGTAATCAAGAGCAGCTGGCAGACAACAAGCTAATGTTGTATAGTCAGATTTTATTTGCACTTTGTCACTATGAAAGCACATCTGGACACACTTCCCTGACCCCAACCATCTACAAACAGCCTCCATCGCTGAATGAAAATGTTTTCATACCAGTTCCTATCCTCCTTTACTCACAGACAGGAACTTGTTATTCAAGGGCAGTGATAATGTTCCCCCTTGAAATTATGCAAAATATCTACTGCAAACTTCCACATACATTGACAATAGGCCAGTCCTGGGCCTTGAAAGCTTTGTTAGTATCCCATAATGAACACAGCCCCCTTTCTGAGATCAAGAGGCCTGAGCACAGCTCTGTTCTACCTTACAGAAGTGAAGGTATGATTTACCTACAAACAAAAGGGCTAAGATAGCAAGGGGAGTCGTAAACAGGACAGATGAGGAACACTTCTTTAGTTCATCTACACCCTTCCACTGCACCAAAACTTTCCATTTATTCAAATAAGTTGTTTTTGTTAGAAAAACAAAGCAGAACTTATCATCATCTTGGTACATTTACCACCATTCCTGTTTTAGTTTAAAAGAACCACCAAAACTAATACCTTCAACCCTCAAAAGCCAACTGGGACATTGCAAATACAGCTGTCTGTTAAACTTCAACTCTAAGCAGCTATTCCAACAGCAAACCCTGCATGTTTGTATGTAAAGAGCACAGTAAATCACTAACTCTCCTATTTTCTTCTAGGAAAACAAAAAAAAAATCTTCAAACCAAGATGATTATATTCATTTTCCTACAGCAAAAACAGTTGGAGTTTTGGTTTTGTTCTTTCTTTTTCCAGATTACATTGACCTCTATATTGCATGGATATTCCTGAAGAACAATTCACTGCGATGAGTAGAGATCTCAGAAACACAGATAAAAAAATAAAGAAATGCAGGCAAACACTATGGCCAGGCAGCCATTCTATTTTTATTTGATGACAGCAAATCTGTTCCTACATACTAATCAATTACAGAGCAGCTACATTTAATCTCGGGCTTAATTTACTACACTGAACATCTTTAGTGTATTCTACTTAGCTCTAGAAGGCAAACAGAAAATGTATTTTTAAAAATTTTCAAGGCTAAATAAATGAGGGTCCTATTAAAAATTGAATGCAGTAGAATTGGAATAAACCAGGTGGTATTTTGATCACCTGATACACAAAAGAATGATCCTGTTGCTAACTGGTGAGACTGTCCTCAAAGAAAACAGGATGCCAAGTTATCAGCCAGTTTCTCGTTTTAAGTGAATGCTTGGGCATACTAAGAACGAGCTTTGGGATATTCATTTTCATGTTTTCAAATACAGCAGGCATTTAGTCATGCTGTTCTTCCTTTAAACTCTGGCTGTGGTTTATCACCTCATCGTTCTCAGCCAATTCAGAAACAGACTGGAATCAGCTCAGTAACATTTGTGCACTTGAGTCATTCATCTAAGTCTTCCTTTTGCCAGAGCTTCTTGCCACACGCAGTTATTAAGTATTTTATTTCCCCCTGTTATATTCTGAAACTTGTTCATCAATTTGTCTTGCATGTTTGGCTTCCCCTCAGGCACACCCCAGTGTCTGTGCTGAACAGACAATTAAGTACACGGGGGAACTGCATTTTCCTTAAAACAAAAAGATGACAGAAAGGACAGAGCGCTCTGAACAACTGTGAGCTGCAGGTGTTGGGAAGAGTTGAGACTACAGATGCTTTAGGGTCTCCTTCCCGCAGGCACAGAACTGCCACCTGGGACCAAGGCAAGGAAGGGATCGAGACGTGCTATTACCAGGGTAAGCAGACGGGCCAGATGTCACATAGCGTCACATGCAGCAGCTTGTTTGTCTAAGAACTAAGACACCCTTTCTCCTTGCTAACAACCGCGTAAAGAACAAGCACCTCAGCGCTGGTGAGGTCCCGAAGTTCCCTTTCCTCATTGTCACTGCCTCCCCCTCGGTCCAGCCCGTCCATCCCTTCAGCGCTACTCCAGCCCCATCACGGGACTCATCTCTTCCACCCCTTCTCCCTGCACCCCTGCTCCGGCCCTGGGACGCTCCCCTGCGTGTCCCGCAGTCCAGCCCCACGCACCAGCCTGCGACACCCTTACTTCACCCCTTTCCCAAGCACCGCTCCATCTACGATAACCCTACAGCGCAACTCTCCCTCCTCCCCTCTCCACTCTTCCCACTCCAATACTCCCGACCCATCCCGGCGCTATTCCCGCCCAAGCCCACTCCTGCACGGTCCCTTCCCCACACACGACCCCCGGGACCCTGCAGCCCTTTTCCCACGCACTGCCCCCCTCCCCAACACCCCGAGCTGCTGATTCCCAGCCTAGACACAGTCGTGTCCCCCCCAGCACCTCCACACAGCGACCCTGGACACTGCCCCCTTCTCCCCTGAGGCACTGACCCCCACCCAGCACCCCCACATGGGACCCGAGCCCCCTGCCCAGCATCTCCACGCTCAGACCACTGACCCCCACCCCAACCACGGACA
>VZTD01002786.1:0-34269 GCA_013397725.1 Rhagologus leucostigma | reverse complement strand
TGGCAGAGGAGGCCAAGAAACGGGCCGCCTTCGCCGCCGTGGACAAGCACGTCCAGGTGAGGCAGCCCGGGGTGCTGCGGGGCGCGGGGGCTCGGAGCCCCTGTGCGCGGAGCGGCCGCGGGGTGCGCGGAGCCTCCGGGAGCACGGACAGACCCGGAGTGCGCGGAGGGGCTCCGAGGTGCAGGGACCCCCCCAAAGCACAGGGAAGCTCCGGAGTGCAGGGACCTCCCAAAGCACAGAGCGGCTGCAGGGTGCTGGGGTGCCCCAGTGCATGCAGTGGCCATGGAGTGCGCGGAGCGGCCATGGGGTGCCGGGACCCCCCAGTACACCGAGCGGCTCCGCGGTGCACGGAGCTTCCCAGCGCATGGAGCGGCTCTGGAGTGCACGGAACCCCCAGAACCCAGAGAGATCCCGGAGTGCAGGGACAGGCTCCGGAGTGCCGGGACGCCCCAGTGCACGAGGGGCCACGAGGCGCGTGGAGTTTCCCGGTGCACGGACAGAGCTCAGGATGCACGGGTGACTCCGGAGTGCAGAGACCCCCTAATCCCTGGACGGAGCTCGGGGTGCACGGAACAACTCTGGGGTGCAGAGACCCCCTAATGCACGGAGCGGCCACATGGTGTACGGAGTCTCCAGAGGCACGGATGGGTCCCGGGCTGCGTGGAGCGGCTCCGGGCGCAGGGACGGGCTCTGGGACTCTGAATGCACGAAGTGGCCGTGAGTTGCACGGAGTCCCTCGGTGCACGGACGATCCTGATGTGCACGGAGCGACTCCGAGGTGTCGGGACTCCACAAAGTACAGAGCGGCCACGGGTTGCAGGGACTCCCGAATTTAGGGGAGCGGCCACTGTGTGCGCGGAGTCTCCCGGGGCACGGACGGAGCTCGGGGTGCGCGGAGCGGCTCTGGGTGCAGGGACAAGTACTGGGGTGCCGGGACCTCTCAGTGCACAGAGCGGCCACGGGGTGCACGGATTTTTCCAGTGCACGGAGCGGCTCTGGATTGCAGGGACAGGGTCCGGGGTGCACGGATCCCGCGGCTCAGAGTGGCTCTGGGGTGCCGGGACTCCCCAAAGCACGAAGCGGCCACGGGGTGTGCAGAGTCCCCCGGTGCACGGACGGACCCTGGGATGCATGGAGCGATTCTGGGGTGCAGGGACACCCCAAAGCACAGAGCAGCCACGGACTCGCCCAGGGCACGGATGGACCCTGCCGTTCATGGAGCAGCTCCGGGTGCAGGGACAGGCTTTGGGGTGCTGGGAGCCCGGAATGCACGGAGGGGCCATGGAATACACGGCATCCCTGGTGCATGGACGGACCCTGGGGCGCACGGAGCAACTCTGGGGTGCCGGGACCCCACAAAACACAGAGCGGCCAAGGGGTGCACGGAGCTTTCCAATGCACAGACAGAGCCAGGGGTGTGTGAGGCAGCTCCAGGTGCAGGGACAGGCTGTGAGGTGCCGGGACTCCCCAGTGCGTGGAATGACCATGGGTTGTATGGAACTTCCCAGGACATGAATGGGCTTCAGGTGGCACAGGCTCCTCCAGTGCATAGAGCAGCCCCGAGGTTCATGGATGCAGTGGGGGGCACTGAGAATATGCCCCCGACTCAGAGCATGGACAGTCCCGGGTGCAAGGAGTGACCCTGGATGCACGGATGGGTCCTGCTGAGCCTCCTTCTCCTTCGCTTTGGACTTCACTCCTTTGGCTGGGGAGAAGGGAGAAAACTGCTTTTCCTTCCCCAGTGTGCGCCTCCCTGGCAGCAGCTCCATGCCTCGTCCAGCTCAGCACTGTGTATGCCGAATTTGGGGTAATGTCTTGTACCTCCAAACTTCCACTGTGCACCCTCCTGCGAGCTGGGCTGTGGTGGGAGTTCAGGCTAGTGCCGTGTCCTGCTCCCATCTCCAAGTCCAGCGTGTGCTGCTGCTGCACCCTATTTCTGACCACCCAAGCAAGGAACAACAGCCCCACTCCAGGGAGTTCTGTCCTGTCCTCTGCAGGGAAAGAAGTGCAGGCAGGGGCTTGAATCAAGCCCTTGAATGTCAGATAGGGCTGGAGCTGCTTGAAATTTGGCACAGCCTGATCACAAGCGTTTGGAAGACCAACGGTTACAGTCACGCAGGGGTTTATCGCAGTGTTTGCCGTGCCAGCCCTTTCGCAACAGCAGTGGTGAAATCGGGGTGAGAAGTTGCTGCTAAGAAAGTAGATATTAGCAGTTAGGGGAGGTAAAAGAAAACCGTCTTCCTTCTTGCTCCCCCCTCGCTAGGTCAGTGTTTTGAGGTTCAGTTGCTGATGGCTTCCCTTATGTCCCATGGAAGTTTGGCTTGTTTTGCAGCCCCCCTCCTCGGAGCAGTGTGTACCTGCCTGAGACAGCACAGCCACATGCTGTCTGAGACCAAACCCCTGCCAAGCCTTCACAATCAAAAGTGATCAGTCTGTGAGATGGGGGAGATTGGGGGTTCTGGCAGTTGCATAAAAATCCCCTTTCTTACCCAAGGCAAGCCCAGAATTGTGCATTGAGGGGTCGTGGGAGGAAGGACTCGTCTCACAAGGTGTGGAGCCAAGACACAGCTGTTGCTGTAAGTTATCATAAGTGGCTGCTCCTTTGATTTGGGGTCAAATCACTACTTTTTGACTTTTATAGTGAAATAGCTGGCCTTTGTGCTGTTTTGTGGCCGGGTAAACTTAGGATAATGTTTCTGGCTGTGTCCCAGCTGATTAAAGTTCACTGTCCAGCTTGTGATGCTGATTTAGTAAATTAGGCAGTGTCTGGGGTAATACCCCGATGCTTGTGCAAGCTGGCTTCAAGGAACGGTGGAGAAGCAGCTCAGAGTCACTGCCCAAGAGCTGGATGGTCTCAGCTGTCCGTCTGCACGGTCAGGGGGCAGCTGCTGTTTGCAATGGATACGTTTGTGTTTGCTTGTTAGAGCTCTCAGGAGGGAGGAAGGTTGTCTCTAAAAGCAAAGCTAAGGCTCCCTTGCACAGCGGGGTTTGGCTCTGCTGGACAAATCTCTTTTGCTTAACTCCGCCATAAATCCATGGCGCTTGGGGCTTGGGACTGGTACTGGGTGAGGATCCTCGCTTGGTGTCCTCCTTCACACCCATCCCTGCTTGTGCCAGCGCAGCAGCTCCTTGTGTGGCAGATGCAAACCTGCCGGTGGGAGGGGGGATTAAGAGAGGAGAACTTGTTTCTCCCTTTTTTTTTTTTTTTTTTTAAATTAAGGCTAGATCGATGTATTTACCCACAGCACTTGTCCCCGGGCAGCTGCAGAAGCAGAGTTCCCCAGTCCTGGAGTGGACACTGAGGTGACCAGCCTCAGAGACCGTGCGCTATGGGGCTGTGACAGCTTGAGGGAGCGGGGCTGGTACAGGCCTTGGGGCTTTAGAGCTGTAAGCTGCTTGGGGACAGCTGGCTTTGCGTTTATACAACACCTCTGAAGGCGGGCCCTGCAAGCGTCTCTGTTAGAAATGAAAATACAGGTGGGAGCCCTGTGTCCTGCTGCCCTGGAGAGGACTGAGAAAACTTTGGGCTTTGTTCTGTATTTATCTGCTACTTTTAGCTGGAGCTCTTTGCTCTCTAACCTTGTAAACTTAGGTTGGACTGGCCAGTCCCTGTGTGCTGCTGATACTACTCCATGTGTGTTGCCTTGTTGGCTTCTGTAATGCTGGACAGTGTCTTTAGGCCCTTGGGTTGGCTGAGAAAATGTTGTGGTCGCTGCCCACTTCATCCACACGTGGGTCCTCAGCTGTGCTGTGGCTCAGTGCCTTGGTTTTGTTTGGTGGGCTTTTGGTAAAAAACCTGAAATGTCATTTTTTTTGCATGAGGTGCTGCTCCTCAGTGCTCTGCTTCTTACCAATGTTTGCCCTGCCCCTGTTTTTAAAAGTGGCTGTTTTGTGGTTGGTTTTGCCCCTGGGGTTTGAGCTGAGGAGGGAGAGGTGGGAGCCACGGTAAGGCAGGGGCTGTGACAGCACCAGGTTAGACTGACTCAAAGTGCTGCTTCACCTCTAATCACTGATAAATGGATGGGCTGGGACCCTCGTGAGCTCTTCCTGCTTCATTATAGCGGAGTGGCTGATGCTGAGGCTTTCCCCATCCCTTTAGGGTACCCAGCTGCTCCAAGAAGCTGTCCCACCCTGCAGAAATGAGGGCAAAGAGAAGAAACTGCCTCTTCCTGGGTCGAAACAAGTCTTTTGGGAACACTGGTACTGCCCATATCCTGCAGCCGCTGCACAGCTTTGCTTACCCCTTCCTTGGCTGGCCTTGCCTGGCTCTGCCTGCTGGGTGGGTGACACTGAGAAACCTCAGGAGCTGTTGGGTTTCTGCTGGCCACGTTGCAGGTGTGCAGCAGTGACCTGTTGCTCTCCTCAGCTTTTGCAGAGTCACGGTGGTTAGTGAGGACTGGGATGTAAGATGAGCCTCTGGATTTGGACAACTTCTGTTTTCTTTAAGCTTTTAACCTGCAGAAGCAAGAGAAATGATTAATCCTAGGGGAGTGTGACATGTCTTGAACTCTACCTTTCCAGGTAAACTTGCATGACAGAAAGATTTTAGCGGGTCG
The DNA here is from genome assembly GCA_013397725.1 of Rhagologus leucostigma. NCBI lineage: Eukaryota > Metazoa > Chordata > Aves > Passeriformes > Rhagologus > Rhagologus leucostigma. The sequence goes on along the minus strand of VZTD01002786.1, from coordinate 29,713 downwards.
AAGTGCTGCAGATGTGGCTTTTTCCACAGCTGCTGAACTCTGGATTTGCTGCACATGAGGAAAGAGCTGCAGCTCTGTCTAATGTCCAAGAGATAATGCGCAACAGCTCTGTGCCTGCATCTCTGGTTGTCTTCAAGTCTTCCTCATCTGAAGTCTCTGTGGTGATACTGGGCCTCTTTAAGTCAATTTAAACTTTGGATCCTATCCAAAGAAAATGAAGTACACTGAAAATGGGAAGTGCGGAAGGCTGCAGGTCACTTACAGGGGGTGGGAAACTGAGTTGATAATAAACAGAGACTGACGTGGCAGAGAAGATGTCTTGCAGAAGTAACACGAGTGCACCCATCCACCCTCAGCCTGCAGCACCTTTTAGGAGTGTATCTGTGTTATGGATGACAGGGCAGTGATCCTTCTTAAACCAGACAATATGCAGAGAAAGGCCAGGATGGAGCTGTGGTTAAAATTTCATCCTCTTCAGCATATGCTGCCAGGCTCACCCACCTTCCAAGTTTTGCTGGACTCTCCTATAGGCAGCTTTACACTCTGTTTTGGAAAACATTTTTTATTATTCACAGGAACAGCTGCTGTGCTCTCTGCTTTGGCTGCTGGTGCATCTGTGCTGTTTACTAACGATACGGTTGGCAGCAAACCCAGCCTTTTACTGTGTGGCTTCCTTGGGAGATTTTATCTTGAGGTTGTTTCCCCTTCTTCCTCTGTGGTATTGTCTGAAATTCACAGCTTTCCGGCAGGAGAGCTTTCATGGAATGCCAGCAACCACCAGTGAGTGTGCTTGGAACACCCTGAGATCGGACCGTGCTGGTAATTAGCAAGCACATGTCCTTTAATGAGAGGGGGAGTTGATTAAAATCCCTTGGCCGCACACCATGGCCGTGCCCTCGCTGGCACAGCGTGTTCCCTCCCTTGCCTGTGGAGTGCTGAGATGTTGTGTCCACGTGCATCCCTGGACAAGGCTCCTCTTGCATGTGTTTATAATGCCAGTTTCACTGGGGAAAGTGGACAGTCCGGAGCCTCCAGTAACAGCATTCCTCTGTGTCTCTTTGATTTGCAGAACAATCAAGTTCTTGGGATAGGAAGCGGATCTACGATTGTACACGCGGTACAACGATTAGGTAGGATGCTCCCCTTCCTGTCCCTCCCACCACAAAAAGTCCCTTTTTCCATCTGCCCCAACTACTTAACACCGTAAATCACCTGCATGCTGACTTAGAGCTGATGCCTCGGGTCTGTTCACCAACTGCTGTGTCCTGCTTGAAGCTGAAGGTTAAAACTGGGCGTTGGGCTCCAAATTTATTGCCTGAGAGTCCTGAGGAGGTAATGATTTGCCACCTGTTCTCCCCACACAGCCAGGAAAAGCTCTCCACTGGCACCCACCACAAACTGGAGCTGAACTCCTTGGTCTGGTGCCAGCTTTGCCCAGCTCTGCCCAGTGCTGACTTGCCGTGTGGCTCGGGGCCATGCAGCTGCTCTGCTTCCTTTAACCCGTTTGCCTGTGGCTTGTTTTGCTCCCCACATCCACAGGATTCACGTTGAGGGCCCTCCTGAGGTGTAATGAAAACGAGGAATGTGAAATCCTGCCACATTTTATTTATGTACCCCACAGCCAGGTTTACCCACTTGCTCCAGGTGCAGGGGTTTGCTCAGGGTGTGATTCAGAAAATTTCAGCAAAATATTCAAGTGAGGCAAATGCAGTTTTGCAAAGTGAGTGTGAGGGTAATTATTGTCACGCCTCGTTACAGAGGGTGCAGAGGTTTAAAGTTCCTTTGCGGGGCACTCTCAGCCCTAGATCTGCTTGTGGAGGTGCTGAACTTTGGATGTCCTTGGATGCAGAGCAGCTGTGGGGGCCATGGTGGGTTGGGAGTGCAGGATCAGCCTGGTTGTTCTTGGGGGTCTTGCTTGGATACAGAAGGGGAACCACAGAATCATTAGGGTTGGAAAACACGTCCAAGATCATCATCCAATGCAGCACCACCATGTTCACCACCGAACCACACCCCTAAGTGCTACATCCGCACTTCCAGGTATGAAGATTCCACTGCTTCCCGGGGAAGCACAGTTCAGTGTGTCCCACCTTGGTGGCTCTGCCTCTCTGGGGAGTCCCCTGGTGACCTCCATCTCCCTTGGGCAGAGCTGTCCTGCAGCCCAGAGCAGGCTGAGTTCTGAGCACAGCCCAGCCCTTCACTGTGCAGGGACACAGCAGGGCTGGGGCTGCCCCTTGGCACCCATCTGGCCCCACGCTGTGTGTGTGATGCACTTCATTGTCTGGGAGCTCAGCCTTCTGGGCTTGGCTCGGTACTGCAACCACTCCCTCCTTGAGCACAGAATCAGTCTCTAAATAAATGGCTATTGTATCTGAAGAGGAATGGCTGTTCCAGGCTGCAAATTCTGGCTTTTCATGTCTCCTGACTGCTTTAGAACTGGGATGTGGCTTGTAACAACATCCAGCCTCATGTATTGCGTGTTCAATCCTTCCAGCAGCAGCGTTACCTTGGAGCCTGTAGCTCGTGTGCTTGCTCTGGTGCAAGAGCTCTTGCTGCCTCTTGGGCTGTTGGCTTGTGCCTGAGTATTGTAATTACTAAAATAACATTTTGTCCATAATGATATCTTAGTAATAGATTTGAGTCATTTGAGGTTAGCCTGGGGGAGGAAATATTTCCTTCCATTTAATGGAATACTGTACTTTATTAGTCCTTTCCCTGCCATATATTTAAATGTTCTATAATAAATTAATGTGATGTCCCCAGGGCAACAAGCCAGCAAACCTTTCAGATAGCTGCTGGAGCTCTGTGTTTACATGGAGAGCAGCAAAAACCTGTCTGATGGAGTGAGAGAGGGGGATGGAGTGATTTCCCAGGTGAGGATTTGCTGATGGGGCTCCTCTGCTGCTGGAGACATAAAGGTTAATGGCTCATGGTGGCTTGGGCTGGGCCAGAGTGGGTGTTTAAACATTTCTGACTGTTGAAACTGAGCCCCAGCCTGTGGAGGGTGACACCTGTTTGCGTTTTGAGCGTGACTGAGTTATTTGCAAGCCAAGCAAGTAATTGCAGTGAATCAGAGGGGCTGCTCTGAACTGAGGTTTCTTAAAGTGAAAGTTGCTGTGTTTTTACCTTGTTCAATGAACAAACCAAGGCTTCTGCTTTTTTCCTGCAGCTGAGCGAGTTAAGGAGGAGAACCTGACAATTGTCTGCATCCCTACATCCTTTCAGGTGAGTGCTTTCCTCCTTTGCTTCCCGCCAGTCCAAACACTCCTGCAGTGGATCTTCCCTGGTCTGTGGGAGGCTGCCTTGCCTCTCTGTGGTTCACAGCAGCACCAGTTAACCAAAAAGCACTGGTGAAAGCAGTCGTGGTGCAGCCTGCAGATAGACCTCACAGAGAAGGTGATGGTGCTGTTACCCTGACCTGAGCTCAGGGCTGGGAGGTACATTTTGAGCCAGCGTGGTAAGGCTGGTTGTGTCAGGGTTATGTGGCTTTCTCTGGGTCCCACTTGCAGGAAAATGCTGCTCAGTGGTGAACCAGACTCGTAGTGCAAAGCTCACTGGAGACACTTTGTCTCCCTGGAGTCTGTATCAGCCCTGACAGCTGTGAAGAATAATAGCAAGCTCTTGTGTTTTCAGGGGAAACTTCAAATGCATCAGCTGGATTTGATAAGAAACTGCAGAAGAGAAATTGGCTTAAGCTCTCGTTTGCTGTGCAGCCTTTGCAGGAATTGGTTCATACCAAGCTAGATGTTGAGAGGGCTGGAGGGAGAGGGAGAACCTGGCTTGGTGGTGGAATACAGAGCTGCTGGGGACGCTTCTGAGCATCTCCCATGCCTTTGGCAACTGGCTTTGGTCTCTTTGCCTCTGTTCCCTCCCTTTGGGCAGGGAGAGGTGACATGATGGGGATCACCTGAGGGGTTTTCAAGGCTGGGTGGCAATAACCCCAGTCGAGGAATTGGGCATGTGTCCTTCTCATGGTCCTGGTGTGGACCTGGGGACTGTACTTTTGTCACAGTCTTGTCACTGTGAGGACAGTCAGGCAGTGTGGCAGGCGGGGCAGAACCTGTCCTGTCAGGTTTTCAGGGACTGGGTGGGTAAAGCCCTGAGCAAGCTGGGAGCTGACCCTGCTTTGACTTGGAGGTTGGATAGAGACCAACCTGAATTACCTTGAAATCTTAGGAAAACTTAACATCCTCTTACCCTGCAGTTGTTTAAGTGTGGGGGTGACAGGGCTCTCTCTTCCCAGCTCTTGCAAACAGCCAGTGGCCAACTGGGGTATAATGCAAGGTGCTGCAAAGGCCAGAAAATAAAAAAAAATAAATTTAACCTACGTCAGTGCTTCTGTGGTGAGAGTCTGTCTTTGATCTGTCTAAAATGATTCCCACCCTGAAATGCCATGTCCCCTTTGAATCTAGAAGCGGTCTGAGTTCAGTCATTAAAGTTCTTAAAGAAAATATTGATGAAGCTCTTGTAGTGAGCATGGGCTGGAGCCTGTCCTGCCTTGAAATGTTGTCACAGTTCATTTAACACCACCGAGTTCCTTACCAGTAAAACAAAAAGGTTGCTGTTAAAGGGAAGAGAGAGATCATACACCTGCAGGAGCCAAAATTCCCAGCACAGGGCTGCCTTGGATCTCTTGCAGTCCCTTAGACCTCAACCAATTCTGAGTGGAGCGCTCTCAGGCCAGCAAAACAGCATTTTATTTTCACTATGTACAGGTGTAGATGGCCGCCTGAGGTCACTGGCAAGGAAGAGTTGATTTCATTGGGCTTTTATACTCCTCCCTTCCCTGTTGTCAGGTCATTAATCCATCACCATCAGTAAAGCTAGAGCAGGGTAAGTATCTGTCCCCTGGCGTTTGCGTTGTCTCTTTTCACCGGGCCGTGTGCTGAGAGCACGGAGTGGGACTGTTCCTGCCAGGTGCTGTGCAGTTACTGCCACTTCTCCTCCAGTTGTGGGAGCTCTGCTTTTGGTTCCCACTGCTCCCATCGCCTTGCAAGCAGAGCCTGGAGAGAGCCAAGCCACCTCGTTGCCACACCGCTGACTCTAAGCCTGTTCAGGGTCTGCCTGCATGTGCAGCACAGTGTTTTTCAATGCTTTCAATTTCCCAGACCCCTGAAATCTCCTTACGTGGGCACCATGTGATGAATGCCAACCCACTGATTTTTATTCCTATCATTTTGTGAGTCCTTAGGGCCCCACAGCCCATGGGCATTAAAACTGCATGCTATGAAATGGCATGATAAACTATTCAAGTCATATCTCATTGCCAGGAGTGCCACCTGCTAATTCTGATGTTTCTGGGATGCTTATACCTGTGACTGAGGCACTTTGTTAGTGTTGGTGGGTAGAATTCAGGGCAATCAGCTGATCCAGGCTATTGCACTGGGGTTTCTTGGTCTTGTTCCAGCATGGTAGCAAGTTTGGACTCGAGCAGAGTCTGTGCAAGGAGAGAGTCTCACTCAGCTGATGATTTGTAACATAGAAAATCCAACCAGTTAGAGATTCTGCAGATGACACCAAGTTGGGTGGGAGTTGGGTGGCAGTGTTGATCTGCTGGAGGGCAGGAAGGCTCTGCAGAGGGATCTGGACAGGCTGGATGGATGGACCAAGGCCAGTGGTCTGAGGTTCAACAAGGCCAGGTGCTGGGTCTGCGCTTTAGCCACAACAGCGTCCTGCAGAGCTCCAGGCTGTGGGCAGAGTGGCTGGAAAGTGGCCCAGCAGAAAAGGACCTGGGGGTGCTGGTCAGCAGTGGCTGAACATGAGCCAGGTGTGCCCAGGTGGGCAGGGAGGTCAACGGCCCCATGCCTGTGTCAGCTGTGGTGTGGCTGCAGGACCAGGGCGGGGATTGTCCCCCTGTGCTGGGCACTGGTGAGGCCACACCTCGAGTGCTGTGTCCAGTTCTGGGCCCCTCAGGACAAGAAAGACATTGAGGGGCTGGAGCGTGTCCAGAGAAGGGAGCGGAGCTGGGGAAGGGTCTGGAGCATAGGTGTGATGAGGAGCAGCTGAGGGAGCTGGGGGTGGCTCAGCCTGGAGAAAAGGAATCTCAGGAGGGACCTCATTGCTCTCTACACCTCCCTGACAGGAGGGGGCAGCCACGTGGGGGTCAGGCTCTTCTTCCAAGTAACAAATAACAGGAAAAGAGGAAATGGCCCCAGGTTGTGCCAGGAGAGGTTTAGATTGGATATTAAGGAAAATTTCTTCACTGAGAAAGTGGTCAAACACTGAACAGGCTGCCCAGGGCAGCGGTGGAGTCACCATCCTTGGAGGGATGTAAAAGCCACGTACATGTGGCACTTGAGGACATGGTTTAGTGGTGGCCTTGGCAGTGCTGGATTAAGGGCTGGACTTGATGTTACTAAACCTCCCTAAACAGTTCTGTGATTCCCTCTTTTGGCTGAGGGACTGAGCCAAGGGCAGCTCTGGGTGTCCTGAGTTGTGTTGCCACTAGAGGGAAACGAATGGCCACTGCAGGAAATGTAGATCAGAGGCACCGAGTATCTGTTTCAGCAGCTTCCTGCACTTTTCCCACGAGTTGTGCGTTTGTTTGTTTATGTTTTAGCTTATTTCCAATATGAAAAATACTTTCTTTGTTAGCTGCACATTGCTGTGGTGTAAATATTTAATTTTCTTGGTCCCGTTTTTCAGCTGAAGGAGATAAGAAGGGCTGGATGGATGTGAGGCAGAATGATGTCCAAGCTGAAACAACATGGGGTTTAAAATTTCCGTATCTGCTTTAGTGCTTAAATACAAGTGATTCCCACCAAGCTGATGAGGCCTCCTGCTATTTAGTATGGAGAGACCCAAACCCAGGAGTCCTGTTGCACCATCTGAGCATTTTAGTTCAAATCAGCAGCGGGATTTTCTTTTGATTAAACTGCTCTGCTCTGGAAACACGATTTTCTCCTTGCTGTGTGTTCCTGCTGCAGCCTCCACCAGCTCAGAGTGGAGCAGTGGAGCTCTCCCAGGGAGGCTCCACCCTTGCTGCAGCCAGGGAATGACACCATGAGTTTGTTTTCCTTTCCTGCCACTGGTAAATGGTGTTTGTTGTCTTCTTGGTGCACAGGCCCGTCAGCTGATCCTGCAGAATGGCTTAACACTGAGCGACTTGGACCGAAATCCAGAGGTAAGTGGGACCAGGGAGGTGAGACCTCTCCTGCCCTTCCTCTCAGCTGGTCATTCAGAAAGTGTCCAGGCTCCTTTGTCCTCCCCTGGGGCTGAGTTAGGACAGCCACGCTGCAGAACATGAGGGAGAACTCAAGTTGGGACAACAGGAAATGGCCTCAAGTTGTGCCACAGGAGGTTTAGATTGGATATTAGGAAAAATTTATTCACTGAAAGGTTAGTTAAGCACTGGAACAGGCTGCCCAGGGCTGTGGTGGAATCAGCATCCCTGGAAGTGTTCAAAAAACATGTAGATGTGATGCTTTGGGACATGGTTTAGTGGGGACCTGGCAGGGCTTGTTGAATGGTTGGACTCAATGATCTTAGAGGTCTTTTCCAATCTTAATGATTCTATGATTTTAACAGGATTAGTTTATTTTTCCCCCAAGTTCTGTCTTAGTTCTTGTCCCTTTAGATGGCAAGAAGTTTGCTGGGTTGTGTTGCCTCCAGGTGCTTGGCATCTCTTCCAGGATGAGGCTTGAGGCAGGGATATTGCTGAACTGTCAAAGATTTTTCCTGGGAAAATCTTGCATGCTGGTCCTTAAATGACACCAGTGGATAAGGAGATGTGCCTTGCAGGCCAGCAGTTGGTTTGGCTTTCTCTTCCTCCTGCTTTCACATGCCTGTGGTTGTTAGAAGGGCTTGAGTGGTCTCAGGGTATCCTTGGGTGGCCCATCGGACACTCGTCTCTGGTCAGGCTGGCACCAAGGTGGTCCCAGCTCTGGTGACATCTGTGACTGCTGCTTGGGACCTGCCACCCCCAGAGCTGCACCAGGAGCAGGGCCTGGATGCTGCACAGGAGGGGTTTGCACACCAACCTTCTCCTCTTCCCACAGCTTGATGTTGCCATCGATGGAGCAGATGAGGTGGACTCTGACCTCAACCTTATCAAAGGTGGCGGGTGAGCCTTGCTGTCCGTCTGTCTGTCTGTCCCAGTGCTTGGTGGTGGGGGCTCTGAGCATCCCTGTGTGGCTGGGGGTGTCTCTGGGGTGGGCTGGAGAGGATCCTGTGCAGGGCTGTGTGTGCACCCACAATGGGGGATGGCTCCTGGCCAAGGCTGCCAGGGACAAGGGGCACAAGTGAGGGGTGAGGATAAGGAGGATAAGGTGTGGGGCAATGCCAGCACCAAAACCAGCAAGAACGTGATGGAGGGGACTGGACTTCAAGGTCATTAGGGACAGTGGGGAGCAGTCTAATGTTGTCTGGTTTTGTTTTTATTTTTTCCCCCTTGCAGTGGCTGCTTGACACAGGAGAAGATAGTTGCAGGATTTGCAAAGTGCTTCATTGTTATTGCTGATTACAGGTGAAGATATTACTGTTCATTTACCTTTCTCCTCCGTGGGAGGTTTCAGATGGTGCTGTGTTAGGCCATTATTGTCATTCCAGTGGTTACAGGAGAGCAGGAATGGGTGGAAATGAGCCTGGCTCCCAGTACTTCAGCAATTCAGTTTATCTTTTTTTCTTAATTTTCAACTCAGCAGGCCTGCTTGGGAGTCAGCAGAGCTTGTGGGGAAGTGGCAGTTCTGCTCTTTAAGCTCAGTGATTGTGAGCATGGGATAAATTTTCCAGCCACGGGGTTGTGGAAAAAACTCTAGTTCTGCTTGTCCAAAACATGTCAAAACAGGGCTTGGGAGTGGATAGAGCATTGTGCATTAAACTGGCTCTTGCTGCACATGGGCTGACATGGACCGGCCCTGTGTCCTCCTGAGCCTTGTGCCTGGGGGGTTTGCAAAGGGCCTGGGGTGATGTCAGTGGTGTCAGCAGTGTAATGTCCAACACTAATCCCACCTCAAACCGTGCCCTCAGGAAAAAATCTGACAACCTTGGGGAGCAGTGGAAGAAGGGAGTTCCGATCGAGGTCATCCCCATGGCTTATGTCCCTGTCACCAGAGCCCTGACCAAAAAGTTCGGTGGTGTCGTGGAGCTGCGGATGGCTGTTAACAAAGCAGTGAGTGTCCCTGCCAGCCCTGCTTCCCCTGAGGAACCACCTGGACATGGGCAAAGGGAGCACCAGAGGTCTGGCCCTTCATCTAGTGAAATCTGGGTTTTCACTCCCACGAGTAGCATCTTGTGTAATTCCTTCTTACTGTGCTTTGGTTACTGAATTGGGTGTTCAGGCGTTCAGGCTGCTCACTGAAAGCCTCTCTGGCTATGACCCCTAAAGAAACATCCCTGAGCAGGGAGCAGAGGGGTTGCAAGCCTGGGTCTGACCTGCTGCTCTGGGGGTGCTGGGGGGCTGCAGGGCAGTCTGTGCTGCCAGAGAGGGTCTTGAGTTGGGGGTGATGGTTTCACTGACAGATTTATTGTGCCCCAGTTTACTTGAATGATGACTCTAAACCACTGCAGTGGGGACAGCTGGTCCCAGTGAGGGCTGTGACAGTCCCTGGCTGAGATCAGGAGACATGGGGCTCATGCCGTGACAACTGGGTTTGCTTCCAGGGCCCTGTGGTGACAGACAATGGGAACTTCATCCTGGACTGGAAGTTTGACAAGGTTCATGAGTGGCGTGAAGTGAACACCGCTATAAAAATGATACCAGGTGATGTCTGTGATTGTTTAAAAACCACAAAAGCTGGCTAAGGCTTGGTGTGTGAGAAGTAACCTGGACTGTGGCAGCTCTCCCCTGGATATGAGGAAACGTGTGTGTGTGTGTATTTGCTGCCCTCCTGCAGGTCCCTACATTTGTTTCTACTCGAGATTTAAGTCAGCTGAATTGGTACAGCTGTGCCCACGTGGCTTTTTCATATGGTGGGGAAAACCTGGAGTGGTGCTGGTTGATGTTGACACTGTTTCCCATTAGGCACAACAGTCCTGTCCTCTTCGTTGCTCCCCTTGTGCCCATTTAGAGAGTGACTTTTAGTGGAAACACTGGTGGACTCTGGAGGGAGGGTTTGCACTGTGCTATGGTATTTTCCAGAAGCTGCTTACAGCCCTGCATCCCATTCCCACTGGGAAGCCATCCATGCTTGCCTTGCTGTGAGGATAAAGTGTGCCCAAGCTCTTGCTGGGCTCGAGCAGCAGTGGCTGAGTGCTGTTTGCAAACAAAGCAGCCTCTCTGCAAGGACTCCTGGCTTGCATGAGATCTGCTTCCCAGGCCAGAGCTGCCTCTGGACCATCCCGCTCTGCCCAGGGGCACTGGCACTCTCTGAACTTCAGGAGAGCAGCATCTGGATGTCTCTCTGGTTATCTGTGGCAAAGCCTGCCCCTGGAGTCCATAACACAGCTGCCTTCACTGACTGCTCGCGTGTTGCGAGAACATGCAGGAGCAGGTTGGGATCTTGTTGCACAAACCCCAACGTCCCCACAAAGCAGCCCTGAATTGTCCTGGCTCCACAACTGAAACACCAGACCAGGCAGAGGCTGTGGGTGTAGGCTGGGTGAAGAGTCACCAGTAACTCCTAGTTGTTTCTGGGCAGTGGTTTTGCTTCCCTCCGTAGTTCCTATCACAGAATCACAGAACTGCTGGGGTTGGAAGGGATCTCTGGTGACCACTGCTGGTCTGCAGTGCTCCATATCCTAATCCAGTTGCTGCCCTTGGCTGTACAAATGTCTCTATCATTAGAGCTGCTTCTGTGCAAGAGGCAGACAGTGCCTGGTTACGCTGCACAGCAGGAACTTCTTCCCTGCATTTCTTTTTGGTTGAGAAAGGAATGGTAAATGATGGGATCTGTTCCATCCTGTGGGTGTGGTCCCAGCACCGTTTGCTGCTCAGAAATGGGCCTGCTAAGGGAAGAAGAGCTTCTTCCCTACCCAGAAGTGGATGAGCCTAAATGTGAGGCTGTTAAAGCCTAAATGCAGTGCTGATAGAAGGGTTTTGGCCACCTTGTACTTGTGGTAGGCCTTGTCCTCCGTTTCTATCCCCCTTCCTGGCCTCTGGCTGCGTCTCAGTGATCACTGTGAAGTTAGGAGCACCCCATAATTAAATACAACCAAAAATACATTTACAAATGGGCTAAAAATTGCAGAGGTAGCACCAGAGCTGCCGAGTCTTAACATTTGAACAAGTGTTATCCAGGTGATCTCTTATCGGGTAGTCTTTTGGATGAGTTTAAAGGCAAAGGGAGTAATCCCCAATCCTGTGGGTGTCTGTAGCTTCCTCCTGCTCCCATGGGTCATCAGATGGCAGAAAATGCTTTTCTCGTGATTGTGTTGGTGCAACAGCGGCGGCCGGGGCAGCGTGAACGTCGGGGGAGCTTTTTGGGGGTTGTTTCTCGGTCTCTGGAGAGTTTTGCTGGGAGTGGCTGCGTGGAACAGACTTCCCAGAAGCTCCCTGTGTGGTTGATACAGGCCGGACACTTCTCCAAACCTCTGACAGAGGCACTGGTGCTTTTTAATGAGCAAACCCACGGGCAGGGCAGAGGACACGAGTGCAGGGGTGGCTCTGGCAGTAACCAGTGACTTCTCGTTCCGCAGGCGTGGTGGAGACGGGGCTGTTCGTCGACATGGCCGAGGTGGTGTATTTTGGGATGGAGGATGGCTCCATCAGCGTGCGGGAGAAGCAACCCTGCTGACAGGGCCCTGCCACGGGGACTCAGCTGTCGTGACGGTGCCAACCTGACGTTTTGCCTTAAGGAGCAGCGGCTGTCGCAGGAGACCCGCGGGAAAGCCCATCAGAATCCGCTGACGTGATACTGAATGTCTTTTTTAAAAAAAAACAAATGAACAAACAAACAAAAAATAGATTCTATTTCTATATATATATTTTTACTTTACAGGAATGTTGTCTTTTTTTAATGAGTCGTTTCAATGAATTGCTTTAACGTTTTTATTTTGTTTTCTAAGAAATACTTACCAAAAACAATACTCCCTGGTTTTGTGTTTGGAGGTTTTTTTTTCTTTTTCTCGAAGAGAACTTGAACCCTTCTGGTTGCTCAATGATGCTTAATGATGGAGGTCAGAAATACAATCCTAATGCATCATTCCTAACTATCCTGGCTGGGAGGGTGATGTATGTAACAGGAGCACATCCAGTTGGGACCTGCTGATGCCTTATTTGGAACCTTTTTGGTTCAGTATTTTATGCCTTTTATTTTTCTATACCACTGTTTTTTAATAGTTCAGGATGTCTGGTTGTCCTCTGTGCATGTGACAATTCTCTGAGCCTAGGGTGGTCTCTACATCCCCCTCTCTGGGACACCAATAAGGGCCTTTTCTGGGCTTCTGTATGGAGGAGACATTCATCCTTTGAGCCAACGTGCTCTCAGTTAATTCAGTACCTCTGATTAAAGTCTATCCTGTAGCTGGAGATGTTTAGGACTTTGTCCTTGTAGACCAAGAGCAGAACTGGGTGCTTGCTGAAGTTTACAGGAGCATATTTTAGCAGCTTAGGGCAGTATGGAATAGTGTTCAGTGGCAAATGATTTGGTTTGGAATGAAGGTTAATTATCACCCCTCACAGCTGGTTGATTTGTGGAAGGATAGAGCAGAATGCACAGGAAAACAGAGTCTTCCTGCCTAAATTTTCCACGTGTAGCAGGAGAGAGACACTCATTCAGTATCTCATTTTTGGTGTATAGGTGCTTTGCATGGTTCTGATGTCGAAATGCAAGCCCTCTCTTTGTGTTTTAGACACTGAAATAAAGAGCTGTTATACCAGACGTGGTAATTTTGTTCTCAAAGTAACTTATTTTGTGGATAATGGGGCAGATCATGGTCAGACCGACTTCTGCTAACTTCCCCCTTGCAAGAATCCCTCACCCAGGCCAAATCCACCCTTCTGCATTTGATTTCTTTTTGCTTAAGGTAAATTTATTATTTATTTATTATTTATTATTTATTATTTATTTATTTATTATTATTTATAGGTGTTATTTAAAATTAACCAGGTTATCTGGTCAGCACCTATCTGCAGTGCTTTCCTCTACAGACACCGTCTTCAATTTGCACATCTAAATCCAGCTCTTGGTACTGAGCAAACTGCCAGCAGCTTGCTGGAAACACTGGGATTTCTTTTCCCGCAAGCCTGGTGCTGCAGAAGCCATTTGCAAAGCCCTAGCTCTGGCCAGGGGCTCTTTTCAGATGCTCTTGGGCTCCTAATGTAATCCTGGATAAACAGAGAGCAATCGAGCACAGCTTTGTGCCCAAGTGCCTTCTCACTCAGCGTGCTGCTGGAAATGAGATTAGCGGGAGCGAGTGCTGCTGTTGACTCTCCTCTGTCTGAAATCAAACAGCTCCTTCTCAAAAAGCCAATAAACCCATTACTGCACCATTACTTTCTGGCCCTGGACCAGCTGTGATCTCATTCAGCTTCGTGCTTAGCAGGGGCTCCTTAGGTCTAAGCCTGAAGATGGGCAGGTCTGATTCCTGAGCTGCTTGGGGTGCAGCTTGGTCCTGTGGGGGCTTTTGCAGCAGATTCCCCTGCTGGGGTGGGACTTTGAGTGGGTCTTGGGCTGTGTGTTATGGGCACAGTGTGCACTGTGCCACACAGCTGGAATTAAAATATCTGTGTGGAATTAAAATCCCTGAAACGCTGGAGAAAATGCAGTGTCTGAACCCTTGTGCAAGCTGCCTCAGCTTGCACTGGCCGAGTCAGTAGATGGGGTTTGATTTACGGGGCCCTTAGGAATGGTCATGTCCTTTCCCTTGGAGGCTGCCAGGCTCCCTCATCTGTCATGGCCACCCTCATCTCCATCTGCCAGCACGTTCAGGTGTGGTGCAGGGAGTCCATCCCCCCTGGGCTGGCTTTGTGCCCTGGCTCTGCCCGCTTACACTGAAGCTCAGCTGCCTTGCCACGAGCTTGTTTGAAGAAAGTGAAGTGTACAGGCAGCAGGGGTATTTCTAGTCCCTGGTCCTTGCTTTTCTAGGCTATCACCATTGTTACACGTGTTTTTGGAGAGGTGGCAGTTCGTAGCTGAGCATGCCATGGTAGATCTCCAGCTGAGGGCAGGCAGAGCAGCTCCCTGTCACTTCCTTGGGTAGAAGCAGCTCCCAAGAGCTCCTGGGCTTTGTTGAACTTGATTTTACCACCTCGGCTGGTTTCACTCTTCAAAGGGCTCTTTAAAAGAGCCTTCAGAAGCCTTTAGAGAGGGGGCTGCCAGTTCTATTCCATGCTTCTCCCTTCCACCTTGGGAAGAAAAGCAGGGATATATTTTTAGAAGATGGCACTGGGAAAAAAATGCTATCAAAAGCAGGTGGAAGGAGGTGTCCTTTTACACCCAAGGCAGGCTGGCTGTGGCTATTTAGGGTGCATTCCTGCAGTGGGTTCTGTTACCTGCTGTGGTCCAGCCCCACAGAGTTGCCTTTCGGGTTGTGCATGGTGGGTAATGCACAGAGATTTACCATTAGCACTGAATTATGGATTAACTTGGCCCTGGAGGAAACAAACGTTTCAAGAAAGAGCAACAGCAGCACTAAAATTAATGAGCAACAGAGGTAATGAACCACTAGTCCCACTCAGAAAAAAAGAAAAAAGCAATATAAATATAGTAAGAGAGTGCATCAGATTCAATTTAATTAACCTGTGGTAGTAGGCTAAATAATTAAGATGATTTAATTAAACTAACTAGAAAGAAATTGTGTTTCGTTAAACCAACTCACCTTGTTCCATGTTATATAGAAAGTATTACTATCTGTCAAGTTATTATAGTCAGTGTAGGATGGGATTTATGATCTGACATAATTACTGATCTGAGAAATGTGACATAAAAAGAGGTGAAAATAATTAAGCAGGCAGCATAGAGGATGTGTGCTCTGGGTATTAAACCAAACAATTACAGCTAAAGTGATGAGGAGAAAATCAGCATAGCATAACCAGTGATAAAAATTAGCTGTGAGGAGTATTAGTAAGCTGTAATATGTATTAATATCTTTTAAACATAAAGCCAGATCCATTTTTTAACTGGCTGTGGATTTAACAAAAAATTGTGTAATGACACTGTCTTTGGTCCAGCTGCACCAGGAGAGGAGGAAAAGGAAAGATGTCCTCATTTTCAATGTGATTTTTCAAATTTATCAAGCCTTTTGAATCCTCAAAAATGTCTTTGCCGTTTTATTTTCACTCAGTACATCAGCAGAAGGGTGATGCATTTCAGATTGAAAATGAACTTAAAGACCTAAAACGGCCAGGTTTTTGTACTGAAAACTTGTGAAGTTTATTCATTTCCCCTTCCAAGGAACTTTAACGGGAGTTTTATCATCCCTGTAACTCCATAACCCTGGTAGCTGAGACCAGGGGTTTTTTGTCAGAGCACGAGACTTTTCAGTTTGTATTTTTACACCTACCAACACAAACACCTCTTACACTTCTTTAACGACACTTCTGGTCTTGTGAAAATCACGTCAGATCATCGAGAGTAAATGTAGTGAGCAAAACAGTAAAGGATCAGTGACTTGGTTTGACTACAGGAAATTACATAAACTTTTTTTAGTGAAAAGAGAAGCCTTTGTACAAGAATGTCTGAGTGAAAGATAAAACCATCAATCATGTTGGAAAGCAAAGTGCTTCTGCTGATTTATGTTGTTTCTGGAAGTCAGTAACAGAAAGATGAAATTCAGCAGAAGAACAAAAGCGGCTGTTAAGCCAAATACCTCAGATCTGTAAACCTCCCAAGATTCAATATCCAGGTTCACGTGGGGATGTTGAATTAGAAATATTCTTTACCACACTAAATTCAAAGTTCATCTCATGCCGTATTGTTAAAAATACATGCACATGAATTTAATCATGCGAAAAAGAGCCCACAGAAGCTGAAGTGCCTGCTAACTGGAATGGACTTTTTTATTGTGCACCAAACTCTAAATTCCCTCATGGTGGTCTTTCAGTGCAGGATTAATTAAAGAAAATACTACATCAAGTATCCTTTCTACTTATAAATGTCTCACAGGTTTGTGTAATCTCTTACTGAAGCTATTACTAGAATGCCTTATAGATCAAAATCTCTAATTAAACATTAATTCCCTTAAAACACTTTTCAAAGCCTTAATTTCAGTAACTTGCAAGTTATTTGCCTGCCACAGCACGCTCTCTTCTTGTAATCAGTGTTTAATAGCCTGGACAGTTTAATCCCAATGTAATGTATTTGGCAATGACAAATGAAATTGAAAAACGCTGCTGTAAATCTAGATGGTACACTGGGATGCTTTTATTACTATCCTAATTTATTGCTGGAAAGGAAAAGACAGGCCTGCCTTCCTCTAACCCCTAGAGGAATATTAAAAGAGGAGATTATACTTCTTTCCTTCACTTTTATATATGACTTAGTGAGGGCTGGACCAGATCAGTGAAGAGTCAAATGCAACAGCTCATAAGTAATGTCCCAAAATCTTGTCTAATCGAAGAGCAAGCAGGTAGTCACAGTTTCTCTTCACTGAGCTGGTTTTCAGGGTATGATCCGCTGTATGTGGGCACCTTGGGGAAACTCAGCCCCTTTGCCACAGACCACCACTCTTTGGACAGGGTACTTGCAGGTTTCTCTGCAGGTCAGCTGTGAGCTGTGGTTTATCACTTAGGAAATGTTTCTTTCATCCTTATTTGAGAGCTCAAGCAACACCTGCTGAGGCTGGCTGGGGCTTTGGGGCTGCACTGAGTGTTTTCGCTCGGGCTCTATGTTTTTCCTGTGGATTTGCTGCTGTAACTAGCCCTGGCTGTCAACAGCCTTTCCCAGCCTCCTTCCAGAGGCTCCCCAGCAGCCCAAGGCCATTATTGCTCCCTCATCTGATCCTTGGAAGCTGCTCAAGGAGTTGCTTTGCCACGACTCGTATCTCTGATGCCCACAAATACCCATTGAGCTTCATTTCCAGTTCCTGGAATGCTCTGCCTCACCAACTCTGTTGCCTCAGCACGAGCGAGGCTGGCCGAGAGCTTTTTATCACTTTTAAAGAAAGTCAGCAAGAAATCTTCAGCAGATTGAACACCCTCAGCAGTAGAATCATTAGAAAAATCTTCTCTTCTCACTGGGTTGTACAGCTGGAGGTGACAGCAAGGTTTTGCCACATGTGTCACTCACAATCACATCAAAACATTACTCAGAGGTTCAGTATTTTTTAATCCATCCCGCCTGGGCAATTTCTTGCCTTTTCTGCTTTCCAACTAAATCAGTTTTGGGTCCTGTATAAAAGATAAAAATGTAGGGTATTTTTTTTCCTGAAAATCAGATGGACATGTTTTTAAGCTCCCAGGCAAGTAGCCACAGTTCCATGTTTCCTCTTCACAGCTGAGGCTGGCCTGTGTTGAGTTGAGAGGAGGAAAACCCATCTGCTTACACAGCTGGGATTTCTTCCCCTGGAGTAAATCTAATACCTGAGCCTTAAAAATCATGCATGTTCTAGAGACAGTGAACAGGTGACCCATATGCCAGGTCAGCAGGGAATATTTCATCCAAGCTCCTTTTCTTTATCTGAAAGTGGCATTTCTTCACCTCAGGTGCCCAGAATTCTGGACACCAGTCAGAGGATATTGTTCACTGGCATTGTGGGACCCAGCCAGGACGTGGCACATAGGAGTTATTCTTTAAGGACCCTCAGGACATCCTCAACCCAATCTCCCTTGTCCTTGTGGGGCAATTCCACTGGCCAGGTGTTAATTGGGAACATTCCACAGCTGGAAAAGCCAGGTCCAGGAGATTCCTGGGACACCTGGATGACAACTTCTTGGCAGAGAGCCTCGGGGAGCTTATGTGGAGAGGTGCCCTCTGTGGTTTGCTGCTTGTTCCCAGAGAGGCTCTCGTGGGTGAGGTGGTGATTGGTGGCCGTCTTGGCCACAACGAACATGAAACCATTGATTTTCAGATCTCTGGTGCTGCTGGAACCTGTCTCCCAAGGTGGACCACTGAGCACTGCTGGAAAATCAGCGTCTTTTATTGGCGTGTCCTCCCACAGGAAAGCTGTTGGTTGCTTTGAGTCTCTGCGCAGTACCAAGGGACAATGACGATTCTCCAGAGCCCTTTGCAAATACAAAAATATTTATTGACAACAACTGAAGTGATTTGAATTAGAGTCTGGCAGCGGACGCTAATCGTCCAGCTTTTCCTCCACGCAGGAGCACCAGAGCAGGGTGCACAGAGCCCACAGAGCCCGCCTGGGGCTGGAGGGCTGCCTGTGGACACCCTGCGGGTTGCTGAGGGTCTGGGCTGCCAGCTGGGTCCGCGAGGAACAGGGAGAGCCGCAGGGACTGTCCGGGGCAGGGCTCTGTGCCCCTGCTGCTGGCAGCTGCTCGGCCGAGGCAGAGGGAGTCGCTGCCTTTGCCTCCTCCTGGAGAGGGTCCTGAAAGAGCTCTGGGTACCGGGGGTTGACCCAGATAGTCCGGATGGTGATGCGTCCCCAGTTTTCATGCAACGATGTTTTGTCGCTGTCGTTTTCCCCTTGGGACAGCTTCAGGAGTCTGTTGACTTCCCCTTGGGAAAGCTCTTGTTCCATGTGGTTTTGCCCTTGGCACAGGGGATGGGGACTGCAGACTTCCCTCTTTTCCTCCTCGTTGGCCCGGGCCCCCTCCCCGGACTCTGGTGCTGCCAGCACTGACTGCTGCCTGCTGAGAGTCTGGGCTGCCCCCTGGGCAGGTGAGGGGCCTGGGGGAGAGCAGAGGCTCTGTAGGGGTGGGACATGGCTCTGTGCCCCTGCTGAGGGCACCTGCTCGCCCGAGGCTGCTGCCTCTTGTGCCTCAGGAGGAGCATCTGGGCAGTGCTTCTTGTTCTGTGACTGCCTGTGGTGCCCCTGCAGCTGCTTGAGGTCCATCTGTGGGACAGAGGAGGCGTGGGATGGAGGGGGCTGTCTTGGCACAGCTCAAGCCTGCCCTTGTCCCATCACCAGCCTCTCTTTCCTGCCCCATCCCTCATCCTTTGCCTTCTCAGGCTCAGCAGCCCCTCGGTGGGCAAGGATTTGGGATTCACCTTCTCCCCCTTGGGCATCTCTGTCATGCTCTCCTGCAGAGGTTCTCAGGTAGCTGCTGCCTCCTGAGAGCGGTGCTCTTGGGCAGTGCCCAGGCCTCTGTGCCCCAGAAACCCCCCCAGAGGTCACAGTGGCCTCCGGGCACAGCACGGCCCCTGTGTCACAAAGAGCCCTGGAACGCGCCTCTGTCACAAAGGGACACCCCAGCACCCCCAACAGCCACAGACCCGTCTGGGACTGGCTGTGCCCAGCACAGGACAGCCCCTGCTTTCCCCTCTGAGCCCCTGGCTGGTCCGATCCCACCCCTCCCACACAGCCCCACAGAGACCCTCGCCCTGGCCTTCTGGGTCCCTCCGGATCAGGACTGACTTGGCCTTGGGCCTTTATTTCTCTTGCAGCCTCGATGGGGGCAGCTCACATGGGGGATCATTTCTACAGGTGCTCTGTGTTTTAGCTCCTACACTCGGCTGCCTGAAACTGGTGCAGTCACTGAGTGCTTAATGTGAGCTCTTGTAGCTTATTTCAATCATCCAGGTTGGGAACATTTTGGTTAGAAAGGGAAAAATAAGCTTTGTTTGGTCAATGAATGCTTAGAAAACTCAAACATTCCTGGATTAAATAATTCTCAGAATTCCAAACTGAATATTCAGTAAAAGAGATGGAAAAGAAGCCTGATGCCTTTCTAGTCTTCATTTGACTAATTTAAGAGAAACAGGTGAGATAAAACCAACGTGAGAGAGAGAATCCACATGCTGCTGTTACTCTGTGGTGGATGGCTGCCTTCCCCAAGAAAAAGTCAGTGAGAAATTCATGCCCTAAGGCCTGTATTTACTGCTTGAAGAGTAAGTGAGGTATTTCAGGGATATCATTATTTATAGGATCAATATTGCTATTTAGCCAGATGGCTGGCCAAGCACAGACAAAATACTGTCTGCTATAATTCGTTTATTTGTCTATTGGTCCATCTCTGCACCCATTTTGCTGATCAAACAGATGGATAGAGCAGGACCAGGAACAACTTATTCCTAGTTTTCCCACATCAGTAGTAGGATTTGTCTCACATAACTTCCCACTCAAAAACTTGAGTGACACGCCTCACATGAGCTTGGACAAGCCTGGAGCCCTGTGGAAAGAGCCAAATGGATTCACCCCATCTATTTCAGGCAGGACCCCTCACCTCCTGGGAGTGCCTACCCCAGACAAAGGCAACCCACATCCCCTCCTGCCTACAAGTCTCCCAACACCAGAGAACTATAATAACACTTTAGCATAAAGTGTTGCACTGCTTAGAGCAGCAAATGCAATTCTAGGAGGGATGTGTAGAAGTGGAAAGGACGCCTACAAAATTTTCCTGAATTCAGAATATGCAATGGAGGATGCAGAGATTTTTTCAGATCTACTCCAGTACACAGAGTACCTCATGTTGGCCCAAGCTGTTGCTTACTTGCTAGGAAAATGTGATCTAGTAAAAGGCTTCCACTGATCAGAGGGTGACAACCCACAGTGAGGGTTCCTCACCTCCACACCAAGCAGGAACAGCTCCAGTGAGGTGGGTGGAGCTGATGAACCAGGAATCACTGTCAGCTGCAGATGGATTCACAGATGGAGAGGAGAGGTGTTTTGAAAGTTTGAGTGAAATGCAGTTTTAAAAATCAAGGTGTTTCACAGAAAAATCCCTGATGTGACACATTCACTGGGCTTGTTCTATGCCGAGGTGTGATCGGGAAAGGATATGGAGATTCATGTGCTGAAAAATTCCATGGAACCCGTCTGGGAGCGGGGGATGCTTTCTGGGAACCGGCCAGGTCACTGCAGAAACACGACAGGTGATTTTTGAAGAGTGAGACGAAGCCAACACACTCAAATTTGTGTTGTTTACCTCCCCATCAGAGGGATGGTGAAAGTGGCTGTGCTGGGGATGGGGCTGCTTGCCAGGCAGCCAGTCACCCCCTACATCCAGTTTCAGCCCTGTCCTTGCCTTCGTCACCCACAAAGCTCTGATTTAACTCACTCAGGTGCCAGCAGCCAGGTTGCTGCAGAGAATTTCTGGGTCATCACCAAACCTGACCAGCCATGGGGCCGTTTGTTTTGCAATACAGTTCCAAGAAGACAAAAGAGATGAGGGCTCTCAGTTTTCACCTGGCAATAGTAGTTGTCACCCCTGCTGATGAACAGATGGTTTGAAACCATCCTGTTTTTCTGGAAACAGGCAAGGACTCTCCAGACAAACATACGCAATGCTTGCGGAGGTCAGTCCGAGCAGTCAAGGCAAAACACACAAGGAACCTTTGGTGTCTTGAGGATGATCACCTGGGGCATCTCTCATACAGCTCCAAGCCCTGGGGATGGGCTGGTCCAATTGGCACAGCTTGGGAAGTTCGCTGAAGGCAGGAAGCCTCCCTGGGTCTCACAGGGTGCTTCCCAGGCTGACATGGGGCAGAGCAGGGGCTATTTCTATAGCTATGGTTATTAATGCTTCCATCTAGGATTTGTTAGATTCATTTAGAAAAAGCTGGGCTACATAGTAAGGATAGGAGGGGGAAAAAATAGTTCCCTTCCCCCTTTCCTTCCCTCTTTTCTTCCCAGGCAAATTATGGGCCAAGTTTCCCCTCCCTCCAGTCATGAAGGGAGTTGGCACCAGGCTTGGGTGAGCTGTGATTTGATGTTATCTCAAAAGAAAGCACCACTGAGTCCAACAGAGATGCTCATTTAGCAAAGCCTGTCAGCTTGAGCAGACTCATTGGCCTCAGTTGGTTTTAGGCTGCATCTGAAGTCAGACGGACAAAGCGTTGCTTTAAAGTGCGGAAGAGGAATTTGACTAAAGCCACTGTAATAAATAACCTTGTGACAGGCAAGTCATGCAAATTAGGTGAATGTAGACAGGGTGGGAGACTGCCCAAATTCGAGGCAGTTCAGACACCTTTGTGCCACTCTGGGTTCCCGTTACAGTGGAGAGATGTGGGTCACCTACTCCCCCGTGATCCATGGTGTCCTAACCCATGGTCCACCCCCTGCTCTGTGCTCCACCTCCTCCTCTGCAGCCCACCCCAACGTGCAGGAAGCACAGCCAGAAACAGCCATTTAAAAACTCACCTTTCACATATCTCTTGTCCTGCACAAGTAAATCCAGCCAAAATCACATTTTGTCACGCACAGGTGTATGACGTGTGGTGCTTCGCTGGGGCCTCCTTCAGGACCTGGGCCTGTCTCATTCTAAACCTGTGAATAATCCCTGTGAATTTAAACACTGCAAATATTTCAGTTTGAGAGTAAATGTGCCTGGGTGTTTCAGTGGAGTGTGAGAACAGACCGCTCACACTCCTCTGTGGTACCCACTGAAGTGGTGTAACCACGCAGAAATCCCACTGAGCCGAAAAATGCCCCTTGCTTAGGAAAAGCAGGCTCCTGCCTGTGCTTCCAATGCCCTGTGATGGGACATCTCCCAGAGAGGTGGAGGCACCTCCAGTGGGTTTTCTCTGGTACCCACTGCAGGTCTGATTCAAAGCTCACTCAAGGTAAAAGTGCCATTTATTTTCTGTGGGATTTTAAATCTGTTTTCCCATTAAATGCACTCAGCTTTTAGAAAAGGACAGTTGGGATATGAATTAATTTAGCTGAAGTTCCTGGACTTTCCCATTTCATGTCCGTTTTAGGGATGAAATTAAACAATGTTCTTCACAGAATCACAGAATATCTGGAGTTGGAAGGGACCCACAAGGGTCATCGAGTCCAACTCCTGGCCCTGCACAGCACCATCCTCAAGAGTCACACCCTGAGCCTGAGAGCACTGACCAAACACTCCTTGAGCTCTGTCAGGCTTGGTGCTGTGACCACTGCCCTGGGGAGCCTGTTCCAGTGCCCAGCCACCCTCTGGGGGAAGAACTTTTTTCTAATATCCAATCTAAACCTCCCCTGACATAACTTCAGGCCATTCCCTCAGTCCTGTCCCTGGCCACAGAGCAGAGATCAGTGTCTTCCCTTTCTCTTCCCCTCACAAAGAAATTGTTTCACAATTCAGCGCAGTGAGAACACCCCCACCAAGATGTTCACTGCTTTTTGTAAGGTGCTATTGTTCTGACAATCAGTTTTGCTTTCTTTTTGTTTGTATGTTTTTATTGGTTTTAGTTTGCTTTTTTTTTAATTTTATTTTTTTTCACCTTCAGGGAATGCTTTAACAGCAATTTCACAGGAATTCAGTTTTGGTTTTGTTTGCAATAATTGTTGTCACTGGAGTGAAAAAGGAATCCACAGGAGCAATTACTGGTCATGAAAGAGTGAATAAATGAATTAATTATCTTCAGCTTTGCTATTATTTTCACGCACATAATGATGGCACAGGCTGGTGCACTGACTACAGTGTGTTTAGGGGAGGGAGAAAAACTCTCTAAAAGCCCGTGGGAGATAATTAGTTTGAACCTCCCTCCGAAAACAGTGTCTTTTTCTTTTGCGGCAACCTCAGTGCCAAGTCCTGAGGATGAACAGGTTCCTGTGGATGACAGCAACAGAGACAGAAATCAGATTGCCTTGGGAACAGAGGAAGAATATTCTTCCCTGACCTTCACATGGGCTGAAGCAACTGTGCTCGCTCCTTCACCTTCCAATCATTTGCCTCTCTGCCACGAGCTGCTAAAATAGGGCAGAGATACAGCCAGCCTCTGTGGCAGTTTGGCATCTAAAATTAGCTCCTTCAACAGAAAACACCTCGAGTTTGGCCTAATTAAGTTCAGTTGATGTTGTTGCTATTTCTTCACTATTTCAGTAGGAGGAGGTGGGTGGGTGCTTGTGTGTTCCAGGACCATCAAGCATCAATAACCACAGCGATAACACAAATTCCATATGCTATAACTAGGGAAAGTGCAGGAAAGTCACTTCCAGCACCGAATTATCGGAATAAAAGCAAAAATAATATCCTGTGGTCACTTTGCTTTCCTGCCTTCAGCACAGTTGTTTGTGTCCCACATCAAACTTCTTCTCCACAGTTTCTTGCTGTAGTTTCAAAGGTTCAGGGTGGTCCTGCACATGAATTTCCTTCATATTGAGCAAACTGCAGAGTTTTTTTGTGCCCAAAACCAGGGGATTTGAGAAACACGATTTTTTTTTTTCCCAAGAAAGGCGTGTCCTAAAGCACCCCGCACTTCCTAGGACAAAACCTTAGTTTTGCTTAGTTGTCTTTGTGTTTTGCTCCTCAGTTAAACCTGCAAGAGCCCTTCTCCAGCCAAGGCTGCTCAGGAGCGAGCAAACAGTGAAGCAGTTGTGACATCTAGTGGTGTTTGTGGCTGTTACAGTGCACGGAAAAATCACGGAATCGTGGAATGGTTTGGGTTGGAAGGGACCTTAAAGACCATCTTGTTCTAACCCCTGCAGTGGGCAGCGACACCTTCCACTAGACCAGGCTGGTCAGAGCCTTGTGCTTGAACAGGTCCAGGGATGGGGCAGCCACAGCTTCCCTGGCCAATGAAAAATATACACTAAATACTACTAAAACTGTAGGAATAGGTATACTTAGTGAAAGCTGCTTTTGTGCTTTTAAGGATAAATAGCCAGAGGGATCTCACAGAGGTCACAAGGTCTCAAGCGCT
This sequence comes from Rhagologus leucostigma, assembly GCA_013397725.1. Lineage (NCBI taxonomy): Eukaryota > Metazoa > Chordata > Aves > Passeriformes > Rhagologus > Rhagologus leucostigma. The sequence continues at coordinate 5,153 of VZTD01002786.1, read as the reverse complement.
GCCGTTGCAGTGCCTTCACCGCTGCTGCTCCAGCTTTACCTGCAAGGATGTGAAATGAGGATTAGCCCCTGTGGATTTAGTTTAGATGTTTGTATATATTTTGTAGACATTCAAGAACTAGTCTTGAAGTAAAGCATTTCAGTAGAACATTAACTTGGTCCTGCAGAACTTTGCACACTGACATTGCTGTGTCAGCAAGATTTATGCAAAATTAAAAACCTCAAATAAAACTCTTCACTTTAGAAAGAATCTGGGTACTTTTAATGTTGTCAGTTACTTTTGCAAGGACAAAGCTGGCTTCAGCACAACAAATTTGAGCAAAATTCTTTTTTTCTTTAGGTGAAAGACAAATCCTGCCATTGCATAAACCTATATTTATATTTTAGTCTGGGGTTGTTAAGCCTCCAGGGAAAAGGTGGACTCCAGAGAACTTCTACTCTTCATCAATCCCACAGTGCCGGAAAAAATTTTTAGCGCAAATAATTCCAACAGATGTGTTTGTGAAGCTGCCGTGGCCAGCTCTGTGATTTCCAGACTGCAGGTGACCTGTCTGACCACTGAAAATTAGCTGATGGCATCCAATAAAAGGGAGTAAAAAGCTGTAATTTGTCAGCTCAGCATTTCTGAAGGCTTTGACATGTATTCATACAGGACAGGGCTCTGAGAAACCTGGTCTAGTGCAAGGTGTCCCTGCTCATGGCAGGGAAGTTAGGCTAGAGGACCTCTAAAGGTTCCTTCCAACCCAAAGCATTCTGTGGCTCTATGATGCAGAATTAAGTAAGAGCTGCAACTGAGCTTTGCTTTGTGCTTTTGTGTGTGTGTCCCCAGGGGAGGTGGGCAAACATCACTGGAACTGAGGGAATAGCCCCAGGAGACTGTTAGAGCGACAAGTTTGTCACCCGGGGCTAATAAAAGCCACCATTTCCTGCTCCAGGACCACAGAGCCCAGCCCTGCTCAGTGGTCCTGCAGTGGCCCGACCAATCTCCCCATGAAATTGCTGATGGCAATGACGGGGGAGCAGGACCAAAGGGAAGTAGCTGGATTTGCTGCTCTCCATGGTGAAGGTGCTTGTTGCACGTGTTTGTCACTTCTGGGGACACCAGACCAGACCTGATCTGTTGTGGGCTGTGCTAGATTTAGCCAGGTTGAGACCTTCCTCTTGGATGTGGCTTTTGGGTGCTCCCATTCCTTACCTCTCTCTTGTTTTCTGACACTGATTTTCAGAATTATGGCTTTCTTAAACACCAGAGAGATAAAAAAATATCATTGCTCCATGCCTAATTATGCAGAGACACATTAACCAAAGCATTTCAGGGATGCTGAGGTCAAAAGCAACGTGCCTATTTCCACTGCTGCATTTCTGGCCCTTAGATGTCAGGGTTTTATCAGCTTTCAGCTTAACTCCTGCTGAGATGCACCCCACAATCCTGAAACCTTAAAAACCAACGTGGCCTCCAGGAAAGGAGACTTAAGTTTATTTATCACACAGGGATTCATTGGTATTCAGTGGAACCTCTTTCAGGGCAAAGAGTTAGGGTTGGTCTTCAAGGTCCCTTCAACCCAAACCATTCCATGATTCTATGAAAGAATTAACAGCCAAACTCAATTCCTTACAGCAGGGGGACGAGCCATGACCAGAGGCTTTTCTGGCATTTCAAGGAACTTACATCCCATTATGCTCCTTCCTGGACGGCAGAGGCTCTGCAGGATCCTGTATCCTGCTCCAACACCAGGAAAACCCCATACAGGGTCTGTGAGAGCAGAATTTGTCCCAATCTGCTGTTTTCCCTTTGTGAACCCCTCCCATCTTCAGGTCTGCTCCACTCCTCGTGACCCGCAGTGCAACCTGATGATCTGGAAGAGCAGGTCTGCAGGACGTGACCTTTCCCAGCACTGTGGGGCAGCCCCAGGTCTGACACCCGTGTTTTCAATAAACCAGATCGCTGTGCTTGGCTGCCCCGTCTCCAGGAGGGAGAAAGGCAGCGGGAGGTGTACGGCTGCAGCCCAGTGAACTGCTACAAAACCCCATCAAATGTCAAGCTTTTCTCTAAGACCTGGAGCTGCTGAAGCATTTCTGGCAAAATTTACTGAATAAAATGAGTAAGCTCCGATAAGCCCCTGATATGTGACAGAGCCAGACTTGCTTCAAATCCCACAGCAAAGGAAAAACCAGCACTGTTTAGGTGAAGATGACCACAGGTCCTCAGCAGCGTCTTCCTTCCAGGAGAAATCCAAGCCATGATGGACCTGAAAGGCTCATTTTGGGACTGGCAGGCTGCAGGTACCCTTTCAGTGTCCATCCCTGGGGCTTCCCACTAAAGTGCTTCCGATGTTGATGTTGTGACCACAGCTGGTGCCAAGCTGAAATCTGATCTCCTGTTTGTGAAGCACGGCAGAAGTGTCACAGCCTCTTTAGAAATACCAAGCCATGGCACAGCTTAGGGGACGAGGTAGTGTTTGTGTGCTTCTTTATTTTCATTTGGCATTATTAATATTGAAAAAATCCTCTCTAAAATAACTGCGCTAATAGCAATACCACAGAAGTTTGCAGGATTTTTCAGGAGCAAAATGCAGAATTTGTTTGCTGAAATGGGGATTGCACAGAACAAGAGCAAGCTGGATGCTCCTTTTCTTGCTCCACCTACACCCTCCCTGCCACAACTCTCCAGTGGTTCTTATCTCTGCTCTCTGGAGTTACACCAGAAGTCCCAGCAAGTCCATTTCTAATTCCTTAGCAGATTCTCTCAGCCATAGCTCTGTTACTGAAAAACCTCAGGCTGTAGGTTAAAAATAAAGCAGGTTAAAGCACAAGTGTGGCTAATCCCTCCAGAGGGAATCCTCGGCTCTGAATTTCTCCGTGCTCTTTACAAAGGAAAGGAGAGCAGTGGTCCAGCTCCTCCCAGTGATTTTCCCAGGGCTGAGATGCAGGGATTATTTTTACTTACAACCTATAAATTAAAGTATAGAAACCCACAAAGTAGTCTGTTTTTAGAAGGGTCAGCTCCCCTTAGCTGCTGGAAGCTGGACAGACGTGAGGCCAGGGTTTAGCTTCACGCTTGGGTCCCTGCCTTGATTCCAGGGAGACGGTGGGGAACGACCAGTTGTTTGCAATTCCTTACGTTCCAGTGATAGGAGGTGATGATGCCACTACAACTAACAAGACTCACGAGGATTTCAAGCTGCTAGGTTGTTTTATTGAGGGTAAGATTGGGACAAAGCGATCAAACATCAGCTGATGCAAGAAACGTAGGTCCAGAGTCATCACTGAGGTGAGTAAGGGCTAAACCAGCTCAAGAACTTGTCCCTGGTTTAGCAATTCCCTAAATACAGGCTTTCCCTCCAAGGACAGCCTTCCTGCTAAACCCTCCCTATTGGAACCTGCATTTGTCAAAGGGATGTCTTTTGGTTCTGGCCAGCACCAGGAGACAAACCTGTTTCAGATTCTGAATGGGAAGTGCGGGGTATATTTTATGCTGTTAAATACCTGCCCACAAAGTCCATTTTGTGGCTGTACCAACTGGGGAGTTTGTACAGCTGCCAGGCTGAACACAACCCCAAGTGTTTTGATATGTCTGAGTTTATTGTATGGATCAAGTGTGTGAATCCTGCCACAGAATCACAGAATGGTTTGGGTTGGAAGGGACGTTAAAAACCATCAAGTTCCAAGCCCCTGCCATAGACAGGGACACTTCCCACAAGACCAGGCTACTCAGAGCCCCGTCCAGTCTGGTCTCAAACACTTCCAGGGATGGGGAATTCACAGTTTTTCTGGGCAACAAGATTATCCCAAAGGATTTCTGCCTGGCGTGAAGCTCACCACAATGTTTGTGTTTCTCTTAAAATGATCCTTATAAAAGTGCATTAGGTGCTGACCCCACCTTTGGGCTTGCTAAAATGGTTGAACATTATTGTTCTTAGATTAAATCCCCAAATCTTTCTTAATCTTTTGGCTACCCCACTAGAACTGGGTCTGACCTGAGCTTTGTAAGGCAGCCCCTGTCACTGCTACCTGAGTGTTGCTAATTGCTGCATTGTTTCTCCCTGGGCTGAATGGTTTCTTTCTAGGCAGTTGATTCAATCAGCAAAATTAATGTTGGTGGGACAGTGTTCTCTGACAGGAACTCAACCACTGTGTTAAAACAACTGAAAATAGGTTATTTTTCCTCAATTCCATGTATGTCTGACCAATTAGATATTGTCAGCTCGTTTCCATACCCTGAAACTTCAGCAGTTAAGAGTGATGATGCTTTGCATCAATGTTAGTTACAGAGTCAAAAGACTCTAAACACAATAAGGTTTTGAATGCAAAGGACTGAAGAGATGTTTCTGCTACTGAGGTTTAAAAAAACCAAACCACCAAACCAACAACCCAAACCCTCATCTTATATGATCCTATTAAAAACACTAAAAAAGCGAAATGTTTCTGTATACAGAACGACAGTGTATTGGCATCTAACTCAAATTCTAGAATCCCCACAAGAGTCTTAGTGAAAGCCTCAAGGAAAAATTGATTTGGAAATGGATCCAGGTATAAATCTTTTAGTAGTGAGGGGGTTCCTTAAAAAATCAATGTGTGTGTCCTCCTAAGGGGATCATATATACCTCATAAGAAGCTCAACATTTGGATGTTTCATTTATTACAGCCTCCTTCTGGCCTCAGTTTTAGGGACACAATTAACTAATCAGGAAGAAATCAGAGTATGACTTTGTGTATTTATTGTTGTTCTGAAGCAATACTTTGTCTCTTGATCCACTGCCACAGTCCTCCCTCCCTCATCTGTGCCCATAAATACACAAATATTTGTACTGGTTACATTTACAGGACATGTTTCTGGAGGCAGCCGATGGCACGGGTTGAACCACGTAACCCACTGTGGCCCCTCCCAGCCTGACCCATCCTGTGATTCTGTGAGGTGATGGAGTCATGGAATCACAGAATAAGCTGAATTGGAAGAGACCCACGAGGATCATCGAGTCCAGCTCCCTTCCCTGCAGAGCAGCATCCCCAAGAGTCACACGCTGTGCCCGAGAGCATTGTCCAAACACCCCTTGAGTTGTCAGGCTTGGTGCTGTGACCTCTGCCCTGGGGAGCCTGTTCCAGTGCCCAGCCACCCTCTGGGGAAAAAGCCTTTTTTTCCTGATATCCAACCTA
>VZTD01002785.1:486595-506177 GCA_013397725.1 Rhagologus leucostigma | reverse complement strand
TTGAGACCATCCCGCAAGCTGGTGCGGGGCCGCACAGCCCCGCCGGAGCGGCCGCGGGCGCACCGCCCTCGGGGCCCCGCTCCGGACGGCCCGGCGGGGCGGGCGGGAGGCGACGGGGCGGGGGCAGAAGGGAAAAGGAGAGGGGAAAAAAAAGGAAAAAAAACCCAAAAAACCAAGGCAACCGGTGGAGGCTAAATAAATAAATAAATAAATAAATAAAGTGCCACCCAGTCCTGGATCAGGGCAGGCTTTGTTAGAGAAAATTGCAGCTCGATCTGCATAATGGGAGCTCGGGCTGCCCAAGGCGATCTTTTTATTGCGTGTGTGTCTGCTGTTATCAATTTTGTGAACGATTTCACAGGGAGCCTGGCAGACTTGAGCTGGAATAATATGCAAAGATGAGCTTTGAATAATGAATGATGTGCTTTTAAACCAATTCCAAAGTGTCTGTGATAGTACAATATGAAAAGGGGTGGTAAGTAATAGTATATTTAAAAGGCACTAGTATGTTTTTATTACTATATTTAAAAAGATATCTATATTATTTTTGTGAAATGGATAATATATCACAGAGTCTTTGATAATCAGCTAAACAATACATTTTTCTTTGGGAAAACTCTCCTGGTTTTACACAGTTAAATATAGAGTATCAGCGTACAGCTCTGTAACGCTCAGCTACTTTATTAAATATTAACGCTATTTTAATATTAGCTTTTAAATTTAATATGTTGACGTTCTGCAGTTTTACTTTAATTATGTTTTATAATTAATAACCCCGGACGTATGGTATCCTTAAATGCAGCTCTCCCACAGCCGCGCCGTCTCCCTCGCCCCTCTGCGGGCGGGGGGCGCGCAGAGCCCCGCGCAGAGCCCGCAGAACCCCTCACAGCGGCGCAGAGCCCCGCGCAGAGCCCGCAGAACCTCTCACAGCTCCGCAGAGCCCCGCGCACAGCCCCGCACAGCCCCGCATAACCCCGAAAAGCCGCGCACAGCTCCGCAGAGCTCCGCGCAGCCCCTCACAGCTCCGTCCAGCCCCGCATAACCCCGAAAAGCCGCGCACAGCCCCGCAAAGCCCCGCACAGCCCCAAGGCTCCTTCCGACCGAAATTCCGCTTGCGCTTTGCCAGGCTCCGCGCTCCGTGGCTCCGTGCCGGGCTCGCCCTCCCGGCCCCGCNGCGAGCCCTGGCCCCCCGGCACGGCCCGGTGCTGCGACCCCCGGCAGTGCCAGGGGCCGGCCGGGGGCCTGCGGGAGCCGACGTGCCCACCCAAACCCGGGTTACCCTGCACCGGGCCCGGGAGCCGGACCCCGCTCGGGGCTGGCTCCGCCGGGCAGAGGGAGGCAGCGGGACCCGCGGGCAGGCACAGGGCACCAGCAGCCGGGCAGCTTCCCATCACAGGGAGGTGAGAAGCCCCACACGCAGCCGGGCTCTGGCCAGGCCTCAGGCGCGGCATAGCAAAGCACAGCACAGCACGGCCTGGCCCAGGCACAGCATGGCGTGGCCTTCGTATGGAGCGGCACGGCATAGCACAGCCCAGCCCGCGGCCTCTGCTTGGCCCGGCAGTGGGGCAGGGCATGCCAGGAGCCCAGCTGGGAGCGCCAGCCACGAGCGGGAGCTGCAGGTGCCTCTAACCCAGCACATGGGCAGCGAGGGCGTGCAGCACCAGCGGGACAGCGCTGGACAGCACCAGCGGGACCGTGCTGGACAGAGCCATGCAGGCACGAGGGGGCTGGGAAGGGAGAGTTCTTGAGGTGTGTGGGAAGGCTGCTGTGGCATTGTCATTCCCTGTAGAATTCTGTGTATTGTACAGGTATTAACCGAGATGTGGTGCCGAGAGCGTGGTGCTGGCAGAGAGGAACACGGTGCAGCCCTGCCACGCTGGGGCACAGCTCCTTGGGCCTGTTGGGGAGCACGGCTGAGCCAGCCCTGCCAGGATGCCTGGGCACAGGGGCTGACCGGCTCTGGAGACCACTGCTCCCAGTCACCTGCAAAGGTATGGGGGGACAAAGTTAAGCGGGGAAAAAAGTAAGTAAAGCTGTGGAAGAGGACTGACCACCTGCCTGGCACCACTGGGCAGAAGAGTCCCCCATCCAGTCTGTCACTGGGAGTCACTGGGGACAGAGATGTGGCAGCTGTCTCATCCATGCCTGAAACCCAGAGCTGCTCCCAGGCCTGGCTGCCATGGAGGCGACATGAAGGGGGCTGTGCTGCAGCCTGCCGTGGTCACGGGGTTTGGTAATGGTGTGCACATGCCTTTCGCAGCCCCAGGAATGTCTCCGGGATCCAAACACGGAGGGCCCTGGAGGGAGGGTGTCCTTGCAGGACCATGTTCTCGCAGGCCCCCCATGTGCCTGGCAGCGGCCAATGCCACCATTCAGCTTTTAAAGTGCGTCCTGTAGGATGAGATAATAAAACCACCTGATGAACACTGCTGATAACCCCCTGCACCCACTCTCCACAGCTGCTCGTGCTCAGGCTGTGGTGCTGTGCCTCGTGGAGAGGAGACACCCTCCCAGTGCCTGGAGCTTGTCTGCTGCTCGAGCTTTGAGCAGCCCTCCAGCCTGTGACCGCCGTGTTTGTGAGCTGTGGGGATGGGAGGCGCAGGCTGGCACTGCCCAGCGGTCACGGTGGTGCCCAGGGCTGCAGTGCCCACAGGGCTCACCCCAGGACATGGCAGCAGCAAATGTGCCTGTGACACGGCTGTGGATGGAGTGCAGGGTGCAGGGTCTTCAGCGAGCTCAGGCAGTGATCACAGCTGGATCACACCTGGAACTGCTGAGCACATTCCACTGCTGCTGAACCGCTGTGCTGGGGCTTTAGTCCAGCTGAGTCTGACCCCTGTACCTCCTCAAGTAGCCCCACAGAGCACCAGATGTCCTGGTACATGTCATCAGCTGCATTTCTGCATTTCCAGCTTCTCTCACGCTGCCCCTTCCCCGGCACTCTGGCTGTGACATCTTGGGCTGCACCCCTGGCAGTCCAGAAACTCCAGTTCCTCCAGTGGCTCCCTCTGTTGGGGCCTGGGACCAGCAGTGGTGCCAGCAACCGTTGCCCAAGCTACTGCCCAATAGCTGGAAGCCAGTGCATGGACAAAGAGAGGTTTGACCAGCATCTGACCTACAGCTCAGCTCTTCAGAAGCACTTTCATGCTGCCTCGCTAGCTGTCACAGTGTCACAAATAAATCCTTCACTTTCAGGGCCATTCCATCTCTCACATATCGAACTCCTCTGTTGTGCCCAGACCTCCCTTAACACTCAGGAGTTCCGGGCTGTGAGCTGGTCTGGCTGCCTGACGGTGCCGAGGCAGGGCAGGCTGCAGGGATGTGCCATCCCCCAAGGACATCGCTCATTGCTGTAGGTTTTGTCTTTTCCTAGGGTGACAGGGAACGATGCTGTACCAGGAAGCAGCAGCAGATGCTGAGATGTTCCTGCTACAGATCCAGAGTTCCTGCTGTAGCTCCTGTCTTTGGCAGCGGGTCTCGGGCTGGGCAAGTCCAGTCCTGTTCTCCACAGCCTTTTCTGGATGGATATTGCTGCATAAACCCAACATGTTTTGAATGATTGCACACATCTCATGTGGAACTCAGCATGACAGAGGACACGAGCTGGTTTTCAGCCGTAGCTCTGGAAGCAGCATTCCTGTGGAGCTGGTGGGGGATGCTGGTGTTCAGGCTGGAGAGGGAAGTGTGTAATCTGTGTGCTGGCACGAGATGGGGAAGAGGGGCAGGACAGCCCGAAGCAGCTTACGTGCAGTGAGTTGCTGCCTGAGCTCTGCCTGTAGCCAGCTGTGCCCAGCTGTGGAGGGCAGCGGCAGGCAAGGGCTGAGGTTTGTGCACCGAAGGGGGCGTGGTCCTGACCCTTGCACCTTCTGCAGGGCTCAGTGAGACCCTGTGGGTCCTCCTGGTCAGTGATGAGCCCCCCTGGGTGGGGACCACCGTGGCCAACAGGCCCCAGGACAGAGTAGTGGCCTGGCTGCCCCTCCCAGCGATGGAGCAGGACCCTGGGTGCCAGCCTGTGGCCGTGCTCTCACGGGGCAGCGCTGGGCTCAGGCACTCAGCTCCTGGTGCTCAGCAGAGCTCACAAAAAACCCTGGTTTTGTCAGCCCACAAGGGTTAAGTCAGCTGCCCTTTTTCTGAGGGAAGAGCTGTGGTGCTGCAGAGCCAAAAGTCATTCCCCTCTGCCCCTTCCTTTGGGTTCGGAGGGCTGCACCCCTCCTGCCTCCCCTCATCCCATGAAGGCAGAGGGGAGGGTGGGGTGGTGGAGCTCTGCCCTCAGCAGCCTTTTCCCAGCAGAACAAGGGATATTGCCTATACCCTGACATGGAGGAGATCAGGACACTTGCCCCATAAACCCTGCCCAAGGGTCCAGACACACAGGCACCAGTAAAACTCTCTGTCCTCCATGTCCCAGTGGGTGGAAGCAGTTAAACCCCACTCTCAGACTCAACGCTAATGGGTTCTGAAGCCTCTGACAAATCAACGTGCCTTAGTGGTTTCAATTCCTGTTCCAAAGCACATCTTCGTGGTGTTGGTAACCTTACCTGTTATATTAAAAAAAGCCAAAACTCTATTTCAGTTCAGAATCCATGCATTGTTCCACAAATGGCTGAGACCAGATGAGAAGGCTGGGGTACAAGGGAGGTGCTGGGGAAGGAGCTACCACAGAAAGGGAAGAGAGCACAGAGGATGACGGGCAGATGGGGCTCAGTTTCTTTCTGCCACCTCTGATAAAATCAGGCTGTAGTGAAGCCGACATCCTGGTATCGTGGACAAGCCCTGAAAGCTGCAGAGACATCTGGTCTCTCGGAGCAGCAGCGCCAGCCCCAGGTGAAGGGGAAGGCAGGGAGGTGCCGCAGGTCGGGGATAAGCCCGGGGAAGCAGCCGCTTCCTTCCCTCTTTCATTCTTATTTTAAATACCAACACACAGCTGCTGCCAGGTTTTTCTACTAAATATGACTTTTGCTGGGCAAATTACATTAGGATGGATGCCACAGGTATCCATTAAGGTTTATTTATCGTGATACCGTTTGTATCTCATGCTTATAAATAACTTATGTTATAGCTTTTGTTTGTAGAAATGTAACTTACATATTTTATTATGCTTTCTGTAAACCTCAAAAAGAATTTTGTCAAAGCAGTGCCTCTTAACAGCAGTCTACACCCTGGTACATAAAATCTACACCAGCATTATTTTTTAATACGGCGAGGAAGAGTGTTATCCCGCCGCAGTTCGAGAGGTTTGCTGTCATCGTAAACTCGTTGTGCAATAAAACATTAACGAAGCCAAGCAATTACTCTGTAAGGTGTGCATATGCTGGGGCTGAGCTCCTCAGAGCCTCCTTTTGCAAGCAGGGCACGGTATTCAAACTGCGCTCGGCCCAGCGCTGCCCTCGCCTGCCCCAGCAAGCAGAGCCCGGCCGGGGGAGGCTCTGGGGGCTTGCTCTGGCTCGCAGAGGGACGGACGCTCACCTGAGCCTCAGCAGGCCGTGCTTTTCTCTCCGAGGATATAAAACACTCCTGGGGGAGAACCAGCCCTATTTTACAGTCCCCAACTGTTTGCATTACCAGACAGGCTCACGTTTGTTCCTTGTGAGGAAATTGCTTGGGTTCTGAGTGGCATCTCCCTTTGACATTTCTCATTCCATTGTTTCCACTTTTTTTAAAGGAGAAAAAAATTCCAAAGCCCTTAAAGCAATTATGTCTTTCCAAGAAATGCATAAGGCATTACACGTGCTTTGTGAACGCTGTGGAAAACCTGGGCTGCACCCACTGTGACCAGGCCGCCTTGCAAAGCTGACAGTAACCTCCCAAAGAAGAGCCTGGAGCCATAAACCTATTTGCTGTGCTTTCCCTTTCCTAACCTAAAAGCAAGTGTATTTATACGATCAGCTGCCCTAAATTCATTCCTGTTGTCAATCGTTCACCAAGGTGAAAATGCTCTTTAAACACTCATCTCCAGTTTGCCCAGTTTGGAAGCTGCTCTTTGGAGCCTCACCTGTGACAGGGGATGTGTTAGAAGGGACGTTCCAGGGATGTGTCTGAGTGCCCCAGAGAGGCTGTAGCTGGGTGTTAGAGAAGCCCTGGAGCTTGGGCAGGAGGATGCGAGTGCTCTCCCTTTCCATGTGCCAAAGCTTCAGCTTGGCGAAGCAGCCAGTTTACCCAGAAAAGGGGCTGGTTTGGGAGCCCATGTCCATGATGTGTCACCACGATTTTATTTTCACCAGAATGCAGTCACAGAATCCGTCACCTTCCACCTGAGCCTTTAACGCCAATGCACGGAGCCGTGAGACCACGGCAGGGCTTGTCCCAGAGCTGCCAGAGAGGAGGCAGCACAGGGCCCCTCCCCAGGGCCTTGGGGGAGCAGTTCTGCTCTTAAAACCCAGCTGAGCAGCACAGGTTCCGGTTTCCTTTAGGGACCAAAGTGGAAGCTTAACAGCCACAAATCCATAGGTGCCCGCGGCGGGGATGTGACTCACACACTTCCCACAAGGTCCTCACACCTCAGCACAGGGCATCAGGGGTAGGAACACCCCAAATCTGCAGCTCTCCAGGAACCTCCACGGATTTCTGTAACCTCCATGGATTTCTGTAACCTCCACATATTTCTGCAGCCTCCATGGATTACTGTAGTCTCCATGGATTTCTGCAGCCTCCATGGATTTCTTTAGTCTCCATGGATTTCTGTACCTCCATGGATTTCTGTACCCCCATGGATTTCTGTAGCCTCCATGGATTTCTGTACCTCCATGGATTTCTGTAGCCTCTATGGATTTCTGTACCCCCATGGATTTCTGTAGCCTCCATGGATTACTCCTCAAGTGCTCAGCACCCCTGCAGCTCAGACCCTTTGGCTGAAATACTCTTTCGAGCTGAGCTCAAATGTAAACAGCAAACTGACAAAACACTTTCTTTTCAGCTGTACTTCCTGCTGTTTAAAAATGTGCAGAAAAGTAACAATTGCAAAGAAAAAAACTGGAAAAAACCTTGTAAAAAATACAGGTATGAACTTTTCCTCCCTGTTGGCTACAATTAATAATTCCCATTCTTATCTAAGCAGTGGTGAAATATTAAATTCACAAATGTCAGCGAACATGACGAACACTTGAAATCTTTTTTTTTTTCCTTAGGTAAATAATGGAAAAATCCAACTCAATCCCAAAGCAAGTTTGTAATTGCACGTAATAGCTTTTCCACATAATAAACTGAATTATTGCTTAAGCAGTTCTGATTTTTGTTAGGTCTTCCTTCAACTCCTTTTGCATCTCCCCAGCCAGTAGAGCCCCTCCCGCCCAGCACAGGACACCCTGGCTCCCCCCTGTAGGTCTCTCTCTTTTTTTTGCAGTGGATAGACTTTACTCTTTGTAAAGTGTTTTAACACCTTTATTTTCTTCTGTGGTTTTTTTTTTCCAGTTTCCAAAGACCTGGAAAATGTGTACTTGTGAAATAACATCATCAGTACTTCACTAAGTCTTGCTCTACCATCTCTTATTTCACTCTGTGCAACATTCTCAGTTTTCTTGCTATACTTATAGCCTAAACATGCTCATTTTCAGTCTTCTTTGTGGTCCACATTGTCATTAACCACCCATGCTGCAAAGAAATGTATAACATTTTGTAGAAAAATAGTAATTTTATTAGTTCGAAAAGGTGTCATATAAAGTTCGTACTGGCTTTCATCTCATTTTTAAACAAGTATGTCCTCAAGAGTGAGCTTGGGGATTTTAACTGATGAGATATTATTTACTATTGTGTACAGAACTGAGAATCACCGACTGACGCAAATTCAGAAGGAATGCATATCCTTTTGTTCTTAGTTAAGTACTGTTTCTACACTGTCTCATAAAGCCAAAATAACAGGATTATAAATTTTGATAAGAAAGGCTGAAAACATTCTTCAAACTAAGGCTGGTTTTCAATTGTTTTCACTATTATAAATCCTTACGTTTAGGCCAGAGATAGAAAAAGGCAGAAGATATCTTTAAAAAGTAGTTTTCACAAGGGTAAAAAATCTCTCTAACAATGTAACAGGGTCCCAGCACTTTCAGAGGTGGTTTATCAGTCAGTGCTCTGTTTCCAAAGTCCTTGTCAAATCACATCCACGTCCCTGGGATCAGAGGCCCCTTTGCTGTGCAGAGCTTTGGCCACATCTCTCCAGCAGGTTCTGAGCGACCTGGAAAAACGAACACCAAACGCTGGGTTAAAGGAGACCTGACAGGGAGAGATGCATTGCAAGAGGTGGTGAAAACAGTAACTATAATGTATATTAAATGGAAAGAAAATCAGAGGAAGACTCACAAACAGAATCCCCAGGTGCCCTCAAAAGCCAGTTCTACAACATAACGAGGAGCGTGTCAGCCTGGCCTAGCAGTGTGAGGCACTGGAGAGCCAGCAGTGAAGCGACTGCACCAAGAAGCTTTCCCATCTCACGTGACTCAGAAAGGTCCTTCCTCCCCAGCCCCAGCACAGGGCTCCTCGGGATGTGCCATCCAGGCCAGCCCCACTGGCCTCCCTCAGGACAGCTGTCAGAGTCCAGCCGGGCTTGCTGGAAGGTGCAACCAGACCCATCCGGCACAGAACAAACACACGAAACCCCAGCAGTTCACCACCTGCAGGGGTGGGACGTGAAGTCCGTCCGGTGGCATCACACCCGAGGCTGAAGGACAACCCACAGAGCCTGCACAACAGCCCAAACATGAACCACTCCCTTGGCCTGTGCTCGCCTGAAATGAACAGTTTAACTGCCATTCATCACAACTCATCTGTGCATTGGTCTAGTGGAAGGTGCTCCTGCCCATGGCAAAGGGGCCTGAACTGGATGACTTTTAAGGTCCCTTCCAACCCAAACCATTCTGTGGTTCTATTTAAAAAAAACTCAAACAACCAAAACAATCCCAAACCCCCACAGAAACAATTTAAAGTACCAGATGTGTCTGCACTCCTCATTTAGAGTTTTTCAAATGTTCTTTGTCTGTTGCCTCCATGCTCTTTGCTGTGATTGTGTCAGACTTTGCTGGCTCACAACAGCCAAGCTAATAAAGTCTCCCCAAGAACGGCTCCTGAGGGCTCCTTCCTGCACAGGACTGTGGGGACAGGTGCCTGCAAAACTGATGGGATCTCAGCAAAGGTCTCTTTGCTGGATCAGGGGCAATAATCCTGCCTGCCTCCACTGCACGGGGATGTCTGGCAGCAGTGTGGCGAGCTGGGGCCTGCTTGTGTGGAGGTACAGGATGCAATTAGCAATTTATTCTTTATTCTATTAGTATTTTTTATGTTTTTGCTTATTTCCTTACTAATTGAAATTGATTTCTGCTCAATTTTAAACATTTGCAGTTAAAAGGAACCTCCTGCTTCGCAGAAAATCTCTGAGGGGTTCCAAATCTAGAGCTGAGAGCAGAGAGCCACTGTGCTAACTCACACTGCTTGGTGGGGCAGTGCTGGCCCTGAGGTCCCCCCACGACAGAAGGCAAATGAGGCTGAGAAGGATGAGGTGCTCCTTCAGCCCAATTACCCCTCTCCCTTCCCACCTGCACCCTTCCCTGCCTGCACTTCCACAAAACTCTCAGAGAACTTCTGCCCCACTGCCCACCTGAGTGCTCCGCAGCATTTCCAGGTGAAAACCCCTCTAAATTCTGGGATGTTTGAGTCCAGCGTTTGCCAAATCCAGTCTTTGCTGGCAGCTGCAGCCATGGGAGCCTCTTCTGAGCCTTGGGAAGGGCAAGCATGGGCAGCAGAGCTGGACTCCCCAGCCTTGGCTGGATCATCCACGATCCCAGTCCTGTCCTGCAGGTCTGCACTCCGCAGGATAAGGTAGCTGAGAGAAAACGCATGTTGATGTACATTTTTCTCAGAAAACAATATTTTCTTAAGGATTTCATAGAATCATGGAATCAGCAAAGTTGGAAAAGCCCTCTAAGATCACCGAGTCCGACTCCACATCTGCTGTCAGGCTGGCTCAGCAAGGTGGCCCTTAGGTCTCTGAAGTACTACGAGAGCAAAGCAGAGAATATTAAAAATGAGGTTTGGAAATTTAAACCCAGAGTTACTCACCTGCACCTGGAGAACTTTCTCAAAAGTGCTACACTGCCCTCTGGGAGAGCAGCAGGCAGGCTTTATCCCAAGCAGGCTCTGTCCGAGGTGGGCTCTGTCCCAGGCTCTGTCCCAGCCAGGCTCTGTACCAGGCTCTGTCCCAGGCTCTGTCCCAGGCTCTGTCCCAGGCAGGCTCTGTCCCAGGCTCTGTCCCAGGCAGGCTCTGTCCCAGGCTCTGTCCCAGGCTCTGTCCCAGGCGCTGCTCCCTGATGGGCACCAGCAGCAGCACCGTGGTACAGCAGGGCTGGGGCACAGCGGCATCAGCAGTTGGGGTTGGTCCCTCACCAACTCCCGTGCACCCCGGAGAGGTGGCAGCAGCATCCCCGAGTACTTTCCAAGCCTTTTCAGGGTGGTGCCAGTTTGAGCTCTGTGCTGCGGGCTCTTGGGAAGCTCAGTCACCTGCATCACTTCCCCTGTTTCTATTCCCATCACGTTCTGGCAGAGCTATGGGCCACTTAGAGCAGAACTTTTTATCACCTCACAGGAACGTTGGTTCAGCTTCGAAATATGGAACAGGATGGGACTCTGGAGCTGCCCACCACCCTGCTACTACAGCCAAGCAAGGCAAATAACCCTGTTCAGTCTTTATTGCATTGGCTGTGTCAGTCACAGCCTCATGGCCTTGGGCACAAGCACATCCCTGGGATAAGCACTGATACAGACAATTATTCAGAGGAAAATGAACCATTCTGATGAACCTGTGCCCACGTACCTGGCAAGGTTCCTGAGCAGTCTGATATTGCACTCTAGAGGAATATTGCCCGTATTCCACAAATTTCAGGTGTATAACAAGAGAACTTGTTAAAGGCAGGCTGAGAATCAGCTTTTAGTACGCAGAATTTAGTAGATTTTTGAAGTTACTATAACTTGTAGAGTGTCATACAGAGTGTCAGAAAGCACGAAAGTCTGGGATTTGTTTGAAAGATTTTTTTAAAAACCTTTAAAAAGTTTAATCTGTTTAAACCTTAAACAAATCCCAAATTAAACACACGTCATCGCCATCAAAATTATAGTTGTCCTGTACCTAAGCAAAAACATAGGAAAATGAAAGAAAACGTAATAAAACTGTAACACCAAGGCTAAGCCCTGACAACTCCACAGGATTATAGGGAGTGTTTGCTTTAACATCTCCTTGGCAAATTTCATGCCCTCAGCACAGTTCCTGTCCAAGCAGTAACACCCCGTGTCCCCATCTCTGCTGCCCTCTGCAGCAGCACTGGGAGCAGAGGCAGAAGCTGATCACGCAGCTGGGTCCCGAAACACTTAAACCACTCTGGACATCCCCTGGGAGCAGGCGTGAAGGACGCAGGACCTGCCTGCACCAAACACCAAACACCAGACACTGAACACCAAACACCGAACACCAAACACAGCGACCAACACAGAGTCCAGGGCAGAGGAGGCCACAACCCTGAGACCTTGTCCAGTCTCCACAAGTTACCTTTAGAAAAGAGGCGTTCCAAGAACTTCATTCAATCCACAATGGAAAGCATTAACGCCATCCCCAGGCAACAGCAAGGAATAATATCTCTGCCTCCCCCTCCTGAACACAGCATCCCACGGCATCCGTGTGCCAACACCAGAGACCTGTTCTGAGCCCTGGGGTTTCTAAACATCCCAGTCCATACTGAGCTCCTGCCGTCTCAAAAGATTAGTGCCGTTTTAGGGTGGACTGTGAGTATGATTCCCATTGTGGCATCATTAACCCTATTGGTGCAAGCACATATCAATCCCAGTTTTTCAGAGTCCCCTGGTAAACATGATGCCTTCCCTTTGAAATGAATTATTGGCAAAGAAGATCTCATTAAAACAAAAGAAGAAGAGAACAAGCAGTACAACATGGTAACCGCATGCTTGCTGTTTCCCAGGAACTGTAGAGACAGAGACCCCACCTGAAATAAAGGAACACATTCCCAATAAATAAATCAGCTGTGCACTGGAATGAGCCAAGCAAAGATGACTTTTACAGTTATATATAAGTACGTGTCCTACTTTTTCTGAACATGGAATAAATAACCTTGATGCAAAAGGGGCAATGCAAATATTACAAATCCTATTTCCTGTTTTTCACCCTTCCAAAAGAAATATAAGACTTGTTCGTAAGTAAAGGTGCTTATACATACCCATGTCTGCTAAGCAAAACACATAATCATTAGAACTAGTCTAATTTCAGTAAAAAGAATATTCTGACAGTCACAAATTTATTCCTTGTGATTTACAGCTCCATGGTTTTATCTTCAAGTGAAATATTTAATTTCTTCTTATATTGAAGCATCAAAACCATATAATTAATATGTAGTCAGGCTAATCCTTAAGCGCTATAAATCAGAAGCATTATATAAACAAAAGTGTCGTCTTGAACAAGATTGGGAATGCACAAAACTACTTATATCCCACTTCTATAATGATGCAGTGACTCAGAGCAGATAGAAAATGATTAGTTTTCCTTCCAAAGTAGGAAATATTGCTTCCATCTGTAAAGTATAATATTGTGATGTCATAAAGTTTTCCTAAACACTGAATTTACCCTTATTCCCTCTCAATCATTTTAAAAGAACTGCTCTCTCTTATAGAGCTTGGATTTAAATCACAATAACACACCAAGAAGATGAATGACAGTGCTGTTGGATATGGCTAAAATTGGATCCTTCAGCACAGGTGAATGATGAGACAGCGCTTCTCTTCTTGATATATTTTCTTCTTCTATTAGTTTCCTTCCATGGCTGGGATTTCAGTTTGAATTTTAATGTATGCGGTTGCTGCTAATCTTAGTGTCTGATTTTTTTCCAGCGCCCTCTTATTGTATAGACAATTCATTCTCCAAAGCAGTAATACACTGAGGCTTGTGACTGCCCAGGAGATAAAGCAATTCAGAATAAAGTTAGAGCCAGCTCTGCAGAAAGGCACAGACAACAGGTCAATATCCTCAGAAACAACGCCTCGCCACACAAAAAATGCACACATTCGGATCAGCGCACAGGCGTTCCCTCAGAGGGCTCCATCCCAGACAGCAGCGTCGCTATTAAGTCACCACGGAAACATGAGGGGCATATCCAAATTCATAGCTTTGAATTTTACTGAAAGGGCAAATTGCAGCGTATTTCCTGGTTTACAGAATCTGCCACAGATGCACACAACCCAAATTGCAATCAATGCCAGTAGTTCAGCGTAAGCGCTCGGATAATACCCCACAAAGCCAGTTGTTCCTGGGAAACCGTTCAGAGAAAGAAATTGGTTAACTATTTCTCTAGGAAGCAGTTTTTCTGGTGTGATTTTCACAGTGTTGTTTCATCTTTCTATCTAAAAGCCTGATGAGGCTGCATAACTTCTACTCCTACTTAATTCCGGAAATGTGAAAACAAAGTTTATTAGAAAAAGTTAATCATATCCTTGTATGATCCAAGGTTGGGTGTAAAAGTTGGGGTAAAAATTAGAGAGAATTTTTCATCAAAATGGAGCCAGCTCAACCTCTGTGAACTATCTGTAACACACTCACATAGTGCATGAGCTGAAACCCACTCTTCATTCCTAATGTGAGCATAATGGAGCCCAAGGACAGAGACGGGCAATTTGAAGGGCAGCAGGCAGCTCTGATCTATGTGAAGTAACTACTTTTACTATTTTGGCATGTGATGAGTGAATCTGGTGGAATTTGTTAAACACTCACTTTCTCATTGAGAAGTGTAAGCCCAAGCAGAGGTCTTGAAGCCAACCATTGGTTTCTGCAGTCTCCAAAGATGTTGGTGTTCACTAGGACTGACATCACCTGAAAGAAAATTCAGACAGTTTACATGAATATGGATGCTGTTGTTAAACTGTGTGATGTGCTGAGAAGGAAAAATGCATGAAACTTTTACTAACCATGCTGAAATCACCGATGTTTCCTATATGAACATGGTATTACAGAAGTCGTTCTTTCAAAAAAAATTTCCATAACCAAAACTACCAGGTGAAGAAAGTAAAAAAAATTAATGCCAAAGCTTGTCTCTAAAGCCAAAGTTGAAATAAAACTATATATGAACTGAGATTTCGAGCAATGTTAATTTGAGGTACAGGCTTTGAAGTTCACTCTGGGATTTTCCCCGTTGTCACACTATTTCCAGAGAGCAACACGTGTGCCCAGCAATCTGTACAAGTTTTAGACAAAACCCAGGCTGCTCTTCAAGATTCTGGTTTTCTCATATCCACCTTTCTCCGTGTATGACACTGCCACACCCTGGAGAGGAACACTCCCTGTTTCAGCCAAGGCAATTGTGATTACAGCAAGAGGTCTTTAAACCTGTACCATTTCTCCCACAGGTACAAACCCAACCTCGGAGTTTAGACATTTTATGTTACTTCTGTGACTTGTTTTACAGAGCTCTGTAGCAGGGATAAAGCCACTTCATCAGCTCTATGAAGCACTGAGATCTACCAGCTCACACAATTAGGTTCTGTTGGCACTCAAACAGAAGCTGCACAGTTCACTTTACCCATTGTCTGGCACATCCCTAGAGCCCCACGAAGCTCTGACTCTGAGCCCTCTTCTTGTTCTGCTCTACTCCTGTACCTCTGGTGTGTCTAGCTGGGAAGGGTAAGACTTATTTTAGGGATTGGCACCATTCTTGTACAAAGAAATTACAAAATAACGATAGAATCCATTTAAAGATAAAATGCTCTAAGATATCCTTGAGATATGTTCGTCCCAAACGCCAAAGGCCACAACATATACAAACCTAAAAACATTACTTAGAGATTAAACAGGGAGAAAATTTGTAAAATGTCACCAGTAAATGGTTTGACTCACGTTTATAAAATATCTACACCCTAAAACCAAACACAGAGGAAGTAGAAAATCATTAAATCCTTTCTTCTAGGCCAATGAGTAGCTGTGAACAGGGTCTCCAGAGAGCTGCCACACTGCAAACTAGCCTGTAATAACTGACCAAGGCGAAGTCAAACAGCATGTTTCACTAAATGAAAAAGATGAATCCTAGCACTACAAATCACCTGGAACACAGAGATCCACAAATCATTTCAGCATCCAGGTTAGGAACATAGGGTCTGGCGTGGGAAAGGCCAGTTCTTCACTTGACTTCACAGTTACGTATCGCACAAACTGTGTTCCATTACTCACAGGACAAAAACAGTTCCATGCTGCTTTGGAACCAAAGCAAACAATTCCGAAGGTCTGCACAAGCACTAACAGGGGCTTGTTTTCCAAACATGAAGAATATTTATGACTTCTTATAATTCATTCCTCACCAGGTTTCCATCTTCATTGCTTGTAACAAGGCCAGCTGTTGGGACAGAAGCATTTTTTAAGTAATAAGCCAAAGTCACCCAAGCTGTCAATTTGTCTGAGCACCACTGCTCATGCACCCATATTTCTTAAAAAAAGTGCTAAGCGTGAAGAGATTTCCAGTGTGATGCTTAACCTGAACAGGGCATGCTCAGGTCCCAAGAGACCCAGAGGGAAAGCACCACCTCTTCAGACGTCAGCTTTATCAAACAACTCCTGAGATTGTCTTTAAGGTCTCTAGTTCAGAAGCTCTAAATTGCAAACAAACTACAAAGTAAATACTTTTGGAAAGTTTTTGGCCTAAATATGAAAGATGACCAAAATTCACCCGGACTGAAAATGTCCAGAATTCACCTGGAAAGCACTTATCTGTCTCTATGAGTAAGGAGTACTGAGAGCACTGAAAGAAGTGAGGAATACAATGAATGTTCTAATTCATGAAAACAAAGCCAACTTGAAGCTATCTCTGTAATAGTAATTAATAACTATTAATTGTGTGGTCTGATATCGGCCAACCAGGAAAGCAGTGGTGAAAGCCTCTCTTCTGCTCTGGGCTTTTTCTCTGACAAGATCCTACTGTCCGAAGTTTTAAATTCCACTTCTGACTCTTAAGGAGTAGGAACTCTCTCAGAAATCCCTGGCCATACGGGGAACCACACTGCATCCCAGAGTGAGTGAGGGCTCATCCCAGGCATGTGAGTGGCTGTTTTCTCCATGGGCCAGTCCTTTCCCTTTCTTTACAAAAGGAACTATTGACAGAACAGGCAAGAATAAAGAACTGTTCTTCCAATAAATTAATTCATCAGAGCTTCTCCTCCCTCAGAGCCTTGGATGGAGGAGGAAAATGTGGGTCAAGACAACCTTCATTATGGAATCTTGTTCTCAAGGAAGCTGGAAGAGAAGCTGCCCTTCCATTAAAAGGCTGCTTTGCTGTGCCAGGTTATCAGTACAACATTTGCACCACTGTAAGTCCTGTAACTCATTTCTCTTTCCCATATGTTGGGGTGGATCTTTTAGTGTGCTGCAACTGATCACGTTTTAGCAAAAGGAACATTACATTAACACCAGAGAAAGCAGTATGTATATTCCTTTACAAAGGATTTAGAAGGGTTGGGAACATGCACAGATTTTAACAAAATACTTGTCTGCTAATAGCACTCACTGTTTCCAGTCATATCTGAAAAATTCACATTTTTTTCACTGTTTAGCATACAAAATTTGGTAGGTTTGTAAAGCTCCAGCTTCAGAGAGCCTGCTCTTAATTTAAGAGCTGTGATTACTAATTTAAATGTCCTTTGGAATTCTTAGTTCTTTCATCATCAATTCTTCCTATATCAGCAAATGGATCATCATTTACTAATAACACTAGGAAGATTTAAATACTCCAAGATTATTAAATACTTTAAATTTTAATCTGTTGATTTAAAATATTTATTTTACTAGAAATCTTGACTTTCACATTGATATTCCCCATGTTCAAAGCTAAAATTTCCAGATGAAATACAAAAACTAAAGCCTTTGTCTCGAAAGCAAGAATCAGCCCATTATCCCTGAACTAAAAATATTTAACTGTCAGAAACAGCACATCAGCTGAGCTTTGTAATATATAAGAGGTTAAGAACCATGTGCCTTTCCCCTGCATGATGAAATCACATTAGTCCAAGAAGGAATGTTATCAAGCTGTCCAGAGCAGCATGGGAGGCTGGTGACACTGCAGCTCCCTTCCCTTCTGACTTTCCTATTTCCTTTCTTTCCCCTTCCCAGCTCCCTCCCATCCTGCTGCCAATTTCCATGGCATGTGCAGGAAGAAGGGAGGAGTTGTGGAAGGAGGGAGGGAGGGAGGGAGGGACAGAAGAGGCATCAGGCAGGAAAATGGGCAGTCCATGAGCCCAGGCAGTGGATCCAGAGCCGTTCCCAAAGCCTTCCACGCTGCCCTCAGGCCAAGCCTGGCATTCCCACCCTATAGACCAGATTCCTCCAGATTCTGTTCAGAGCATACACCATTTCACACTCTTGGTGCACACCGCCAGTATGTATATATTTAAATAAACATTAGTAACTAAAATTTCATGATTCAACAGTTGAAGCTAAAACCTGCGAGTGACCAAATCCTGCATCTCTGTTTGCAACAGTTCGACTGGCACTGCCCTTTTCCCTTGCTTTTATGAGAACTGGGGGGTAAATGGCTGAGGAAAACCCAGTCCTGGCATCAGGACAAGGCATCTGAGAGACACACTGCAATTCATGAACTAGTGTATGGCAGCAGCTGATGGACTGAAAGTGTGTGTCTCACAGGGTATTCCCATCAGCTTTACACCCTGCTGGGAGACTCCCATTCTCCTGGTGTCCGAAAGAGTGATGTGAAAAAGAAACAGCTACAGGGGATGTGGAGCTCTGCATTTCCCAGCACATCTCTAGAACCGGCCAAAGGGCTGAGTGTGGGAATTCACTTGAACCAGGTCCAAGCCATGAGCCAGAACAAACAGTCCTAAAATAAGAGTGTATGAACTTGGGTCAAACCTGACTTTGTATCTAAAGAGAAACATGAACGCACCCTCAGAAGGACACCCTCAGGACAGGTTTAGCCCCTGCCATGTGCACCAGAGCCGTTGTGGTCTTCTAGTTCTCATGTTAATAGCACAATAACACAGAGCAGTAGTGCAGAGGTCTTTCCAAAGCTCAGGCTTCCTCTCATCATGCCCCACCTTTAGCCAGCAGTGAGCTGCCTTGCAGGCCGTTGACAGGACTACAAAGCAGAAGTTTGTGCTACCCCAGGGAGTCCCCACAGCACAGCTGGACAGGGGCAGCAGCTACAGCCTGCCCGCGAGCTGCTCACAGCACAGCTCTGCCCTGTGCTAGCAGGTTTTCAAACAGTAATTGTGGGATTTTTCCTCTGAGAGCCCACTCTAACATGACAGAATATGTTATTTTCAAACTGCAATTGCATCTGAACTTTTTCTGTGAAGGACTCTCGCACTTAGGTCCAGTCTCACCCATCAGAACTGGGTCCATCTCTGTCAAGGGAGACCACACTCCTGGGGAGGAGGCACCCACCAGAGCTGGAGAAGCGATGCCAGCTGGCCACTGTAGACTCACTCATAGCACTGAGTCTCACAGCGGGGAGCAATTTTGCTTGGTCTAAGGGCTGGCTGCATCAAATTCTGGAAGCAGAACAGTTAACAGCAGCAGTGCTGCCAACGCCTGATGAAAGAAATCCCTCCTCCTTCTGCAGGGAGGAGGGGATATGTTTCATTAATTATTACCTTCCAGGGTGTGTTGACTTGCTTCTGTCTGTGCTGAATTTCATGTAAACCCTCTGTTGAATGTCACATACTCATGCGCTGCCTGAAGTGCAAGATTTTGTATTTGGGTATCTGCTGTAGCTGACAGATGTTTACAAACTCGTGTATCTGCACAGCTTCTTCCTGCCTATCCATCTGTGCTCCCTGTTAGACAGCAAGTTATTCCACCTCAGGCTGGAATAATTTAAGATTGTGACATCAATCCTTAATCTGCATTTTTTAGCTGGTAGCGTGCGGAGATTCTAAGTTACAGCTACTAGACTGTCATTTTATATTAATCTAAGCTGCTTATTTAAGATTCAGCCATTTCTAAACAAGTGGCTGTAACTACATGATGCTACAGCTGCTTTTAAAGATGACAGAACTGTGATTAACTGGGACCTCTGGAATGCACAACCTGCCATAATTTGTAACACAAACTTCAGGATAGACTGAGGTACCAGAAGGCGGAGCTCTTTAAAAACCTTACCAAAAAATTAATACCCATTCCCCTCTGCTTTTAGCAGCACGTGAAGAAGCAGATTGGTTCAGGGCTTTGTAACACAGGCTCGTCTCTGAAGATCCTTAAATGTCTTTTAGAGCCCACACAGTGAGAGCCTCTGTACAGCCAGCACTCTTCTCTGAGAGGTGACACAGGATGAAGCTGGTGTCTCCTACAAGCATCTCTACCCAAATGATTAGTTACACACCATTTAATCCTCTTGGGAGGAGAGAACATCAATTTCACCTACACCAACACCTTCCAGCAAGGCCTCAGAGCAGGCTCAGGGTGGGCTCAGGGTGGGCTCAGAGCAGGCTCAGGGTGGGCTCAGAGAGGGCTCAGGGTGGGTTCAAAGCAGGCTCAGAGCGGGCTCAGAGCAGGCTCAGGGTGGGCTCAGGGTGGGCCCAGAGAGGGCTCAGAGAGGGCTCAGGGTGG
>VZTD01002785.1:416771-479928 GCA_013397725.1 Rhagologus leucostigma | reverse complement strand
CGCAGGTACCGAGCTGCCAAACCTCCAAACCGGGGCACAGTTTGCCACCAGGCCCCAGGTTTGCAGCGCCGTTAAGCGTCTGTGACCCACTCCTTAACAGGGTTACGCATTACTGAGCCCAAACAGATGTCCTGAAAACTGAAACCGCTGGTTAGGAAGCAGCAATCTTGTTCATTAGCTTCCATGATAGTCAAATCGTCTATAAACCCAGTGTTTAATGGCCAGCCAATGAATAATCAATGTCTCACTTTTCATCCGAGTGTGAAAGTGAGAATAATCTAATACGCCGTCCCCCCGGTAGTGCACCAGGCCCTGGGTTCCGTTTCTATTCAGGGCTGATTTATAACCCAATGGAAACCTGATGTAAACATATGATCAATGAGTCCCATCATTGCTAATAATAACCCCCAACCGGCACACTCCCTCATCTCCAAAGCCATCCCTTTAGGCTATTAGTTTCGTCCAGCTAATCCTCTCCACTATTCCTGCCTGCTGCTTTTACCTTGGCCATCCGTTCAGTCCGGCAGACTCAGAAGTAATTTTATACGCAGCAGAGAGCGGGTGGAATTGATTTTTCGCTCAGTGCTCAGTTCCCATCTGAATAATTATCAATTTTACTGCCTCATAAAGGGAAGAGTCAAAATTTCAAATCAATTCAAAAGAGCTTCTGAGACTACAGAAACTGTGCATGAGAATAAAGGTCAAAGTTGTCAGTGACCTCGGGAGATGATGTCAGATATTAGTACCCTGAATAGTTGACATCAAAGGCACTCAATATGATGTGACTAGTGCTAATGCAAATCATATTTATGCTGACTGCTGGAGACCAGTCATTAATATTTAAAAGAGTATGTGAAAGCCTGCATTCAAAATAAATATAACGTATTCCGCAGAATCTGAAGTTAATAAAGACAGATCGCTGCCTAGTCATACGCTGTAAAGTGAAAGATTACTGCATATTAACAGACAAAGTATTACATCAGCATTGCCACAAATGGAGGGCAGCCCAGAGCCCAGCCTGCTGCTCTGCCCCTTCAGTCACCGCACGTGTGGTACAGCGTGCAGCAATCCAACAGCCCCAAATGCTGGCTGCTGCTTCCAGGAAACCCCTGTCAGGCATGTAAAGCATAAGAACCTGTAATATGACAAGGGAATCATCCTATTCTGGTAATGATGTCAATAATAAACACCGTTAATATTCTCGGAATATAGTGCCAGGATTATATTAGCTACCATTAGTCCCTTTTCACCTTCAATTAGAGCAGCAAGCAAATGCCAACAGCAACTGGTGACTGTATGCCAGGCTTTTTACAAATGACACCCACCTAGCAGGGAAACACAAATGACCACACTCATCATTTGCATTTAGTTATTTTCTGTTCTTGTTAAAAGCCTCCTGACCTGTGAAACACACCTCCTTAAACGGCATCTCCGCAACTGCATCAGGAATCTGGAGATTCTTGTAAATAAGCATTTTCAAGTAGTTTAATGAGATTTTAAGGGCATGTGGCATGGAGCAAACGTGGCGATCTGTAGCTATGAACATCTTGGTCTCCCTGTAATGCGCTTGGGTTGTGAAAACCTGAGGGAGCTGAGAAGGGGCAACCTCTCCTAAGCACTACAGTGGCCATTTCCTTTTCAGAAGCATGAGATTTAATTTCTATTGTATTTACCTTTAATAGAAAAAAAATCCCACTGAGTCATCTACTGCAAAATAAAATGTTCAAGTTTGACAGCATACAGACATTTAGTTTACACATTTCATTACCAAAATGTGTAGTTCAATGCCAGAATTTGTTCTTCTTCCTCCTAAAATACTTTAGAGACTTTCCTTCCCATTTGTCTATAGAAATGTATTGATGATCTCACACACATCTTTTTATGAGCAAAAATGAAACACCCATTTGTAAGATGCCATACAGCCAAGTACAGAGCCTACACTGCTCAGAATGACAAAAAATACCTTCAACCCCTGGTTGTCATGAGAACATGGCTGAAGCTACTCAGGGTTGCATCCCAGCATAGGGAGATTTGTTCTGTCACTAAATAGCCAATGCTCCCTTGTGTTAAGTACCCCAAAACCCAGGAGAATTCAGAAATACAATAATACCCCATAGAAAAGACTGTGAATTCACCTGCTGCGGAACTCCTGGGTTCTGCTGCATGAAATGGGGTGATCTCTGTCCACCCTGTGAAATGCCTCTACCTCTAAGAGTCTTCTTGTCTTCTTTAGCAAGGTGCCTGAAGTAGGTGACAATGTAGTCTAAACTAGCACAACAGCTGGAGGAGACAATTGTATCCATGTAAAAAATGAAACAGTTTTGTAATTGTTGCCATAAGAAATAACAAATAATGACATTTCTCAGTACTTAGAGAGCTCAAAGTTTAATCTCTTCGCATGAGGCTAGGTGATAAATCAACCAGTCTGGTTTTGACACAGGGGCTGACCAGCTTTGAAGACTGCTTTTACTAAGGCACCCCTGCTGTTGGGGAACTGGTTATTCATGTTATACCACGTCATGGTATATCCATGTTAAGGATCCTGTTCCTGCAGCGAGCCTCATTCAGAACTGTAGGAACACCGCAGTCCCTCCGGGAAGTGCAGGATGAGGGCTGACATTTTACTGGTATTCAGTTTCACATTCAGAAGACTGCAGATTCCTGGAAACTAAAATTCTGGTTTGATCTGCTTTCTGAGAAGACAAGGCTAAACCCAATAGAGCTGTTGTCCAGGTTTTTCTCAAGAAGTGTTTCCCAGTGTTTCTCTGCCCCAAGGAGCTTACAATCCATGTCAGATGCCAAACACTGAACAAGGGCCATTAAAGGCAGTAAAAAGGTCATCACAAAACAGCCAGTTAGTCAGTTCACTTACCAACTAGTAATTAAAGTGGGTTAAAGTATATCAAATACATTAAAAGCAGAGTCCTGGCCTGTGGTTCTCGTGCACGCTTCCCTCGCCTTGCTCTGGCAAACAGTGCGGCACCTTCCCCTGCCCAGCTGCCACCTCCTTGTCCTGGCACCCGAGGGACTCCTTGGGCACCTGGACACGGACCCTGTGCTGCCCCCAGCTCCCACCCTGTGCCCACTCGTTTCACAGCTGCCACCTCCCTCCCGACACAGCCACTGAGGCTTCTCATGCAGGCAGCGGCTGAACCTGCTGGGTGCAAGGCTGACACTGCAATTCCAAACGTCACACCCAAATGAGTGGAGTGTTGAGGACTCCATCCTGTTGCCACTGGCTTCAGCAAGAACTTCTCTAGGCCTTTTATAGTTCACAGTATTTATTTTAGATGGGCCACTGGAGTAAGGGATGTGGGGGTTGCAAAAGGAATTAAACTGTTAAAATGCTCATTCTAAGGGAAAAGGGATTAGAAGGATCCAATTAAATGTACCTTGAATTCTTTAAACTACGCTAATTTGGAGGCCTGCCAACCTTGCAGTGTTCATTTAAACACATCCCTCTAGACACTGGAGTATTTTGATCTGTGTCTATTTAACTCCTTAAGCTCTGTGCTGACACTATTAACCCTTCACCATCTAAATCCTAACTGCATCTTGCTAAGGGTGTTTTGGAGGAAACACTAAAGGGACATTTACAGCCAGAGAAGAAGTGCTCTCGTAAGGCTTGATCTTCCAAAGCAACCAGCTGACTCAGCAGCAGGAGCTGGGAGCGACCTAACAGCTCACAAAAATGGGCTGGAGCATCTCAGCTCTATCTCCACGGGACCCATGAGCGTCTGAGGGCTGAACTCAACAGGGCAAGAGGGCAGGACATTGCTGGAACAGAGCTGAGTTCAAAGCTGTGAGTGTTGCCAAAGCCAAGGCCGCAGAACCTGGCACTGTCGCATTCTCAACCAAAACAGTCCTGCATATAAACTAGAAATGCAATTCATGGTGGAATTGAATCACCATCAATAACAACAAGTGAGAGATTTGAAAATACATATTTCATAGGAGGGCTCTGCTGTATTTCCTAACCAGTACTTAACTCTATTTCTTTTTAAATTGAATAACACAAAGTAAATCACTATCAGTGATTCACAAACCAGCAGTAGTTCTAAACATGCTGATACTGTACAAGTAGGTATTTTACATTCAGCAGTAAGTGATTTTAGCAGGACAGCAGACAGGTCTACATTATCATTTGCTCATGAGAATCTGATATGAGTGTTAAGAGCTACTTAAATTTGCCCATAACTATATATCAAATATGCTTCCCTATGCTCATTTTTCCTTTTGATTGCAGACAGAGAGTGTCAAACAAACTCCCTTGAATGACTCTTTTGGGCATGTGGAACCCTGTGCTTTGCAGAACAGTGTTCTCACTAAATCTTAGTGAGACAAGCCAACCAAATAAATTGAACAAACAGGAGCAAAGAGGAGCTACCAGCTCTAGGCTATGGACAGATAAATGTGTGAGAAGACGGAATAAGGATAGAATTATAAAGGAAACAGAGATAAAATCTTGGTATAATCAGGAAAAATGCAGTCAAACCACGTTTCTCACTTCTGGTCCACTCAGCTCCATCCCCCGTGTAGGAATCATTTCGATCACGAAGCGAGCAGGTTGTGGTTACACAAACACCACCCCCAGCTCCGGGTGTGTCAGCAGGGACCAGCAGCACTTCAGCAGCTTTGCCAGGCAAACTGAGCTCTCTGCACCTCCCTGATGGCCAGGTAGGGGCTGGGGACAGGCACAGGACATGGTTGGCAACTGTGGCACCAGCCACCAGCTGCATGGGGTTCTCCTTTGCTAGCAGGTGTTCATTTCAGGTTTGGCGCTACCCTCACCTGCACTCCTCTGTTATCTGTGTGGTTTTGCCTCGTGTATGCAATCCCAATCAACCATCAGCTCCCTCAACTGCAAGTTGAGCATGTATCTTAGAATGGGTTATGTTATTTTAGAAGAGCCAACAAGACCCCCATAAGACTTGAGGATGCCTTTTGGTCCCAGCAATATGACAACAACCTGCTGGAGGGAAATTGTTTTTCAGCAGTTTAATGACACTGCTGAATCTCTGCAAATTAAAAGATTTTGGTTTGGTTTTCACATAAAGGCAAGGAGAGGCAGTTAAGTGGTATTTTCTTTGTCCATCAACTGCTTGTAGTTCAATACTGGCATTATTTGCCTTTGAGACTAAACCTGGAAAGTAAATGGATTTAGCAATTTAACATCTAAATTAGGCAGCAAGACAGAAAAAATTGTTTTACGTTTTCCTCAATGAATAGCATCCTATACTATTAATCATATGAGAATTAGAAAAGCTTTGCAGAGATTAGTGACAAAATGCCAGGCAGGCTGCCTTAAAAGGCTCTGATCCACTGAGTCAGCTGTGAAAAAGCCAGGTAAACACTTTGGAAGGGAACTACTGGAGTGTTTATGCTCCCAGTAAAAGCTCGGGTGAGGGCTTCCATTACAGCTGATTTGCAGTGAGGTGCCTTGGAAGGGATACATATTCCTTATAAAGTGGGGAATCAAGAAAGGTATTTACTCAGCAACAGAATGAACACGCCTCAGGAAAAAGAATTTGGGGAATATTTGTCCTGCAGCTGACAACGATGAGAGTCTCAAAGGTTTCACATACACAAAGAGAATAGAGAAAAATGTCATATACTTTTTTCTGTGAAAGAGAAGTGATCTCCTGGTATTTAATTTTTAAAATAAAAAGACAGCTATTTAATTTTTATAAACATTTCTGAAAATGACTTGTATGTTCTAATCAGTTTAAAACACAATTCCCCCTCACATGGCTTATAGCCCTGAGCCCTACTATTCTGAGATGTTCTTGTGGCACTGACACAATTCAGTGAAAAAGGCAATGTCTGGGTCTATTCACAAGGATGTATGTGACCAAATAACACAGAGGAAATAAATTTATATTTCACTGTCTGATAATTGGTAATGTCCCAAATACCAACATTTTAAAAGGGATAAAAGATTTAGAAGAGTGACTTAGTAAAAAACAGTGACAGGTGAGACTCTTGAGATGATTAAAATCAAATTAACATTAAGATCTATAAAATGTCCAGTGCTTCTTCTGGACATGTCATTACAGGAGTATGGAAAATAACATTTCTTTAACACAAATGAGGAATTTAATGGCTGACTTGAATATCAATTCTTGATACGTGATAGTAAGGAAAAATAATCACTTTGTTGATGATGATGGGAAACTGAAATAAAAAGTATCCTTTTTCAGCTGACTAATCACGGGAAGTAATCACAGGCGTGTGGACACAACCAAAACATGTTTTGGGGAGCTAGCAAGAAAACAAGTGAAAAAGACCAGTAGGATCCTAAAGGTGGAGGCGGAAACCAAATGGGACCATCCTCCATCCAACCTCCTGTCAAAAACAGGGGCAGCACCAGACAGGTTCCTCAGGACTTCTTCCAGTATCAAGGAATATCTCCAAGGATGGAGATTCCACACTCTGTTTTGGTCTTGTATGTTTGTATTTATTTTTGGTGCTTTAGGACATCGAGATGAACTGAAGGAGAGCACCGGATAAGCAAATCTAGGGCTTATGAAAAAGAGTGAACTGTTAACATTTTTGTTGATACTTTTCTCAGCAGAATATCAGGAATTCTACAGAATATAAGTTTTCTAAGACGTTCCTAAAAAATCAATAATTTTTCATAATTAAACACACATGCCTAGACCACAAAAGTTTGAAGGTAAAACTGGAAAGACATACTTTTCTCACTCGTTCTACCTGCCTCGAGTGAGAGACCAACACTTTTTGAGAGGGAGAAATAAACAGAACACCTGAAAGCTGAAGCTTATTTAGCTTTTACATTTCCTTCTCTCTCTTTTACATTAATTCAGTTTGCGTTTCAAAGAGATGGTTAAAGTAAACATGGTATCCTAGTGAATGGTACAAAATGAACATAGCCAGCCTCTCACACGGAAGAGATGTGGAGGATAACAGAGCCCAGGACCAGGTCGGGTTCAGGGCAGTACATCCACCTCAGCCCAGCGACGGGCAGGACCAGCCCATGGGCAGAAACCACCGTGCCATCATCATGTGTGACAAAGCACTCAAAATATCCGTGAGGTGGATTTCGTTACATAACAGAATGACCCGAATACTCCTCATGCTGCTGCTCAGCTCTTCGCTGCCCATTTCCTCTCAGCGGCTCCCCTCCCGCAGCTCGAAGCACTGAATGTGCTCAGCGCAGCGAGCGCTCCGTGAGCCTCGGGGCCCCCCAGGAGGGTCCTGGGGGCCCGGCTGGCCCTGGGCAGCGATGAGCACCAGCAGCTCTCACAGAGCCACGTCTCAGGGTGTGTGCTCCCGTCTCTTCCCCTAATCAGTAAATGTGACTGAAGGTTTCCAACAGCTGCCCTGTCAGAAACTGCAGGGTATTCTGACGTGACGAGAAGGTAACCATATGATTTATTTTTCCTTCCCCCAAATGTTGTCTCCTTCTCCATATTCCGAATTAGTTTAGACTAGCACTCCCCGGCCCACACCCCAAATTATTGGACAGTCATCTTGTTCAGAAACATAAATTAAATGGTGTAAGCGAATTCAGGGAACTGCAATCAGATGCTGTGTTTGTATCATACTCCAAGTGTGCTTCTGTGGCTCTGATTCTCCCCTAAAGTGTATTCAGGAAGTACTGAGTAACTGGTTTCTTTTTTCCATGGGCAGATACCTTTACATTCCTCAAATCACATCACAGCTGTGCAGAACAAGCATTATTTACACAACAGCTATGCTGATCAAATAGAAACAAAACCCCACAGATACCTGTACACACATTAGTGTTTTTCTTCTGAATAACAAATGCATGACTTTTCAGTATGCTTGCAGGAGAGGCACAATAATAAGTTTAACAATTCAGGCTTGTAAGAAAAGAATATTTAAAAACAAGCTCTGTAAAAATCCACAGGTCTAAAAGAACTTAGCTCCAGTAACCAAAAGAGCCACATTCTTTAAATATTCAAAATCCAAGCATCTTCCAAATTCCAAACATCAAAATTCAGCATCTTGCATTGTCCCTTATATTAATTTTTTTTGAAGATACATATGAATGTGCTGCCTTAAAAATCTGAGACATCTAAATACTTGAATTCTTTCTTTAGCCAAGTGAAAGCAGTTCTTACCTACTGCAGTGAGTCCTTCAGATATTGAGGTCAGAATACAGATTGAGACGTGAGGTTCTAAACTGGTAACGAAACCCGTATGATCCTGGGTCAGACACTCCAAAAATGGGTTACAAGAATGGCTTAGTTTCAGATATTACTGAAAAAAAGGAGTAGACATTCATAGAAAATACTGATATTGCCAGTGACTAATATTAACAACATTAACAGATGACAGAAGAATGATCTTACAGATCTGATGGTATGATAAATTCTAAATTAGCCAATAAATCAGAATATTTTGAGGGACAAAATATTTTCTTGTTTTCAGTAGATTTCAATTTTTGAAATTTACCATTAGATATTACTTGCTATTAGTTTAAAATAAGCTCAGGATAGTCCAAACCCACTCCAGGGCTTTGCCATCTGACACAGCTCTCAGTCCAGGAAGAGTGGGATAGTTCTGTGCAGGACTCCGGGCGTATCTTGCCTTCTGCAGGAAACCTCACCAAGGTTTATCACAGATTTCCCCAAACCACCTCAGAGAGAGACTTTTTTGGTGCCTAAGTGAGCTCCTTTAACAGGCTGTGCACAGGCAAAGGTCCCTGCTCGAGCCCAGCAGCCCAATCCAACCATCATCTTCCTCTTAAGGGTTCTTGTTTTGGAATTAAGCGTTGGACAGCCAGGATTGTGCCCACTGGGCATGTTTGACTATACAGACAATACACTGACTTAATTGAGAGCAACTTTCCACTTCCGTGGACTTTATGTGGCAAAAATAAACCTGGGTGTTGGTAACTATCCCAGATTCGTCCCTTCCTGCAGGACAACCACAGCTTGGAACCAAAGTGTCACAAAGAAAAAGTTGCAGTTCAAATTCAGGCTGATATTATGCAAGATCTGTTGTCTTCCCGCAGAGAACTGGGAACACGGTGTACTTTAATTTTAAAGTTTTCCATTTTATGGGGAATACACAGTGCAGTGACAATTTGCAGATTGAAACTAATTGCAGAGTAGCTGGATATATGAGGATACTTTACAGTGCATGCAGGCAATGAAATGGGTTTGCAAGCATAGAAAGGGAAAAAAAAAGCATTTCTCATTTTACAAGCCTAGTGAGAATTCTTGAAAAGCTCCTGTTTCACATGGCACTTCAGTCATACCTGTATTTCAGATGTCACTATGTACATAAATTCAAGTAAATGAACTGAAAACTGCATTTGAGCTGTTCTAGATCCCTCTCATTATACCAATACAAAGCCTGTGGTGGTGTTATTTCATATTTCACGTAAAGACTCCCAAGATGAGTAATTGCTTACTAGCAGGTCACTGTGGGATACTGAAAGCAGCATCTTGACACAGGCCTGAAGTACATTGTCAAAGTGGCCGTCCCTGTTCAACTTGAAGACGCCAAAGCCGGCATAAGTTCCACACAAGGCAGATTCCACACAAGGCAGTGGAGAGTAACAGATGGAAATGCCCTTGAGTTTCAGCAGATAAACCTGATCTTTTGACAAAGTCCCAAGAGAGAGGATCTGATTACCTGTTAAGAAAGAAAGAAAGAAAGAAAGAAAGAAAGAAAGAAAGAAAGAAAGAAAGAAAGAAAGAAAGAAAGAAAGAAAGAAAGAAAGAAAGAAAGAAGGAAAGAAAGAAAGAAAGAAAGACTTATTTAAGCAGCTACAAATTTAAAATATTTTGATGGCACTATCCGAACTTATTTTTTGCCTTTTTTTCATTACTATTTCGAAGAAAGATGTAAAAGATGTAAAAGATGTGAAAGACATAAAAGATCTGTTAAGTAAGCATGACTAGAGCTTAAAAGCCACTAAACAATTAGTATGCAAAATTTGAACTAAAAGCTCCGAATTCGTGCCATTGGTGTACAGCCAGACCATGACTGGGTCTATCAGCATGAATTCCTTAATCTGAACAGAGTTGCAACTCATGGTTTTACAGTTTCTCATGCCTCAGCAAAACCTGGTTTTGATCCATTACCAGAATGGTCTCTTGGGACGCTTCTGGTGTATACACACGCTAAATACATTCCTCAGAAGACAAACATGTCCTTTTCAAAAGCCTCTGTTTTACCAGTCACACATGGGAATGATTTTTTAACTCAACTCCATGTTTATAATGCAAAAATAACAGCTACTGGTAAATATTGTTGTTGCTATTAACGGGCAGCGGTGACTTTGGATCCACCGTGCAGCAGATCCCAGTGCAATCCTCTGTACAGACTTCTGTGCTCACCAGGTCTCATTACCAAGTTTTCTAAGTACCTTGTAACAATTTAATGCTCATCTTCACAGCACCCCAGAGTGAGTTTGTCTTCACGGCAGTTTTTTTCAAACCTGAAGCAATTAATGAAAGTGAGCTAAAGCAGTGGTACAAGCACAGCAAAGCCGAAGCTCTTGCCCACCGTGAAGCAGCCTGACTCAACTGAG
The DNA here is from genome assembly GCA_013397725.1 of Rhagologus leucostigma. Classification (NCBI taxonomy): domain Eukaryota; kingdom Metazoa; phylum Chordata; class Aves; order Passeriformes; genus Rhagologus; species Rhagologus leucostigma. The sequence continues at coordinate 469,397 of VZTD01002785.1, read as the reverse complement.
CCCTCTGATGCTGACCTTGACAAGCTTGGCTTGCACAGAACCCAAGTCTTGGCTTTGTTACTACTCATCACTCTTGGCGATTTTAACTAGAGGAAAATAACACAGAGCTGTAGGTTTTTGCAGGGATTCCCATAAATAACCGCACAACAGCCCACAGATGAGACGCTTGGCTTGTCTGCTCTCCGTGCTGTCCTGGCTGTGACGACAACTTGGATCAAGGAGCAGTGAGCAAACTGGGCATTACCTGCTTACAACCCAAACACTGGCAGCTGGGAGAGGGAGTTATGACCATGCAGTTGTGATTTTATAGTAGGCAATTAAAAATGCCCCGAAACCTCACCTGAGATTGCACAGATGGAGCATCGTTTAACACATACTGAGGCCTAACATTAAACTGGGTCAGCCTCTGCACAGCTCTCCTTCCCACCCAAGCACATTTCCACCTGCAAATCATCTCCCTGCCTCATTTCAGTTCTTTCCCTTAATGCTATTGATTACCAGCAATGACAAATTTACACCATACAATTAAAAAAATGATGGGGAAAACATTGTTTCCAAAACCCTAATGCACCAAAGTACCACCCATTTGGTGTCATCTGACGCTAGGACAGAAAGGCAAAAGTCACTGTTTAAAAGATCAATGTTGGTCACCACTTCTGGCAAGTAAAATGCAATTTATCCATCAGGTTGTAAGTGAAAAGAAGATGCAAAAAAAAAGTTTGATCAGGGAGTTTGATCAGGGATTGCTTAGAAGAAGTAACTGGAGTCTGTAAGAAGCTGGAATGGTAAATTAGAATTATGGAAAGGAGGAGAAAAGCAAATATTTAGCTAGGAAAGACGGTCACAAAATCAAAATCAAGCCTTCTTAATTAAACAAAAAATAACTTATGAATGAGAATCCAGAATGGTTCACATTTGTAAATGGTCCTATAGTACCTCTCTTATCCCAAATGCTCCAGTCATGAACACAGTGTAACTGGGGAAGAGATACCATTCCAGAGACTGCTGCTGCATAGAAACTAACTCCGAACGGTGTTAAATCTCTGTTAATCTACTAAACAGGAGCAGAATCCAAAAGCTCTTTGAAAAGTAAAACATAGCAGAAAAAGAAAAAGAGTCTTATAGTGTACCTGGATATTAATTTATTTTAATCTTTACATAACTAAGAAATTACACTTACAAAAATTAAACTCCATTTAGCTCACTACAGGGAACTATTTAATACATCCCAGACAGATCATCTTAATTAGCATTAATCATTTTGACGAGTCCTGGTCTAGTTATTGAGAAGATCAGTGGATTTCAAATTCTGTGGAAAAAAAATAAAATTAAATAGAAAACTCTGTCTGTGAGATCAAGTGGGAAGGCAGACACTGGTTTTAGAAATCACTGTTGAACAGTAAAATTTTCAGGGCACAAACAAGACAGAAAGGTGAGAGGGCTGTAAATTAACCTGAGCTGGTCTTCTCCACTATTAAATTCTCTGCTGAAGATCTCGACTCCACTAACACAAATGCATACTTGGCTTTAGAAATAAGCAAAGTTCTGGCTCCAAGAAAGGAAGAGCCTTGAGTCTGTAGCTGAGCTGTCCAAGCATGACATCCTGCAGCCACAGGTCCTTCAACTACTTGGTGTAATAGGCAACAAAAGAGCTTAGTAGTTGTCAAGAAGTAGTTGTCACTTAATATGGAAATTAACCGCAAGCTGATGTGAAAAATGGATGATGAGGAAAGAAGCTGGAAAAACCCTAGGAATCCCTTAGTCTGGGAACATGAATTCTAGCAGGTATCCACTACTGCTGGTGTTCCATCATTTTCATGACTTCAGAAAAACCCCTCCCTCTAATTAAAACCCCTTGATGAGCAGAAGGGATTGGATGCAGGAAGGCAGCAGGGGAACGTGGGGCCTGTCCCTCCCCAGAGACACTGAGGAGTCTGGGTCTAGCGTGGCATTAAAAGCTGCTTTTTGCAAGTGGGCAGAGCCCATGGAGAAGGGTTCTGTGCTCATGGATTCATTTCAAAAGGGCCCAAGAGTGGGAACAGCCCATTCCAAGAGAGCAGCCGAGGTGAGGGACCGGCGGTGCCGTGTCCCCGCGCCGTCCCCGCAATCAGGGCACGCAGGGCTCCAGCACAGAGCAGTGTTTGAGCATTTATTGAACAAAATGTGAAGCGCAGTGCCATGCCTGAGTAGATAAAAAAAGAATGATCTACTTGTAACATTTAGCAGGAGCTTCAGGGGAATATTTTTATACACGATGGATACTACTGAACATAAACTAATTTACAGAGGTACTTGGAATCAGGTCAAGAACAACTCCTCAGCTACTGAGGATACGCTTACATTTATAATCCCTGTAGTGGAAGACCAAAATACAATTTTATAAGCTCCTATTGTTAAAAGAAACCATTTAAAGAAATTAAATCAACATAAAAGTGACCTTTGACATGTTGAATTTAAAAATTGTGTTCGAAATTCATAGAGCCTGTCAAAACAAAAACTCTGTAGAGACTAACCACTGAAGTCCCAGTACTACTATTCCGTTAAAAATCAAATGAAAAAATCCAACGTGCACCAATTTCTTCCTACTGTGGGAGAAATTGCATCTCACTACCTTAAAATACATTTGACTTCCAAAATTCTCAATAATTTCCTTTAATCCAACATTTTGCCCTGCACTTGACAACAATGTCACTCACAAAAATTATGAACTCTCCGAGACTCAGGGGTGACACAAAATTCTGATAGGAATAAGAAAGGGATCTTTAAAGATATTGGTGAAACTGCTAGAAAGAAAATAGGGGCTTGAATTTGGCTGCCAATTTAATGAGTTAATTACTGAAAGACTCCTCAGTACCACCAAAGGTGCTGGAAGAAAAAGGTGTCTGTGCAGAGGGAAGTTCCAAGCCAGCCAACACCAGTGTGGGCTGCTCAGGCTCCAGGGAACATCCCCATCAGCACCCATGGCCACCCCTTCCCTCACTCCCCTGGACGTGGGAGGTGTCAGCACATGCAGCTTTCCTCTCAGCTCTCCTCCTTAACTGCTTTTACAGCAGAAGCTATAACACAAAATGATTTCCTTACGGCTGAGTTTCATTTCAGCAGGGCTTGTTCTAGATTTCAAACCAATAAGCACTTTGGATGGTAATATGCACCTGAACCATATTTTAACATGTGTGAATTAGATGAAGATACAAAAAGACCTCGGTGAGATTAAACAAAGGTTGTGAGAATGTATCATATTTATAGACAAAAAATGTTTTTTGCCTTTTCCCCTTTCCTATTTTTATTATTCACCACTGCCCATAAAGATGGCTTGAGCTACACTCTCCAGGCATTCGGAATGCTGGGCAGTGCAAAGAAGCGCCCAGACAAAAAAGAAAAATGTGAATCATAAAGATGAGAGAGAGCTTCAAAAGTGATTTTTTTAAAGCTTCTGCAACCACAAAACGTGCATAAAAGCTCTCAAATCAGCACAATGAGCATGCCCAGCACCAAGATAAATTTGCCAAAAGAAAGCGATTCTGAAACACGAGTCAGAAATGAAGCAGAATATATTGTGGAACCACCACTCCAGGAATGAGGAGGGCAGAGCAGAGCAGCTGAGAGCACTGAGCACTGCTCTGCCAGGCTCAGCTGTTGCTGAGAAATACCTGTTAGACTGCAAGAATCCGTTTAACCAAAATTTTGAAGAAGACCCGTTATCTTATGAAGTTGACACTGAATGGATTACCACACTAAGTTTTGAAATACATGTTCTGGAAGCAATTTAAAGCTCATTAGAAATAATTGTGTCTGGCTACTGGAAAATGTGGTAAAATTTAATCCACATCCAAATGCTACCTGAGCTGTGAGCACAGGAAATTGTTTTGTGCTACTGTGGCTAACCTCATCTCTGACCCTGAGCAGTAACTGCTACAGCAGCTGAAAGCTGAAGCAAAATTAAAAACTTACATCAAAGTATATCATGACAGAATGTAGATAAATAAAAACAGCATATTGAAAATATTATTTTTATGTCAGCCTCTTCTAATGAAAGGGAAGAGGTTTACTAAAATGTAAAGAAACCACAAAACAAAAAATGGATGGTCCCAAGATGCATTGAAACATCATTCCTACACCACTGGGAGTTCAAAAACACACGGTAAGGAGACCTGTACGCACGGAATTAAAAGTGAAATATACTGGGGATGAAGAATGGTGAACTTCACTATCCCAACTCCTCTCAATTCTCTCCTCTCTGATGTTTATTTTAAATCACTATTGCTCCCTCAGACCGGCTCCAGCCATAATGGACAAGACACAGCAGCCCTTGCCAAGAAGCTGTGGAGCCCCAACAAGGATAATTGCCTGACTAAGTGCATCCTATGCCAGGCTTCCCATCTTCTGAGCAGATCACATTAGCAAAGGCATCTCAGAGCTGTCTGCAGCACAGTATCAGTGATAAATGAGCAGAAGGAGAGGACACACCAGCGCTCCCCCACCCGCACAGCTGGATCTGTGCAGCACAACTCAGCACTCGCCGAGGTGCTCCTCTGCAGAACTACAAAAAAATTCATCTTTCAAATTTTACTCCCTGACAACTGAACATACTTGCCTATCTTAAAAATAGGCATTTGGGTTTTTTTCTACTTTGCACTCAAACATATGAAATCACTGCCAATATGATTGGCAATCTAAGGAGAAAAGAGTCTCTGCTTCAGTCTAGTATTAAAGATTTCAGCATCCGTACTCACAAGGTTTGTGTACATTCACCCTCCCCAAGCACAGCTCTGCCCTTCTCTTCCCCTTCTCTTGTCAGCCCAAGCACAGACCTTACAGCTCACAGAGAAAAGAGATGCAGGTAGCATTTGGACACAAATAGACGTCACAAACTTGGGTAAAACTGAAGATGGAAAGAAAGCAACACACTGGAGGACCAATGTTTGTTTCAGAGTCATTTCCACAGTTATTTCCTGCACACGACAGTACAGGGCTCACACAGAACAAAGCCACACATAAATTTTAGCTGATTTGCATCACCTGAACAAGGCCATATGTGTGAAGTATCTGTGTGTTATCCAAAACCGCCTCGATTGGTGTAGTCCAGACTTAGGAAGAACGCACATGATGTCAGCAGTCACCTCCGTGGGTGAGAAGAATCACCTGATGCACCTCACTTCAGTCACTAATTCCTTGTCAAAGTGTTGACTGGACAGAGGCATATCTCAGATCACATTTTTATGTAACAACAGGTTTGCATAGCAAGAAAACTCCCAGTTGACCTAAGACTTAACCAGAAATTTTTATTTGTTTAATAAAGTTTAATTTGGTGTAAATGAAATTTCTGAAAACAATAACTTTACATACATTTTCTGTATATCATTACATATGAGAGAGGAGGAAAAATCCTGTTCTAAAACAAATTTAAATTTCACTTACCAATGGAAGCACAATACAAGGAAGCCGTATTTTCATTTATTGCTTTATGTTATGTTCTTCTCAGAAAAAGGAACACCCAGGCTAAGCTGCACTGTCTGTAGAGTGGGACCAAGTCTTTCCCTACAGAGCCAGGGGCCAGAAACTCTCAGCGTCAAGGGAATGGCAGGGAGGAGAGGGGAGAGGCAAAAGAGCTGGAATCCTGGTGTTCAGACACGGGTTTTCCAGGAGGAGCAAGCAGCCAGGGCTCCATGTGCTGGAAAGAAGAACTTCTTAGGGATGAGAGGAGCCTGGGCAGAGTTTGTGGCAATCCACTCAGCCAGTGGATTAATTGAAACAGAGACCGAAAGGAAGCTCCTTCCCACGAGGACGGTGTGATGAAAGAAAGAGATGCTCGCTTCTATTTTCCCTCTCTGCCTCATGCCATCACTTTGTGTTTCTCTCAGTTTAAAAAGGAAATTGTTATCATGTAAATTTCAGTCAAATCTATCCTCAGTTAAAACGTGTCTCTGATCAGCTCTGAGGAGCTCACCATAAGCTGCAGGCACTTACAAGAGGTCTGGCTGACTTGGTAAGATGAATGAGCCCATACAGTCTGTTGTCATCTCCTGACATTTGCTGTGCAACTTCTATTTTTTCCTAACACTTCAGTCATAAAATCACGCTGAGTGAGAGAATCTCAACTATTTTTGTGATTCTAAGTTACTTGGAAGAATGGTACAGAAGAAAACTTGAAAATGGAGTCCAAGGATTGGAAAGCATGTATGGATTCATTCTTTTATCTGAATCACACAGTTTTTCAGAATTGGAACATTCCGGGTCTGGAAACATTGTTCAAGAACACAAAGTGAATTTCATGATCATCTCTTGGTTTGCTCATTTATTTTTCCCCAGATGTCTGCCAAGATTACACGTGCTTAAAAGATAAATACACTTTAAAAGATCATAGAGTGTTATGGACTATAGTTTTCCTTAAAAATATAATTATTAAGATTTTCAGAAAGACATTTGAAAATAATGCAAAATTCCTTTATATCAGTACCTTTATAGGAATTTGTATGTTCAAAGGATCATACATAATTAATGAATTCCTATAGCACATTTCCAGAAGTTACATCTTCCTGTACACTGCAACAGAAACTACTACTTGGTGATAAAAGCTAAAAATGTTAACAGCCTTTATTCAATGCTGATCAATTGTAGCATCTTGAAATACTTACAGCGGGCAGTGAAACCTTCCCAGAGCAGTGTGCAATGGAGCTGAGCAGGGTTTATTCCAGTGCCCAGAGCCCGGCAGGGTGATGGCCAGGCCGTGCTGTCCAGCTGTGCCAGCTGTGCCCGCCGCATCCTGTGAAATCCCTGCTCCCACAGGGGCAGCTGCCCAGGAAGGGCTCGTGAGTGGGCTCTGCCCAGAATAAATCCTGGCAGTCACTCACCCAACAGGAAACCTGAGCAGTTCCTCTAAAGGCACACCAAGTACTGGCAGGATCACCGACGGGACCCTGATGTTAACATGCACATGTTGTAAAGCAAAATAACCCCCATACACAGATGCTGGGTGGAGGCTCTCTCCCACATCTCCATTTTATCTCTGCTTTTTGCTGATAGGTGTTTTTACATGTTTCTTCTGGAGGACATTAGGTACAGTTCTCCTGCTAAACCTGTGCTGAGTAAGACCCTTCCCTAGAAAAGCAGTCATGAAACACATGGAAGAGAAGCACGGGAGAAAGCTCTTACGGCCATGACTGGGTTGAAGATGCCCCCGCTCCTTGCAGGGGGATGTTCTCGGTGACCTTTAGCAGGTCCCTTCCAACCCAACCCCTTCTGTGATTCTCTGCTCACCCCCCTTTCTGTGGCACACACCTCTGAGGAGACGCCACACACTCCTAAGGATCTCTCACATAATTTGACAAAGAGGGTGAGAAGACTCCGGACGCAGCTTCCACAGGCCCCACAGCTCTGCTGCTCAGTGTTTACTCCTAGATCTGCACTGGGCTGAGATTCCCTTTTACGTTGCACAATTAAATCCCAGCATGAGTCAGAAAATGTTGTCTGGTCCTTTTGTGCAAGAGCCACCAATACCTTAGGGCTGAGAATTTTATGAACTGTGTACACACCATAAAAGCTGCAATTGAAAGCAGAAGGTTTCTTTACAAAGGTTTTTGGGGTTTTTTTAGGCATGAATTAGGAATGAAGCAGGTCGAAAACAACTCGTGTGGTTTACTCAGCAAGGTTTAGAAACTTGATGCCAACAACTGAGCTGAATGGATGCCCAATAATATGGTTATGTTTTTCCTAAGTGCAGAAAGGATGGTGAAAGCTGATGGAAATAAATTAAAATAAAAAATTAAAAAGAAAATACTATTGCAGTGGGATCAGGTACCATAAGTCAAATAGGGCTGAATCATCCTCATGACTACATTTGATTTTTTTTTTAGATCATCTAAAGATTTGCCTTTTATCTTTCACACATTTCCAAATCTTATTTTTATTTTGCTTAATCATTCTAACGAATTTACTTAAGAACACAGCTGAAAAATTTTGGTTACCTACAACACGGTATATTTGCAAAAGAAACAGAAAAATTATTTTGCAAAGCCTGAAAGTTACTTGTGTGTAATTTTTTTCTTACAAATAAATGCTTATTTATAGAAACAGGTACTGTTTCCATGTCCTGCAGATCAAATGCAACATCACACTTGAAGTTTTTTATAAAGGCAGCCATGTAACACACAATTTCCAGACCCAAAAATCAGCCTGAATGCAGTAAAAACAACTTTGATGCACCAATTTTCTTTCTTTAAATGAAACAAGCCATTAATGGCTCTTCCAGTTTACACAAACTACAAATGAGGTTTCTCTTGGTAATGTTTCTCTCAAGATATTGAGAAAGCGAAATCGTCAGCTGCAATGTTAGTTGGAGTGTAATATAAACTGCTGGTGTCAGAGACCTGTTGCAGTTGCATGCATGAGTGGGAGTAGTAAAATGGAGCAACTTATTATAAACACTTTTAACAGTGCTCCAGGGTAAGGCTGTTACGGTCCTATTATGTTTCGGAAGTGCTGGAATATAATTTGAATACATAAAATCAGCCCACACCTATCAATCAGCAGCCTGGATCAAACACCTCACGAGTGTTTGTATCTTTGCTGGAACACATCTGCCGCTGCCAGAACAGGCCTTGAGGTAAAGGTGACACAAGGAGCTCTGGTGCCTGAATGAACCCCGAGCCGGGGAACGAGAGCTCCCGAGCCCAGAGCTGAGGGCTGGCTCTGGCTGCAGCTCCTCACAGTCCTGCTAGGATTCCCAAATCCATCACTGCTCAGCAATATCAACTAACAGGATTTTCATATCGCAAGCCAGGCAAAGAATTACACTGCAGAGGAACCATTAATGAATACCTACCAATGTACAAATCATTTTACTGGCTTCTCTGAAGAGAAGAATTCTGTTTGGAGATGATACATCAACACTTAAATGCTGTGATCTAAAAAATAACAGGAAAATATTCAGATCTTCATCAGAGCAGAAAACGGCAACGGATTCACTCCTAAAACAAACAAACAAACAAACAAACAAACAAACAAACAAACAAACAAAGCTAATTACAGAGTACAGTTAAATGATAAACTAACTCTAGCTTTCAGGGATATGCGCTCTAGCTATCTCCATGTGTTGCCAGAGTAACAAGCCTGTGACACAGACAGAAAACTTTTAACCAGGAAAGGTGGCAGACAATACATACAAGGCTTTCCATGACTGGGGAACGCCTTGTGCCTGAACACAGTTCAGAAAATCCATCACCCAAGTAGTCAGGCTAACTTTTACCAGCCCCTTCATCTGTACAGTGTTTAAAAAGAAACCAATCCCAACTGTTTCTTTTACTACCTAATATCTGTGGCAAACCCACTGCAGTTCTCCAGGTGTAAATTATAACAGATGCTTTTAGGAACACTCAGACCTGGAGGAGACTGCACCAGGTTGTCTTACTGAATCACAGGTACTACCAAAGCAACAAGAACCACTCTGTTTCCAATCTGGAAATGCATCAGAGTCCTTGCCAAAGGCCCTGCTGCCTTAACCCGACCTGTCTTTATGATAAGGAAGCCTAACTCTTGGTTCAGGACTAAGAGTTAACTTCAAATATGAATCTTAGGCTCCTAAGGAACTTTAGGGACACCTACCCTTGGCTTTTCTTGGGGCTGAAAGGGAAGGGAGTGACCCCTGAGGGATGCGAAGCAGAGCAGCCCCAGGCTGGGTGTGCCACAGGCATGGGATCGATCCCTGTAGGGCCACTCACTGAAGAGCGGGACTCAGCGATCCCCGCGGGTCCCTTCGTCACTCTGTGACCTGTCTGCTCTCACCCAGCTCTGATCAGCCGTGCAGCCCAGTGTTTCTCCTGTCCTAGAGACCAGGATGGACCTTTCTCTGCTGCAAGTCCCATTTTTTAGTGACTGAGTCCTTATTTGCAGGGCCCTTTGCTGCAAACTCCAGAGTAAATCCGTGTGTTTATGAATGAATAAAACGTCCCAGGTAAAAAAAATTTGTATATTCCACATACACAAAATGGCAACGGCTGGCAGAGGCAAACCCCCAGACCAGCACATCGTCTCCCTGTCAGAGTGGCATAATGTACCATCTGATACTCTCAGACATGTTCTAACCATGCCACAGAACACCGCATAGTGCATCTGTAAAAGCTCATGCAGCACACAGCTCATGCAAACGCCATCCCAGGTGACTTCTCCTGAGGGAACAAGGTCTCTGAATAGAAATGGGGTGAGGAATCCATGAATAGGGAAAGTGACTTGAAGAGCTGGCCCCTGCATAAGACTGATTGTTGCAGCTCCTCTTGGCATTTTTCACTGCTGTTTGAGTTCTGAGTTTCCGCTTTAACAATCTCCTCCACAAAACAAGCTGCAGCACTATTAGAGTGCACAAACAAATAAAAACAGGTTAAACTTTTCCACTACTACCATCAGGATAAAAGACATAATTAGCCAACACAAACCAAAGCGGGAGTCCCTGCAGGCAAGTCAACACACACCACACAAGGAGTTCTGCCTTACAGCTTGGCAGTCCCTCAGGGACCAGGTGCACATCCTACACACTGGTGTTTGGGAGCCAGCCAGCTTTTAGGCACCAATTTCCTGTTGCCGGATTAAACTATTCTGTTTTTTCATATTTCAAATATTTCAGCAATTTTTCCATGTAAGTCTGATTTAGAAGGCAAAATGAGAAATGATACCTCCTTGTTGAAAATTCCAGTAATTTTGTTCATGAAGATACCCACAAAGCTATCTTCATGGTAAATGGAAATGAGGCAGAGCAACTTGACTGGCAAAGAATTAAACAGGTTTTTTATTTGGAACCAAGAGATTTTAACTATACAATTTGCTATTAAAACATGATCTAGCTAATCTAGTCAGTGGTTTTGTTTAACAATGAACTCATTTTAAATTTTTAAGCTTGTCTCTTGTCATATAATTCTGTTTTGTTTAAACAGGAGAAATGGTGACTATTCTTAGGAAAAGGATGTTGCCTATTCAGCCAATAAAGGCAGCTCCTGTGAACCTCACAACGTGGAACAAAGTCCCTATGTAGGAACACAGACCCTCTATGGGAACACAGACCACGTGTGGGAACACAGACCCCGTATGGGAACACAGACCCTCTATGGGAACACAGACTCCCTATGGGAACACAGACCCCGTATGGGAACACAGACTCTCTGTGGGACGGTGAAATCCAGGTCTGACCCACAGGAAGGGTTTCTCACTTCCAGGCTGTGCAGCCCCAGCTGTGTCATGGTTTGGCCCCATTCTGGGGTGGAGCTGAAGCCCAGCCACAGCCCTGCCAACCAACGGCAGCAGCGTGTGGACAGACGGACAGACAGACTGACAGATGGACGGATGGACAGACGGACAGACGGACGGGCTGCTGCTGCCTGAGGCAGCTCCACGCTGCTGCATCCTGCTGCCACCTGCCCCAGGCTCTGCAGCTGAACTATAGAGGGGAAGAGGCTGACATGAGAAACGCACTTTTAGGTGTTGCTTCTCACTCCTTTATGGAGTTCTTCACATTCTGAACCAAACAAACGAGTAAAACACATCATGGAGAGCTGTCCAGTAACAAACTGGATTTAAATTCAAATCTCACTTACCTGAAATGCTCTCAAAGGGCACAGATGACCCATGCCATCCTATACCTCTAAAAGCTCACTAATGGCAGCTACATTTTTGCTGAGGTAGACTTCCAGTCCAGCTCACTCTCATGAGAGGACGGTCAATATTCTCCAAATGCAGCAGATGCCACGTAAGGCACAGAACTGAGCTGTGCTACTAATTCTCCTAAGTCATCCCCATTCCTCAGCCTTCTGAGCACCCCCATGAGCACTGCAGGGAGAGGGTGCAACGCTGCACAGCCTCACTGTGGAATTCCATGGGATTGAAAGCAATTACCTTCTCCGGTCTCATGGCAAGGGGAGTAACTTGACAGCCAAACCCTCTGAGCAAAATGTAAGCCAGCAGCAAAGGCTGCTGATACATCCAGTATGATTCGCTATCTTAATTCAGAAACTTGAAGCATTGAGTCCATATTCATTGACCAGGGAAGACTGGAAACTACAGTCAAAATTTATAAAAGCCAAGGTCAACAGAAAGGCTTTGGCAATTTATTGCTTCTTTTATAAATCCAATAAGGTGGAATAAAATGGTTTTAAGCAGAGTATTATTTTTAAGTGTTTCTAACCACAAGCTTCAAGGAATCTGGCTGAGGCATGAACTTAACCTGAGCAGTCAGTTCAAGCTCAAAGGAATTCAAGCTGCAAAAAATGATACCGAGGTTTGAGTAACTGCTCTTACAAACAGATTACTGCTTCATGAGAAATGCATTCTCTTCTTGTGATTGGGAAACTTCAATCTCTACAGCAGTATGGCTCTTTCAAGCTTGTGCCTAGTTCTGAATAGATAAAACACGTAACTCAAAAATTTAGTTCTTCAAAATCAGAGTAACGTTGAAGAAGCCATCTTATTGCTGCCCATGGTTTTATTTTGTTAAGAAATACGGATATGAATTTGGAGAAGTATGTAACACCGTTAGTCCGGTGAAAAGATTGTATTGCTTGTCCTTCCACATCTGGAGCAGCATAGGATCAGCCAGCCCAGTGTCCAGCTCAGCTGGAACCTTTAAATGACCACAAGACAAACGCCCTCCCTGGCAGATCACTTTTCTGTGATCTGAGCTCAGTGTCTGTGTCTGCACACACAGGTATTTTCTGTAGGCAGCTTCATGTGCTCACCCACAGACATCAGGTGCGAGTGAGCTGACTGCAGCTCTGAGTAAACTTAACTGATTTAATTCTTACAAGCCACTTTCTTATTGCAACCTCTTTCTTTTACAGAGAACAGAAATCCTGAAACCCAAGGATCAGCTGGGAGGAACACAGGAAAGGACTGCTGTGAGTTCCCACCTAACTGTAAGAAACACGAAGTGAAAAGAACAAAAAGGTGGATATTTTCCTGAATTCACAACTGAATCTCCATGGATGTATCTGACTCCAGACCAAGCCAGACCAAGGACCTTAGACTGCATTCTGGTGTTAGTATGGAAAAAACAGATTAAACATTCAACATCTTATCCAGGCAGCCTGGGAGTAGAATTAAATACGTAAGGAGAGTCACCACTGTTGGGGAAAACCAGGTTTTGCCTGTCCACCTGTGGGTATTCAGGGTTCTCCAGGCCACACCTGCTCGTTCAGGACTGACCTACAAACTACAGAGCCCACATGTTCCGAATACAAAAGACAAATAAACTTTCCCAAGCTGTGGTACTGCAATCGTCATTGACAGCTTGACATATCAATATTTCAGGAAGAATAAATGACTTTCATATCCAGGGGTTTGGTTTTCTTGGTTTGGTTTGTTTGTTTGTGTGATTTTTTTTTTTTATCGTTCATTACTGGATACTCTGGGAAGATGCCACACTTAACACCTGAAGCTGCTTAAAATATTTGGAAATATTTTAATGAAGTCTTCTGAGAGATCACCTAATACAACTTTAAAACAAATTTTACTATTATTATAAATATTTTCTCTTCATCCCTTGCCAGAGGAAAACTATAAATCTTGTCTCAGCTGAATGAACACCATTTATCATATTCATTTTCTTGTCAATACAATTATGAAAAGCCTTTGGCCTTTTTCCAAGGAGCCTGATTTGCTGGAGAAACTCAATTAGTATAAGCAAGCCTGCTACAAGCCAGCCCCATTTGGCAACCCAGAGCAGCCTCGGCGTACCTGCGATGCGCCTCTGAACCAGGAGCCTGATAACCCCATCCTGGTGCTAAAATGCAACAGTGGCCCCCCTGCCTTCCCTCTCTCCTCCCTGGACCAAAAGGACTTTAAAGAAATTATTTCTGCTCATTTTTGCCATCTACTGGACAAAGCTTAAATCCTAAACACTGTGATCAGGTGAGAGATTACCCAGTCTAATTTGTTTTCTTATGGAGATGCCTTAGATCCGAAATATTTCCTACAGTCCCTTGAAAAGTTTATCAAGACATTCTTCTACCAGTGATTTACAAGCGACTATTTCTGATAGTATTCCATACAGAATAAACATCACCTTCTGAGATATTAAAAGCTTAGTCTTTTATCTCTTGCCTCTTTGTATTGTCTATTTATTAAACAAATATAAGTAAATGGATATTATTTTTTATAATATTCTTTATTTTCCATTTTCAATATTGAAATACTAAGGCCTCAAACCTAACAGAATAAAATCTGTTTGCAAAAGAGTTTTTCTTTGCTATTAAATTCATTTTCTCATGATATATTTGAAACTAAAAAAGAAATGTGTTAATCAAAGGGTATTTAAACTCGATAAAATAAAATTGGCACTTGACCCTCCCTTTTTTTCCCATTTACCTTTTTGTTTTTATCTGCAGAAAATAAGAGTTGTGATAATAGCAGCTCATTGTGCTGTAATGCTTGGGATCAATACCTGGATGCAGCTGGACTTGTCCAAATGAGGAGAAATCCACTGAACAGAATCATGTACTTCTCCTTTACAGCCAAAGGTGAGGAAGAAAAACATTTTGAACCTGTGCAAAGGAAAAGAAACTGGGAAGGCCTGACCTTTGAATTCCACACAAAGCTACATTTCCATGTATTTTTACAGAGAATATGAAATACTGAAATCCAAAAGTTGGATGCTGTTTTTACTTATTTGAAATGAACTTAATCCATAAAGTGGAAGGAACAAATTAATTTTTAAAAAATCAGGAAAGGGTCCTGAGGATTGTATATCCTGGATCCTTCTATAAAAAGCCATCTCCATGGATGCATCCATTTCTTTCAAGAGGAGCAGAGGCAAGACTCTGTTACTCCTCCCACAGCTGGAGATTTGCAGTTCTGTACAGGAGCGTGACACTCATGGTACACGAGGAAAAACAAAGTCAAACCAATTTGAAATGGAAGCAGCACTGATCTGCTTTTACACATCTTCCCAATTTTATTAAGTTTTAGGGTAACACAAGCACAAACAGAACTAACGAAGTTAAATGTACCCAGTGGTGCCCACTAGAAAATGAGATGCTAATTCACAGTCTGGCTTCAGGAGTTGGGTGGTTTGTTGTTGTTGCTGTTGTTGTTGTTGTTGTTGTGGGGTTTTTTCCCTACAGTCCTCTAAAACTGAAAATAAGGGATGCTTTCCACCGATTTTAGGAGAAATAAAGATTACACTGCTTCCTGTTTTGGACTTACTTTCTTACTGCTGGGCCTGCACAGACAAAATAACTGCAGGCTTGCAAAGGTCTTAAATAGGGGTTTTCTGAGTGGTCATCAGGATCCTACTCCCCACCACCCGAGGATGGCACTCAGATCATCAGGGGCTCCTGTGCAGCCTGTCAGTCCTGAAAGGATAATTTCCTACTTGCGATTCAGTATTGATGCATTTCCCTTCTTAACCAAGAAGATTATTAGTGAAGAGTAGAGCTTCACAACTGAAAATAAAAATATTTTTAAAAGCTTGATTTCTTGTAAATCATGTAATTGTTCTTAAATGTTATTTTTTCTGTCCATAAAACAACACATAATTAATTTTCATAGTTTTGTGAGATCTAAATTATACACCAAATATTTTCATAATCCCTCACTACGTATTTCAGCAGTTTATTTCCAACATGACTGTGTGCCTGGGAGAAAGCTACAGCTACCGTATTTATAAAAATACAAAGCATTTCTCTGTAGGGTTAAGAAAATACCCAGGGGCTTTATTGTATGTGCTAGTTTAAAAATGTACACAATATTTAAAACAAACAGAGTTCATTATCATTACTTACTGAAGAAAACTACAAAGTAAAGATTTTGATTTTGTTTGCAGAAGTCCATTTTCTTCTGGATCAAGACAACAGCAGGTGTTGTGATATTAATAGACTTGACATAAATAGAAAGTAACTGACTAAATTAAAGACATGATTCATACCAGAGAAAGAAATCTCCCCAGATAGCACTTGTATGGTATTTTTTAAGCACTTCTGATGTTAAACCAAATGTAGGTACATTGTGTTTGGAACTAAAGACACAGCTTTTTTTTTACCTTTTTGTGAAAACATTAGGGATGTACGAAGGGAAGAAACCCCCTCGGATATGTTTTCTAGATTAGCGGTGTGACACAACACAAAAGTGACCTCTGTTAACTGCGTGTTGGCTGTTGTGCGGTGGTTTTAGCTGATTACACGAGTTCATTAGCTCGGTTTCCTGTCCCCACTGTGCCACCATTACCCCGATGCAGGGGCCTGGCAGGGGCACGGAGCGGGAGTGGGGCTCTGTGCCCCAGCCCAGCACACGCTGCCAGCGGGAGGAGACTCCGTAATTGATTTTCACGTTAGCGCCGAGCAGATGGAGTAATAATCAGCCAATAATGAGCACATATCTGATTTTGATTCATTAGTTTAAATGTCTTGCTCAAACCTCTTTTTTTTTTTTCCAGAAGAAACACAAAGATCCTTGGATTAATAAGATTTCCACAAGTTTTCTAGTGCTGACATTGGGAAAATGCTTAGGAAATGCTTTCGATTACTCGATATGCTCTCATAATGAATAACGCAAATTAAAACGTAATATATGAATACTATGTATTAACGTTTAAAAGTGCTTCCTGTATTAATATATTTAAAGTGATAATAACAATAAAATGTTAATTTAAGCTTGTAATATTTTGAATGGTGTAAGACTAACTGATACTCATAACAAACTACAATTAAGGCTGCACTGAGACTCTCATTGTACTGTTATTTTAACATATCTTTTGTTGTTCTGTCGGGGTTTTTTAAAATAATTTTCCAAATAAGTTTTCTTCAAAAAATGACTTTTCAGTTTCGAAGAAACGATGCAAATCTCTGCCTATGTTACCATTAGTTCTGAGATGCATTTTTTCCCCTTTAATGGCTGAAGTGTGGCTTCAGAATCCTTCCTGCTCCAATGCAGACCACACTGTATGCATAGATAATTAGCCCCTACTAAGGGGATGTTTTCAGGATAGTTAACAGACATCAATAAGAAACACCAGTGAATGAAAAAATATTTTAACAACATAAACTTTTCAACTTACTCAGATGTAAGTATTCTTTTTGACGTTGCAGGTGGGATTTGTACTTCTTTTCTTTTTACAAGAAAAGGTCACAGTTCTGCAGAGTCTGGGAAAAAAATAATCACAGAACCACGGCAAAAAAACCCAGTAAGGAGTTCTGTCTTTAAACCCAGGGTTTTCAGTAATGTACCACTTGGTGCTTACACTGCAATATTTATAGTGTTGAGAAATATAAACGATAAGAGCCACATATTCATTTTAATTGATCACATAAAGAACAAATTACTGCTGATGCCTTGTTAAACTGTTCCATGTGAGCTTAGACCAGGACTAATTTCTGCTTTTCATACACAGACTCATCAGTCTGGCTGACTTGGGTGGCACACACACAGATTTATCCCAGGGCAAATGGAGTTCTTTACCAAAGACTAGTGAGGTTGCTGGGAGTATTTTAATATTTGCATTTCCTTTCTGTTGTGCATTGAAATGGCCTGAACTTGCAAAGATGCTCAGAGGTCTCAACTCTCATTAACTTTAATGGGACTCTGAAATCACTAGAGAGGAAGTGTTCAATACTGAGAAGATGCAATATAAAATTGTAACTTTATACTCATCTGTATTTTCATACTTGGTGTGCTGCTTTGTCTGCACAGAAAATAACTGTTCAGCAGGCAAGGTGGCCAAAACATAAAGAATTAAAAGAACTTGGCAGCAATACTTTATACTTCTCTCTGAAGGCAGCCAGATATGCAGCAGCAGATAAAGGGAGTGGAAATATTCCACACTGATTTTGGTTCCTTTTCCCATTCCAGCCACAAAAAAGGAGATAACAAGACTGCACAAAGAAAGTCTGGGGCAAGGGAGAAGGGAGCCACGGCCACTGGCAAGACATGAACTCGCCTTTGTTTGAGCACTGCTGGGGACGGAGAGCTCACCCTCTCCGTGTGGCTGTGGGACGTGGGCTAGGAAAGGACAACCAGCCCAACCCATAGGCCCCAACATGCTTATTCTGTCTTTACCAAAAAATGGTTTAAGAAAACACTCTTTTGCCAATATATTTAAGAAACAATTTTGTTGTGAGACTTTAAAAACTATTAATAAAAGTAAATGTCCAACTTTATTTGAACTGTGGTCCCAGGTCTCTGGGAACCTACACAAACACAGGCAGCTTCAGACACCACTGGACCTCGAATTCTAATGAAAGAACAACAACTACTACATAAACCACATTTTTTGGTTTTCTGTTTAAATTGAGATACTGTTATTAAAAATCCCATAACTACACTTCTTAATAAATAACCTCAATCTACAAGATCTAAGATTTAGATCTAATATTCTTGTCCTGTGAAACCCCAGCAAACCAGTGGTTTAGATAGGATCCATCAGAGCTCAGCCGTGTAAGATAACACTGCCACAGCCAGCACAGGATGAACAGCCCATGGAACAGCCTCTAGAATCCCGAGATAAATCCTGAGCCACTTAACTCACTGGTACAAAACACCCTTAAACTCTAACAGGAGCAAAAATCACCCTAGATTCCACGCTTGCTTACCTCACATTCAGTAAGAACCTTCCCCCAAACTCCTAAAATCCCAAGAGAATCTAGTTTTAGACCATTGTAAGTAATCAAATATCTCTTACGTGCATAAAATTTATTAATGACAAACAGGATTACACACTTATGCATCTGCTTTCTGTGTGTCATCCCTTGGGAGCCGGAGTGCCTCACAAACTTCCCAGCGATGGGAGCAGTACCCGAGGCTGCTGCACCTTTCCCAGCTGCATCCCAGCCCTTTCTGGGGCAACGGGACAGCAAATGGCAGCACCAGCAGTGGCCAAAGGAGTGAGACGAGGAGTAAGGAACAGCAAATACAGGAAACACAGCAAGTGGAGCTTGTCAGCATTCTGTGGGCTTACACAGTGCTCTTCTCGCTAATGAAGGGATTTTGTTCAAATTTCAGCTTCAAAATATCCTTCCCTGAATGTCAGTTATAGATTTCCTTAAGATTTAATTATAATAAAGCTATTTAAAAAATAAATTTAAGTATTTTGTTTCAAAGTCCTGAACCACATTTTTCAATGGATTTTTTTCAAGGGAAAGGAGCTGAAGATGTAAATATTCCCAGAAAAGCCCCCATGACTTGCCAACCTGTGCCAAGTGTCTGACTAAGGCCATCTAAAACAGACGAGCCTGCTCACACCCACCACCCCCAAAACAGGGCTGGTAATGGAAAGTCTGACAGACCCTTAACTGTAGTGGCACTACTGGGTGCAGCTATAATATTACCCTCATAATTCTACTATATAATAACAACAAAGGAAAAAAAAGGTGAAGGGTCATTGTGCTTTGTCTTTAGAATTAAGATGGCTGTCTTCATCCTTACAGCATACTCTTAATTCTGGAGACACATCTTAATAACCTCTAAATAGTTCCAACAAAAGAGCCGTGTCAGAGGAATGAGCAGGCCCCAAGGTGTTTCAACTGGAGTGTTTTCATCTGCCTTTATTGCTCTATCCCTCTCCAGAATTAAGGCAATAACCTGTGATAAATTATTCAGGAACTGCTACAGGGATCAAAGCAAAATCATTCTGTTAAAGTGCTGTTTGCAACATTTGGCACTTAGTGTGAAAACTTTTAATGTGTGCAAGCTGAAAATCAAGGATTTTAAATAATTTAACAGCATGGAGTTTCTACAAACCAGCTAAAGATAGCATGTTGCTATTTAACTGCTTTTTCTTCAGATCCCTTTTCTGTGCGTTTCGAGCAAATCTGATGATGTCACAACTATAAACAAAGTACTACTGAGATTCCGGCTGCCCAGGCAATAGATTACTTACCCACCTTGTCAGGAGAAATCTTGATATTCTTAGGAGAAAATTAGGCACTGTTTTAATACTGGAAATTTTTTCCTATTAATATAAAAACACGAAGAAGAAAGCAGCAAGGAAAAAACCCAACAAAAAAGGAAAAGGAAAAAAGGAAAGCAACACACATAATTACTTCAGCCATCTTCAGTTATATTTGATATCCCTGGAAAAGAAACCTGAACATACGCTTTGTATGCAGATGTAATGATTACAAATGTATTTTTAAAAGAAAGATCCCTCTTGTTACAACTGTTTTTCAGTGGTGTATTTCAGAAATATTAAAAACCTAAAGAAACCCCTAGCCAGTCAGAAAGTCCTAGTAAAACTCACAAATTAAATGAATTTGGCAGTCCTGGACCATTTTCATAGTGATATTTTAACAGTGTCATCTCCCCGTGGATTGCAATACTAAGCATTTTATTGAAGAACTGAACTGTTTTTGTTTTCAGCACTTGCAAAATGAAGTACCTGAAAGCACTTTTGCATGTATTATTTATTCATTATGATAGAAAAATAGCTTTAACCTAATAAATTGTGTTTAAGATAATTTAGAGCAAAAGTTTTGTTTATGATAAAGCAACAGATTTAGTTCTTTATCAGTAGCTTAAAGCACCAAGTTTTCTTTATACAAATTAGACAGATGGTGCTTACAGTAGAATTTAGTAAAGGTCTGTCACAACAAATGCAGCCAAGCTGCATATTTAATCACTGCAGAACCTTGTCTACCTGCAGCTGCCAACTGCTAATCCAATTTCCCTGATAAATGTGGCAAGAGACACGATCAGCAATAAAGAGCATCTAACTCCATTTTCCTGCAGGGCGTCTTTTGATGAACATTTAGGACGGAAGCAGGAGTGCACTGTGTGGCCCTGGCTGGTGGCAGCTGCATGCATTTTGAAGACACAGTTCTCAGGTTACTCACTTAATTCTGCCACTATCATTATGTTGCTATTGATCTCAGTAGCTCTTGTCTACACAGCATTACTCTAGATGAAGCTGAATCAGGCAGTTATCATGCATCAAACTTGCTCAAAAGCCTGGAGATTTCCCCTTAATTACTTGTGATTTTATTTGCAAATACCGTTAAAATGTAATCAAGCAGTCACTTTCCAGGGTCGTTAAGAACTTGCTAGTTTAGGAATATATCACTGGCACTCCATTAAAATTTCTCTACCAAGACAGTTTCAAGCAATCCAGATAGGACAATGGCAAAATTATTTTAATAAATTGAATCCTCACACAAGAGGAATCCAGTTTCCTACAGAAATGGTTATGCTACCAAATGACCTCTTTGTTCTAGTTTTTAGGATTTATAACTTGAACATAGGAGAGGTGAATCCAAGACAGGGGAACTGAGTCTATTTTATAAATGAAAAGTGATTACCATTAAATACATAAAGCAACAACAAAGGAGGAAACCAGAACTAAATAATTGTCGAAATAACCCTTAGTGTAATTAAAAGAAAAATACTATCCTAATTCAAGCGATGATGGTGAACTGCACATCTTCGGGTGATGTCAGCGACGTACTGCAGCCAATTATTTACCAAATACTTTGAGCATATCTGTTTATTTTCTTGTGAAAAAGTAGATAAATATGATGATGCAGTGTTTAAGTTGCCATCATATTTTAAAATAGCACATTAAAAATTACTGTTAACGTTTCTTCAAAATGACCCTGTGCAGCTGAAGTGAGCACTCCAGTGTGCAGTTAACTACTGATTCAGTGATGGCAGAAGAAGATCTCTTTAATGCAAGAGGGCTCTAATATATTATCATTCCTGATGATGCACCTTCTATCCACTAAGTCTTTTTCTTCCCTAAAATATACTGTTGTTTTGACACAAACAGCTTGCTACACTTAAGGATTTTACTAATAAAACATAATGTTGTGTTAGATATTATGACTGTTGCCACAGCTGAACTGCCTTGTCAAATCAATCCTAATATGGCTCCCACAGGCACATAAAAACCTTATTTAGCTATCAGTTATCCTAATCACTTTGTTCAGTTTAAGGGTGCAATACTTCAAGACCCGTTCCAATTTATACATATATGCCCAGCCATTTAATAAAGTCTTGATTTATATAATAAATTCTTGTTTGGAAAAAAAAATACTTTAAAGCAGCAGTGTTTTATCAAGTGTGTTACACGTCTCCTCATACCCCCAAATAAATATGTTAATATACACAAACAGGATACTTGCATGGAAAAGGGGAATATGGAACAGATAAGCTATCACTGAAGAAAAATCTATCTCTTTGATTATAAATGAGCCTTAAATGGGGTCCCTTGATCTGCAAAACACTGGAGAAATCCAAACGCCTTTTCGATCTTTGTACAAAGTTTGTCTAGGATAGTATTCGCAGCCTTTGTATCTCTACTGTCCACACTCCTAATTAAATCTGTGTATTCAGGTATAAATACCCACAAATAGGTAAACAGGTGTCAGGGGAGACTGCCAGCAGAGGTGACAAGCTTGCTGCTGAACGCTTGCCCCACTATTAGCTTTTCCCATGCATCATTTCTTCCCCTGTAATAGAAATAAACCTCCCTTTGTTTCTTCTTGGTCAAAACTACTGTTGAGTATCTGAGTCACACTTTCAAATCAAACTGTGAGGGGGAGCATGAAATTCTCAAACTCATCCTCATCTTCGCCCACAGGAAAAGAAACCAGAACAAACCAGCAAAAGCATCATCTTTGTGCTTGTTCAGAAGGGTTAGGCTCTGAGGCTTTCACAGAGAATCTCAGTGACATCGTGGGA
Organism: Rhagologus leucostigma; assembly: GCA_013397725.1. Classification (NCBI taxonomy): domain Eukaryota; kingdom Metazoa; phylum Chordata; class Aves; order Passeriformes; genus Rhagologus; species Rhagologus leucostigma. The sequence continues at coordinate 446,756 of VZTD01002785.1, read as the reverse complement.
ACTTCATGTGGCCTACAGGAATGAAAACCTGAGCTATGACACATTTTTACTGAGCTATGAAGAACACAAATCATTGATTCCACACAACTTGTACCTAAGACTGGCTCAAGTCCACATTTCACACCTTTCTCCTTTTTATATTTCTCTTTCCTCTGTCAAGCTACAGCGTTTGTTCACTGCCACACAAGAATATTCACATAAGAAAATCAAGATTCAACAGTTAGAAAATGGTAAATTTAAAGCTACAATAATAAATTAGACCCTTTCACATGTGTAGCTTATGATATTTAGACTGCAGTCTTTTATGTTCATATACTACTTTTCCTGCCTCCTACCTTTTGGCATAAAGAATGAAGCTGCCCTGGAAATGAACCCGGACTGTGTTGGGTTTATTCATGTGACACTGCCTCATTTGTTTCAGAAGGTGTGAGTTTAGGAGACACAAGATGCTGTGAGGAGGGAAGGAGATCGGCAGCTGAAAGGTATCTTGGAAGTCTGGACTGATTTTGTTTCGTCATGATCCTGAACGAGTAACTGTGGACAACTCTTTAGAACTGGCAATTTGCATGAGGATCAGCCCTCACCTGCTAATCTTTAGGCTCTAGTGAGGGTAGCATTCTCCCACCCTCATTCCCCTGGAGACTAATTCAGAGTAGGAATTTAATTTATGTTCTTTAAAGGGCTCTTTGCTATAGGGCTTCTCTCCCTCATTTCTTCATGGGCAAACTCTGGGATACCAAGTTACAAGTGAAGTTAGGAGGAGTCTTGTGTGTTAAACTGATTGTGCAAAGCTAGTGTGAGCTTTATGGTTTAGTTTCCACGCTTCACATCCCCATCTGTAAAACAGGCTTAATTCCAGCCCCTTATCTTTAGGGATACTGCCAAGACCAAATCACTCACCCCAGTGCAACCCTGAGAGTGACAGAAAAGGCCAAAAAGAAAAAATGCCGGGAAGAGCAGTCACCAGGGACTGACAAATTCAGACAACACCCTGGGAAAAAAAATCATAGTACGTAGCAGCTTTTCTTGAAGCTAGGATGATGCGTCTTCTGAACTGAAAGCGTCAAATATCCTCTGAAATAATTGTGATCCTGCAATTAAAGCTGCTCTGTAACAATGTCAATATTTACAATTGCAGTGGCAATCCCAACCCTGCTATTTCCTCTGTCCCGAATACCCGGCTTTGTAACCTGAACTGCTCCCCTCTAACACAGGGCTTTCCAGATCTTTTTAAAAGCAAAAGAAATACAGTCAATAACTTACTGCTGCTCGCTGGTCAGCTCAGTTATGGAGCCTTCAAAGTCCAATCTGTGCTCAAGGACTTTCTTAAACTAGTGAAGGGCCTGCCCAAATCCGTGACCTGCATGCTGCACCTGCAGCAAACCCGGGAGGCTGAGAGGCTTTGTGCTGGATTTCAAAGCTACTGCTGGCAGCAAAGGGTCTGATGGACTTTGGGAAAATCCAATCCTCTCCATCTTTGCCTGTCTCCTCTGCGATCTCTGCTCCTTTCAACTGGAGTCAGTATTTTTCTTTGGCATTTCTGGGCCCTGTGTCTTTTTCCAATCCAGCTGTTTGTCTCCATCTCCTCCCTCTGCCAATCCAGCTCTTCAGGCAGTTCCAATACACTTTTGGTTTCTGTGCTCCCTGTCTCTTTGCTCCACCAGCATCAGCTTCCTCTTGCCCTCTTATGAGCTAAACTGTTTCTAGAGCATTGCATTTCCTGATGCTTCTCTCCCTTTAATTGCTTACCAGACTTTCCTCAGAGAAAAAAAATAATAAAAGAGGCCAAATCTTTTAGAGAGAGTCCCATGATGGTCAGTGTACAGACTAACAGGAGCCATCTGCATCCTGCCCTGAGCAGGTTTAGGGCTCAGCTGCCATTTACGGGGTTCTCAGGGGAATCCTGAATTACTCCAAGACAGGAAAGGTCACACTCCATCGCTTCTGGAGTGCTGCAGACCATCGAAGTCAGTCTCCACAAAGGTGCTGTGTACACATCCACATTCAAGGTGAACCCTTCCCAGGGCAGAATCTCAAGCATACTTTATCAGAAAGCCAAGAAGACCAAAGAACTACAGGAACGTCCAATGCTGATTGTGACCAACACTTCAGTGACAAACCAGCTATTTGTGGAAATCAGGTAAGGGAAATTTCACGTGCTAGGTCTGTTTTGAATTTCAGTGTAGGCAGTGAAGAAAGATTATATGATTAGGATCCTCTATAGTATTGCCATATTAATAAAAAAATGTGTAACTTTTAGAAAAGCAACACAAATTACTGCCTATACATTTCTTTTTCACTCTTGAATGAGTCACATCCCATTGCCTGAACCGCACAGTATTAATAAGGAAAGGAAGAAACTATCCTAAACAAACCTCCCATGGTAACTTGTTCATTTTCTGTAATTCAAACTACACACACACATCCTGATGCTCCGCAAAAGAAGAGGTGCCTCCCTTGTAAGCTGTGGCAGAGCTGCTTGGGGCTCTCAGCAATTAGCATGGTCTCAGACCTGGCTCCCAGGGGAGGTTTGGCCCTGAGCAGGACTGCAGGTTCAGGACACTGGCAAACCATGCTCAAGAGCTCTCGAATGTATTTCCTACAGCTTAGATCTACCTCTTTTGGTAGAGCAGAAAAAGAAGCTACTAAAATTTATTCATTTTAGTAAAAACTTTTATTTAAACATAACATTTACAGTGTTGTTCTATTACTTTTGGTTACTGTATACTTAACACAAAACATCTTGGATTAAGAATCTTGGACAAAATGATGCAATTCTTAATGACACAAAAATACTAAAAACACAGCCTGCAACACACGAGGAACTCAAAGTCTAATTATATTCATATGAGGCTTGAGTAACTCAACACAAACCAGAGTGCATTTTGAAGCACATATCAATATCATAGAATCATAAAATCACAAGCTGGTTTGGGTTGGGAAGGACCTTAAAGATCAACTCGTTCCACTCCTCTGCCATGGGAGTGACACCTTCCACTATCCCAAGCTGCTCCAAGCTCCGTCCAGCCTGGCCTTACAGAGATAGGGCACCCATGTATCACTGTTCTTTCCTAATAAAATTAAATTTTGCCAGTCACAGCAATGCATATAGTTTAAAATGTAAATATTCTCTATTTTCTGTATTCAATTAATCTCCAAAAATGTTTCTACATCAATTACTTAAAGCAATTCCCACCAGTAAAAATTCATCCTAATTTTGTTTTCACATAAATTATTTATCATTCATATAAAAGGATTTTATATAAAGCTGTTCATTTAATTAAAAAAAAAAACACACAAAAAAAGCCCAGAGAACACAACCGTGCAATGCTTTTTTCATCTAAAAATGCCAGTTTTCACAGTTTGAAAGTATATTTTGACTTGCAAGGCAAGAACACTGATTTAATGCTTGCACAAGCACACAGAAAGGACGGTCCATGTACACCTTACTTTTAAAATTCGGTTTCTAAAACACAACTTCTACCTGTTTATTAAAACTCAGAGAATCTTTGTGTATTGGGAACTTGCATGAAAAAGTGAAATAAAAAACTTTGTGGCGGAAGCTGGAAGGTTCTGGCCTAGTGGATGCCCTGGAAACACAGAACACCTACTCAGGCACTTCACGTTGCAAACCCTTAAGAGTTAATATAAAAATCAACTCCCTTTGCTTATTTCTTCATCAGAAGGCACCAAATACAGGGTTGCTGTCAATGCCATAAATGTCAGAAGTTGATGGGCAGTGATTTAAATACCGACTGCAAGATATTTACTGCACAATTCACCTGCTGTTGGATTGGTTTAGGAATCCCCAGCAGCACACGAGGCAGTGAGGCGTCTCAGGGACACGGGAGGTGAAAAGTTAAGTGTTCCACAAAATTTACTACGTACTTTTTCTTTACTTAGTAAGAAAACTTACTGTGTGATTCTGAAGCATGAATTTCACAGCCTCTGTTTTCACAAGGCTTTTCAGGAGTTTATAAGTAGCAAATGTTAAGGGAAAAGCAGCCTTGCAGCACTATGGGCAGGTTGTACAAACTTTCAGGAACTTTTAGTGATGAAAAAAAATCCTAACTGCAACAACAACAAATGTACATTGAAATGATATCTGAATTTCATCTAGAAATATATATAATAGAGAGATTCCTTAGAACATTAAAGACCATAATCTGTTATTAAGTAAAGCAATTACTTTTCATGGCATATATTCTAGTCACAAAAGAGACACATGAACTAAATGACTTTTATAATTAAACAGAAGGTTTCAGATAATCACAGAATCACAGAATAAACTGAGTTGGAAGGGACCCACGAGGATCGAGTCCAACTCCCAGCCCTGCACAGAATCATCCCCAAGGGTCACACCGTGTGCCCCAGAGGACTGTCCAAAGGCTTCCTGAACTCTGTCAAAGGTGTTTGTTCCCCAGATAAACCCATGTCATCAGCATGTAAATAAAGTGTTTCTGCAAGTGCCTGCACTGGAGCCCAGTGGCACCGGGCAGTGGCGCTGCTGCTGCCCCGCAGTGCCAGCCTCAGGCACTCTGGAGACCTCCCAGACCCATCCAAAACCTCACTTGTTTCAGTTACGAGAGATAAAAACGCATCACATCTATACTAAGCCATGTTGAACACTTCACCACAGTTAAAGTAGAGCAGGGATGTTGTTTACCTCGACTTCAGCAAGGATTTTATGCCCCAGAACATCCTGAACAGAGACTTCACAAACACCCATCACACTCACTGCTGAGAGGACTGTTTTTCTGGGGGCTTGCTTCACTCTGCCATCCCTGCACAGCACTGACTAAAGAGTTTGATAACTTTTATAAGAATAAACAATTTCCCTTTTCATTTTAAGTAGATTAAACTCTTTTTAAAGAGGTAACATTGTAAGAATAGGTTTTATAGCTGCCTGCTACTAGAAAATCTCCTAATTTAGTTTTAGGAGTTGTTTCTCTGTCAATCTATAACATCCAACATGGGATTACCTGGTTTTATATTGCAAAGCTACATGGCTGGTTCCCTCCCAATTACAAGGCAGAGCCTTTAATAACATAAGGCTGACAAAGACAGGAATTGAGAATGTTTGAGAGGCTAAAAGTATTTTACCCCAAGTTACCATAGAAAATAATAATGAAACTGCAGCTATTTTGCTACAAAAACATACAGTGGAAAAGTTAATTATTAAAAAGAACTAAACATGTATGAGAGAGCACTTCAGCTTCACAAACATAAAGGAATGACTAACATATTCCATTATGCAAATGAATTCAAAGATATTTCACAACTGATCAGCTAGGAGGGACATAATGATTTATAATTCAAATAACTGAGCTTTGAAATCAAATTGGACTAATATATTTCAAAATATGCAAACCTGGAATAATTGTGAAAGTAATGTAAACCATGATACCAACCCAAATCATTTGTTGTCTTTGTTGTTGATACCTTCTTGTGGTTTTTCTTCTTTTTTTCCTGCTATGTAGTGCAGTTACTGGAATTACGGTTTACTTTTAATTCTATATTATCCTTTAGAAAAAGATGATAATACATGTTAAAAAAAGAAAATTTCCAATTTCTAAGGCTGTGTAAAAGCTGATTGGGGTACAGGAAAGTACTGAAATGAAATAAATTATTATTTTAACCTTTCAAGCTAGCCACAGTTTAATCTTTTTCAAATACTGAAAATTGATCCACTGGATCTAGCATCTTAACAATACACTATTTCTTTCAAAGCAACATATACTTAATGCCTTTTAAAAAATCCCCTAATATAATGTGAAAAGGCCAAAGTTTGCAAGGCCAGGAAGTAGTTATAAACTACTTCATATGTTTGAAATAAAAAGTACTTCAGTATTATTATTAAAAAAAACCCTATTGGTAGAGTTTTTAATAGGAAAAAATACATATCTTTAAAAGCCAAAATGACCAGTGAAATTAGGTTGTACATCATTTTCTGGGAAAAAGGAAAAACAGCCTCGACAGGTGTAATTTATCATTTTTCTGATTTAATACCAAAGAAATATATTAAAATAATAAAAAGAATCCTGAAATCCTCAAAATTTGTAGTGATAAATAGCCCTCCCTGTCTTTATTGCATTATGCCTACTAACAGAAATATTGCATGGTGGATTTCGCCAGACAAGGACGATTATTTTCCAATAAAAAGTTGCATATTAAATTCCAGCACAAAAGTGGGTGTCTAATACTTTTGAAATCTTTTATGGTTTGCCAGGGAACACAATTTTAAACTTAACTAATACAAGCTCACGGTGAAGTGAAGCAGCATTAAAGCTGCCTGGCACCAGCCCACCCCTGTAAGCAGCAGAGCCACCATTCTCAGAGCTCCTGTTGGAATCCCTGCAATGGAAGACGTTTGGGGTATTTGTGTATTCAGCTAATCTCTCTTTTTGCTGGTCTTTCAGCACTTCACACTGCTGGTAAAGAAGTTTATTTATGAGGACAGTGCTGCTGTACGTCCTGCAGAGGGGTCTAAAACCACTCTGGCAACAGCAAGTTTCTGCAAAGAAAAACCCCACAACTAAATCACAATGCTAATCTTTAAGAGAACTTAGGCTATTAAATATCTACTCTTTCATCCTTTCTAGGTCCTGATATGATTACATCTATTTCATGAACAGAAACTCATTTATTGCAAATATACTGTGAATAATCTGAAAGCTACTCAGACTTTTCAGCCTTGGAAAGTATTATTTGCACCAACAGGGTATCCTGACCCTACTTTTGAGGAGCTCCCATGGGAATACACGGCTTTGCAAGCCTCCAGAAGACAACAGGAAATGCTGAATGCTTGCTGGCTGTAGCAGCAATGCGAGGCTGGTTCTGTCAGCACACACTTACAGGAGTAACCAGGCAAGCACTCGCAGTCAGGTGCCTGTGTTACATTTCATGGGCATTCTGAAAGTGTTTTGAATCCTACAGAAGCAATAAGTATCTAGTAGAAAGGAGGAGAGAGCTCATTAGTTCCTTCATAAATCTTGTTAATGAAATAAATGTCTCTCATTCTGTTTTTGTTGAATTCCTTAGTAATGTTTCAAGTCCTTTCCAGTCTGATTTTTGTGATGCCATGAGAAAATAAACACTTGCATATTTAAAATATCAAGTTAGCTGCTTAATGGTATTTCAAGTCAGCATGTAGAAGTACACCTTGTATGGTTTTCATTAAACAAAATTCACTTATGGAATGTGAAAACCCGCACTCATCTTTCAACCCAAGGAAATATATCAAAATTATTCTTACAATATTAGAGTTCTATGGAGAAATAAAATGATACCAATTGTCATATTCCAGGTGCCTTCTCCTCTGTGTAACAACCCCCTCTAGAAAATTACTGAAAAGTTGCTTTCGTGAGCCCTTGTGGTTTATTATCTGTCATATACCTTTAAATATTGTGTCACATCAAGCACTGTTACTAGGGGTTTTTTTCCAATCTTCTTGCTTGACTGAATGAAAATTCCAGGAACAAACATTCTTCTGCAACTTATGGTAAGTGAATATTAATTAGAACAAGCTACACAAGGTTTGCAACAGAGAGCAAGTTAGCATCCATGACTGGGTAAGAATTTCACACAAATATCTGAACCCAGATGAAAATCCACATGTAAAGTCACAGCTGTTTTACCAGTGACACACTGAGGAACTCAGGATCGGGCAATGACAGGACACGTTAAGAGGCTTGCGTCTGAGATCCAACTCATGCTGCATATCTTGGTTGCCTCATCTTCCAAGTAGAACCAATCCTCTTCTCAGCTGCCAACAGGATCAATCCCGTTCCCAATATTGTTGAACTCACCAGTGGTATTGACTTCAAGGAGTTTAGGAATGGGACAGATGACCATAAGCAAATAGTTACATGATTCTCTTTCGCTGGTAAGAAGTAGTAGAAATAAGCACACTTTTTAAGAACTATGCATAGAAAAAGATAAACCAAAATGAATCAATATTCATATCCTAATTTGTTTAAATACAAAAGGACAGAAGTCTCATATTAATTTTTGCATTATTATTTTCTAATATGTTGTGCCATACCCACAGAGCTTGGAGCACCCTGGGATAGCAGAAGGTGTCCCTGCCCATGGCAGGGGAGTGGAACAAGATGATCTTTAAGGTTCCTTTCCAACCCAAACCACTCTGTGATTCTATGACTGTCTTTCAAATGTATTTCTGTGATAGGTCTTAGAACTTTTCATTTATGAGACAGAAAATGCTACAAAAACATGTCACATCATTTTCCTGAGAAAAGGGATCCAAACTTTTTTGCAATATTGTGACAAATTGATTAATTTTTTAAAAAATCTGTCATCTGTCATAATGAAATAGATTATCTGAAGCTTGCCCTTACTTATATCTATCTTACTCATTTTCCATCACAATATCTGTCCACTTAAATTGTGTAGTATTTATCTGCCTAACTCTTCACAAAATAAAAGCAAATTACTATAAAATCCCTAGGAAAAAATCCGTAGGAGTAAAGGGGCACAGACAAACAATGGGCCAGTTCAGAGAGCTACTGATGTACCCAATTCCCAGTGACACTCTACCCTGCAGTTCTTGTTCTAATCCGTAATTCTCCTCTTCCCCAGACCAAACACTTCACTGAACTCGAGATACTGCATTTCCCAACTGCAACTCCTCTCGGACACAGACATTTAAGAAGCGCACTCTGATTAACAACCAGTGCTATAGGATAACACCAGTCCTATTATCAATCCTCGGGGAACATCTCATCAAACCCCTCACCACTGCTGACAGCAAACTCAGAGCCGGCCTTTCGGTGAAACCCTGCAGCTCCACGGCCTTCCGCAGGTCAAGGGAGAGCCGTGGGGCAGGGCCAGGACCCTGGGCAGCTGCTGTGCTGTGCAGGAGTCAGCGCAGACCCCGAGCGACCTGGGATGGGATCTCATGTGTTCACCTGCTCGACTCAGCAGGAGGTGAAGAGGTGGCGTTGGCCTTCAGATGAAAGAGGTAAACTGAAGCCTGGAAAGTGGAGGAATATCGTTTTTCAGGTGAGGTTACAGAATCCCAGACTGGGTCAGGCTGGGAGGGCCCACAGGGGCTCACCTGGTGCCACCTCCCTGCTCCAGCAGGGCCACCCCAGAGCACACGGCACAGCAGTGTGCCCACACAGCTCTGCAACATCCCCAGGGAGGGCACTCCACGGCCTCTCTGCACAATCTGCTCAGGGCAGGGCACTGCCCAGGGCAGAGGTTCTGCCTCCTGTGCAGGGGAATTGCTGGGAATCAGATTGTGCCTATTGCCTCTTGCCCTGTTCTTGGCACCACTGAGCAGAGCCTGGTCCATTCTCTGACACCCTGCATTTGGATACCAGCCCGTTCAAATAAAAAGGCCCCATGATTTCCTGGCTTGGAAGCCCTGACACCTATTCCTGACCATGACATCAAATTCACAGAATCACAGAACAAGCTGAGTTCAAAGGGACCACACGGATCATTGAGTCCAGCTCTCAGTCCTGCACAGAACATCCCCAAAAGTCACATCATGTGAGTGAGAGCACTGTCCAAACACTCCTTGAACTCTGCCAGGGTGGTGCTGTGACCACTGCCCTGGGAGCCGCGTGTGCCCCAAGCTCTCAGCCCAGCGGGCCAGTCCAGCTCCGCACGGCTCAGTGCCCTGCCTGTGGAACATGCACAGTGATTCTCGCTTTCAGCTGTCACATCCAGTGATGACAGACCATGGTGTAAGAGATAGCATCAGCACCAGCTGTTTACACTGTGATGCAGTAGGATTTCAGTTTTGGGAGTAGAGAATCAGAGGAAGAGATGTTAAACACCTTAAAATCATCACTGATTATTGGTTTTACATATTCACAGGCTAAGGAATGTATACAACACATAAACTATTTTTTTTTCAGGAAGTTATAAACTCAATAACACAGTTTAAAGCATCTAAATGTTTATTATTATTTGCTCAGGAAAAGGCACATAACAAGGCAATTACCAAAGCAATTCCTCAATTTAAATTTACCGACAGACATTGATTTACTTTATAAAATCTCTATGAAGAGCTATACGGGTTCAGATTGCCTTAAAGAAATAGCCCATTCTAACAAGTCCATAATTCACAGTTTATCCCTACTATGGGGAGTTCTGGAGATGTTTATAGTTGCACTAAATCCTTAACAAGTATGTACCATACAAAGCGATAGAAAGGAATTCGAACCACCCGGATTTGACACCAATATCAAAATCATAAAAAGGCTATTTTGCAAAAGAGCAAAATCTTTATCCTTCAGTTACAAGACATTTAAAGAAAAACAAGAAGTCACAGTGACAGCTTGAAGAGAAAATTAGAACTTTGTAAGGAAGTCTCTTCATCCAACATTCAGGGTACTTTTGTCTACATCTGTTCTTTTGGGTCAGGGCTGTTTTTGGATGCTGAAAGATGGAGCAATAAAATAAAAGCTAGAAAGTACTCGTGAGTGAACAGAGGCAATCACAGCAATTCCCATTTCTGTTTCTGCCTTGACAGTATCAGGCAAGATGAAACACACATAAAATATAGTATTTCAAGAAACATTTGCAAAACTTTATAAGTATCTGAGAAATCTTCTAAAGATCTAGAGAGGAATCTCATAATACAAAAAGCAGTTTTCCAGTATGTAAGGAAGAGAAGCCAAGGAATGAAAGAGCAGAAAAATTTACAGGTCTCAGAGAAATCACAACAAGACAGCTCTTAAATCCAAGTGCCAGTGTCCCTGTATCTTTCTCACTCAAGCGATTTAGTAATTTAAAAGATGAACTATGAACTACATGTAACAGAGCCAAAGGAAACAACCATGAAGTTCCAGATGAGTCACGGAAAACAGGAGCTTCATCAAAAGCTACACCAATGCCAAATTCACCAAAACATCTACGGGAGATGAGCACTGAAGTACAAAAAAAGTGGAAATAAAAAATGGCAGCATATTTCCAATTTCAGTAACAACACCCGTATCAAAATACTGAACTACTCACAAACACAAAATCAAAAGAAAGTAACACTGCTCTGAAAAGCTAGGAGAAATTGAAAAATCTAAATGAAACAGCCTAAGAATCCAGTACACTTTTAAATACTTGCTTATAGTTTGCCTTTAGTAAGAAGACAAGAATAAAACTTCAGCTTCTGAAAGCTGCACCAAAGCAGCTTCCCAGGCTCACAACCCCTGGCTTACTCTGAGGCTGTGTCACCACAACAGCTTACACAGCCCTGTCAGCACATCAAACACCTCTGCCCTGAATCGAGTGACTTTAAAGCATTATTTTAAGAGGCTGTGTATTTTAACCTAAAATCTTGAAGGGGAAGACAAATAATGACTGTATACACCAATTTATATTTCTCTGGGAAAAGGGTTACTGTATCATCCACAAAAGAATCAAAATCCTTTGTGTGTTCCAAGTCATAATCTGTTCAGCCAGGGAAAGCATCAAGGCAAAGATATCCACTTCCAGCCTCTTATATCCATTTAATGACTTTTTTGCCCCTCAAACCCTTCTATTCTCCTTAATTTCCTGTCCTATCCCCAGTTTACAATTCAGAGAAGCACCTGTTCAGACCCAAGGGCTGTGTCACAGTGCTGTGCCACAGTTCAGTCCTGCTGGTGCCCAGCACAGGACAGCCCTTCTCACCAGCAGGGCACGGGAATTGATCCTGGGGAAGCACAGCAGAGCTCAGCTTAAAAGAAAGAACTGAAAAACTTGCAGTGCAATTTAAAAATGTAAAATTTAGAGGAGGAAATAGAGCTGGAGATGAAGGGGAAAAAAGGCAAAAGCACAGGAAAGGGAGCGCCGAAGAGTGGGGATGTGCTGTGCACAGAGAGGGAAATCCATGTGGTCACATGGGTGGGGGTACCTGCTTCATTCATCACTGCATGCCAAGGTCTCAAATACGGCTTACAGGCCATTTTTAAGCGCCTAAAGAATTCATCCATCCTCTTTGCAGGAGGCCCTGAACACCTTTTCTGAAAGGCAGTGGCAGGTTCACCGTCACAGTGCAGAGGAACTGCGGGAACACCGCACTGCCTGCACACGCACAGGCTGCCGGACTCCCGTGCACAGCGGATCTGGGAACATGCCAAGGAGCAGTTGCAAAAGAGAAGTTGCTGCCAGCCAGAAGAGATGATGGCTGCCATACAGCACCAAGTTTGGGTGAGGTGGTTGTTTTGGGGTTCTGTTTACTTGTTAAACAATTAAAGGAGAGAGCGAAAACCTTGTAAGCTTATATAAGAATTACATGAATTGGGAATGTAAATTTACGAACAGTCTTGGTTGCAAGTTAAGGATATTACAAATGTAGTGGCATTACAGAAATCATAAAGATGGAAAAAAATCATATGTTTTAAACAAATTTTTCAAAGTTGCTTGAGGATGTGCTATCCAATTCCCATTACAGTGCAAGAAAAATGGGCCTCCAAACCCCCCGAAAAGACTTTGAAAATCTGTTCCTTATGTGGTGCTGAAGCTTCAGTAAAAACACAGATAGCAATTTGTTGGCAAGAAAGCTCTCTACAGTCAGGTTTTAATTATTTCTGACAGATTATCGTCACTTACCCTGAAAGCTCTCGGTGGCTCAGACAGCAATGGGATATATACTTTTCATTAGAGCTGGACAAAGGTGAATAGTTAAAAACTGCACATTCTATCATGAGTAAAAATACTGAGTTTTAGTTTGCTATGGTTCAAAGAGCCACTTCAGCGTGAGTGTTCTGAAAAATATTCAGAGATCCACGCTTAAAAGTTGTAACATGGAAAATCCCTCTATTGACACATATATGTGCATTCACCATAGTGGCATCCAACAGCAATGTTTGGACATGCATCTTTTATTCATGTTTCACTTATTTTATCACGACCAAAAATCCTAAATACTTGGGAAAATATTTTGTAAATCCACCTCATGATAAATCATTTCCATGTGATTTTGATAACAACGGAAAATGGAAATACAGGCTTTAATGGATATTCTGGCTACATAAAACTCTGTCCCCTCAAAAACGGTTTAACAAGAATTCAGTAAAAGGCACATTCATCAACTTCCAAAGGAAAAGTGATAAAAGATCTAGGATCTGATACGACAGTAGTGCTTGGAACTACAGTCTGAAGGTCAAATTGACAAATCTCAAAATATTCCTGTTTGTTGAATAGTATTTATTTCATGCAGCCTTTAGTCTATGAACAGAACAGTGGCTACTGGTAGCTATGACACAAGTATTTCAAACTATTTTCTGTTAATTAATTGAGTTTGACCACCAATCCTCCACTGCAAAGCTGCCACTAGTGAATTCAAAAGAACTGGTTAAAGCTACATGGCAAAATCCATCAAAATATTCCCGAGCTCACATTGGACTGCAGAAAACTAGAAATTCCATGGGTCCAGCAGTAAGGAGTCACAAGAGGTTAAGTCTCTAGTAGCAGAACAAAAATCATCTAATATGTCCTGGGAGACTACAACTTGTTTCATTACCATGAATTCCATTGCTACGTTTACTCCTCACACCAAGTAGAAAATGCTTCCTGCATGCATCCCTCACTGGATTCTTTAATGGCAAAGTGGAAGGAAATAACTGACAATGTCCTTTGATCATCCCACAGTGCTAATGGCAGGTTAACACAAGGTGCTATGCCCAGCACTTTGGGATGTGAAACACTGGGTGTCATTACTCAGACCAGACCACTCTGAGGCAGAACTCCTCTATCCCACATAATGTTTGGCATCAACAAGGCAGGAATGAGACACCGCCAAACACTGTGCAGGTGCTACTCAGGAATATCACCACTCAGCAAAGAGCATGCTAGGAATTCCCCAGAGTTTCCTTTTAACCTATTGTTGAGGAATAACATCTTAAAATTTTCACCTACTTAAAGAAAAACTGGATCTGTAGGGTAAGACAGAAGAGTAGATGAGTGGCTTTCTAAAATACCTGTGGTTATAAAGGCTCACTACATCCACAGGAGGAACAGGTGAATGGGCTCACAGTCAGGGATCCTGCCTGCTGCTGCTACAAATGTGCTGAGAATATTCCCTGTAACAGAGGACCAGGAACGCTGCCAGGCTGGATTGCCCCATCAGACCGCCGGGTTCGGATTATATATATCAATATGTTATGATTTCACACCCAGGATTTCCACCTGGCATGCTACCACTGGGAAGAAGACCCTTTATTTTAATTGCCACAAACACAGCTGTGTTTATCCAGGATTCACAGCTACCTCTTAGTGCCACTCAGTGAAGAGTCCATGTCAGGCTGTAGCATCCATTCTCTTAAATATGATCTTCAATCTAATCAATGAACAACTCATAGCTTTATGAAAACACAGTAAGCCATGAGGAAAGAGAAAGTAAAACTACTGTGTGTAATCTAAAAAGCAGCACTGATTTTTGCTTTTTATGTATCTTATTTTCTTTTAAAATCTTCCATGTAACACTAAAACACATTAACATTAAACTCTTTAACATGAAAAAATGACTTTTTTTTTACTTTATTTACAGTAGTTGTGCAAACACAACCCTATCCAATCAAAGCACAGGTAGGACTGCTCATACAACTCATTAAATGATTTTATTTCTTCAACTGGCAAACGTAACAGAGAATTCCTCTCAATGGTAGCAGTGAGTAGAAAGAGGAGCAAACTGATGCATCTGGTATCCAAAGAACAGTCCTCTTTCTCCTTTTTCCTCAGCTGTTCAAGTTTCACTGCAGTGTGAAACAGCCAAACAAAGCCCAGCCACCATGCACCCCGGTATGGGCTGCCTCCAGAGACCCCACAGTAACACCACCAGTGTTTTTCCATCCATCACCCTCCTGTCTTCAAAGACTACTCCAGATAAACATCAAGGTCGGATGGGTACTATTGTTATCCTAAGGCGAGATACAACACTCAGCTTCTGGTTTTGAGGAAGCAAAGCATTAATGCCCTGTATCCCACAGAAAAGGTAAGTCATATCAGAAAATGACCTTGTTTTAATTGCTACTGTTTCTCAAGGCTGGCTGCCATGGCAGCAAAGACAAGTCCTGTTCAGTACTGTCTGAGCAGGTCACGGCCAGCCTGGTGACACCAGCAGAGAGCTTTGTCCAGCAGGCCAAAGTCTACTGGAAGTGTTTAAAGGCCCTGTAAGTCAGACTCAGAGGACATGAAGCAAATGACCAGATGAGCATCTCCCTCACTGCAGAACGAAAAGGTGAGACCTTGTTTCTCCAGGCACACATGGACCTCATTGTCTCCTGGGGACTCCCAGATTTTTTAGTGTATATTGACAGATTTTCAGAGGGATCATTTTGTTTTGCTTCAAGAGCAGAAGTGATTTTAGACGAAACTCTTTTTGAGTCAGAAGAAACTAGCAAATATCATGAAGGCCCTATGTAATAAAAGACAAAATCCTGGTAATTTTGCTGGCAGCCAAGGAAAGTGGCTGCAGCAGGGGCATGAGAAAAAGGTATGTTCTCCAGAGTAATTGTCTAGGAATATTCTTAAGTGAGTGTACTGCAGCACTTACCTGCCAAAATAACACACCAGGTTATTCCGCCAAATGCCAGAGATGTGAAGAAACATGATGACAATGCCTCTTGTGTCCTTCAGTGTGAGGCCTTGGGATCCTCCTCTGTGAATCTGTATTTTTAAGATAGCAAAATTTGCCAGATCTTGAATAAAAAAATAAATCCAAAAGAACCTTTCCAAAACAAAGAAAGATTAGTTTAACTTGGTCAGTTCCCCACTTCGAATTGCCATGAAGCTTTACAGGCAATTCCACACCCGAGGGTGCATGAAGGAGAGAGGAGGGATGGGGGCTGTTTATGCCAGGCTGTCACTGAACGAGAGTCTGACATCTCAGCTCTACCCCCATAAGCCATTTTGAGAGGGGACATGGGCACTGTGGAGGAAATGCTGAGCTGCAACTGTTCACTCAGAGACCTGCAGTACCTTCAGAAAGTAAGACACGGGTCCCTCTGAAAATGGTTATCTCTTACTTCAAATAGTTCAAATTCACAGAAAACACTTTTCTAGCAAAGAGCAAACAACAACACGTTATAGACAAAACAAACAACATACAGAATAGAACCCAAGCACAAACTTACATTTTTTGTCATAAATGCTTCCAGAACATGGTTGTCACCTGTCATCCCCAAGACTTCTGACATTCGGACATACATCTGGAAACAAACATTTCAACAGTAACATATTGTAGGTATTTACTAGTATCAACATTTTCAGTTATTCTAAAACCTTCCCCAATTCGATTTTGCAGGAGGAAAGCACAGGCGTAAGTGCCTGTCCATCCAACCTATGACCTTACAAGCTGAAGCACTCGTAAGAGATGGTTTATCCACTCTCTGATGGTACCTTGTGATGTGGGGACTGAGGCTTTTACTTGCCCTTACAAACATCTCTTCCCACGAAGGAGAGTAAATTTTCACATTAAACTCACTTTGTTGTTCTCAGAACAACACAGTCTCTGTTCAAAAACCTGGTTTATTATAGAAAATTCCAAAGGGATGGAGAAAACGTCTTTGTGTTGGTGTGTCCTCAGTGGGATGTGATTCAGTGCTGTCCTTGAGCTTGCAAGTTCTTGCACTGGTGGTCATAAAATCTGGTAAATTTGGTACTCTTCAGACATTGTTTTGTTTTCTTGAGTGGAGAACAAAGGCTTTGGCAGCCCAATAGCCTGCACTAGTGTACGTGTCTCCCTTACCCCAAGTCCAGGACACCCATTTCTGGGGGGTTCTCCCAGCACGCTGCCTGCCAGACCCAGCCGTGGGTAACGCGCAGCTGCAAACACGCAGGACACACCAAGTATTTTTTTCCTTACTGTGTAACCTTCATTAAGTTTTCTGGTGGTTTTAGTGGCCTAATATTTAGTTCAGACAAAAACATTTTGTAGGGTTAAATCAACTTCAGAGACAGAAAGGTGACGACAGTGTGGAGCTGCTGTCCAAACCTGTGCCGGCCGCCCCCGCGCTCGGGAGCTGCGCTGTGCCGGGCACGTCCAGCACTCAGGGGTGTCACTGCAGCCATTCCAGCCCTCGGTGACCTTGACCCGGACATCCCGGGCTGCATGGCATCGTGCCTTCTGATGGCATCAAGGTAAGCAGCAGTGAGGTGTGGGAGAGAGCCCCAGCACAGCTCGGCCGCCGCTCCCAGCGGTGAAAGCCTGGTGCCATCTACTGCCAGCTCCCTTCCCTGACATCCCAGTCCCCATCCCCATCCCCGTCCCCATTCCCAACCCCATCCCCAACCCATCTGCAGACTCGGGACGTGTGCCACTGCACCCACACCTGCTCGCACCAGCCTCCCCTCTGCCAGTGATGTAATCCTGGGACTTGGCTTAAAAACCAAATCCCCACTGCTCTACCTCTGAGGCAGTTAATAATAACAATAACAACAATTGTATTTTAGCATCCCAAAGACTTTAAATTCCAGCATAATAAAGGCTGAACTTGCAGCTCTAACCAGAAATTGTACCAAAATCAAGAGTAACTTAATTTGTAGCTAATTGACACTTTTATAATGGTATGAATGTAATTTTCGGTGACAAAATCAGTAGCGAAACGACAATCAATGTATGAAAAAAATAGTACTATACAATACAACCTTTAAATGTTACAAAACACAATGTTCACACTGTAAATGGGAAGTTATTGCTTATAGTAATTAAGCACAGCAAAAATAATATATTGAAATATAAAAATACCTTCCAATTAAAAAAAAAATCCACTCCCTAAACAGCGCACTGTTAAAATGCTACAGCAGCTGCAATTTTAGCAATGTTTAGGAATGTTTGTATTTGCTATCATGACAAGAAAAAAAGTGGTAGCAAGGAATGCAAAGCCATCAGCAGCCACCCATGTGTGTTCCGAGCCTCCCTTCCTGCTGCGGGAGCGCTGGGAGAAGGGAGCGGGAGCCAGCCTGTCTCATTGTGCTCTGCTGTCAAACCAGGCTCTCCCCACATCAGAGTTTAACAAATAAAATACTAAAACAGCAGTCAGTGTTGACAAAGAGCAGTGCTTTAATCCACAATTATCCTTGTAACTCTTACTACTCCTTTTATCATCCATTAGCTTTGATTCCCATTATCCCATCAAGAACTGTGTCAACGCTTTTGTCCCTGGGGATTTCCCACACTACTAGGATCTGACAGACAAGCCTGAGTGCTAAGCAGGATCATTACCTCTTAAATCCACTTATCTGATCCACTGAATAGTAAATTGAAAAGCTCATTAACAGCAACAATCTGATTTGTTTTCACGTGTGACAGGGTCATTCCAAGTCAGCATGAATATAGCACTCGCAATAAAAACTACACCATCTGTAGCGCGGCAAATTGTAAGCTAAAATAAATACGATATTTTAAACACCTTCTTCAAAATCATTTTCAAAACCCACACACGCTCTTAGCATATAAAAATAGAAAAGTAATCCCCTCCCACCACAGCAGTGCAATGCCCCTGGACTTCTAAGCGCTATGAAAAATTAATGATAAAGCATTTTGGACGTATAATAATAAAACACACTTCAACAACAAAGGCTGCGCTACATATTCAAAAGGCAGAGAGAAACCGTGCTGAAAGGGGTCAGAAAAAGCTGTGGAAGTGATCTCATCCTCTGCTTAGATCCTACAGGGAGCCAGGGGGGTGAGGGCATCAGAGGCTGTGGCACTCACAGCCGCACACCCCGGGGCTCCTCCCTCCACACCTCCGCTGTCCTTCCAGCGGGAAGCCCAAGGCTCACACTCCACTGCCCTCCAGACGCTTCCAGTAAGGAGCAGGGAATCAACTTCCAGTAGGAAACCCTTGGTTCAAGACTCCTGGAAAACAGCGGCACAATGAGTCCCAGATCCTTATAACTGCAAGATTCGCAACTTCAGAAAAGAATTCTGTGTCAAGACAGTGCTGTGCGACTAAGCCACGTGCGGCCAAAAGTGTCAGCTAACAGGAGAACACCACAGCA
This sequence comes from Rhagologus leucostigma, assembly GCA_013397725.1. Taxonomy (NCBI): domain Eukaryota; kingdom Metazoa; phylum Chordata; class Aves; order Passeriformes; genus Rhagologus; species Rhagologus leucostigma. The sequence continues at coordinate 427,802 of VZTD01002785.1, read as the reverse complement.
TCCCCAGCTCCGTTTTACACACCTGTGACCGTGGGGGAACATCCGCAGAAGGGGCAACGTCAGGCTACGATGTTGCACAGCTCCACAGCCCCAGGTGCCCACCGAGGGTCCTTGATGCAGGCTGGAGCTGGGAGCAGCACTGCACTCAGCCCCCGGTGGCACTGCTGTGTTCAGAGGCGACAGCAGTGGCCATGGCAGTGAAGAGAAAGAACAGACCAGCAAAACACCTTCAACACTAATCAGGAACAATTTCAAACATACTGAACCAAGCGTGAAAGCAGAGGATCCAGGGATCCTTCTTTTTTCTGTTTGTACCATTAAAACCACCTAGGTGGAATCAGGGCACTGAAGGAAGACAGCAGATTCACAAGCTCTGGTGCCAGGGAATTTTTTAATTATGTAGCAAATTTTATAGAATCACAGAAAGATTAGGTTTGGAAGGGACCTTAAAGTCCATCCGGTCCCATCCAGCCCATGGCAGGGACACCTTCCACTACCCCAGGTTGCTCCAAGCCCTGTCCAACCTGGCCTTGGACACTTCCAGGGATGGGGGAAGTCTCTGGGCTTATGTTCAAGTTACATAAATGTACACTTCCCAACTCCTTGAACTGTCCCAAAAGGACAAGAAAATAAAACTGTGGAAGCAATGTTTAATAAAGCAAAATACTTGCACGCAAACACAGACCAAGAAAACAGAAATAATTCAGTAATCACACCAAAACTTTATTTCCCTGTCTTCTCTACTCTTTGGCCTTAGATATGTTTAACTTTGCTTTGACTTTGGAGGTCTTCTCTTTTTGGCACTATCATTATAACTCTGAAGAAGCTAATTATATCAATTCTTAAATGTGAAGCAGATTACAGAACTGGGAAGCTCAGAATATGAGTTCCTAAAGGTTGTATGGCTCTGTAATGACAGTCACAGAAATTCAATAACAGCACTGTATGCAATGTACTCAAACACACCCCATGAAACAAATTAAAACAGAGCAATGAATCTCTCACACTGTGCAAATAAGAAAACACAAGAAAATGTTAGTTTCTATAGTTTTCATAAGGGCTATTATAATGAATTAAGATTTTGGATAATGAATCTTCAGAAAATTACAGTAAAGTTATTACCCGTAGGCACAGCGTAAATGCTAAAGACATTATAACTTCCTTGAAGCTCTCCAGGCCTCGCTGCAGAGAACTATCACTGCAACATTAAAGCATTTTGTCATGAACAGTGAGGGCAAAAACAGACCTTCACCACAGTTACCCCAGCCTGGCAGAGCTGAAGCACATGGAGCACATGGAGGGGAGCCCGTCTGTCCCCAGGGCCTTTTTGGGAATCCAGGCAGGGCAGGGACGATTGCCACGGGGTTCTACCCCCCCACCTCCCTGACTAACACCTCTGGGCAGCACCCACCAAACCTCCACACTAATTGCAAGTGGCATTCTTGGTATTGAGTGCCACAACACATTTTGTAATATCCCCTACTTTTTAAATCACGCTCAGGTATTTTGAATTTTCAGCACTTAAAAGCTTCATTATAACACAGCAGAAATCCAGCTTCCACATCCCACAGACAGCTCCAGGAAACGGGAACTGAATCCCCTAACTGGACTATCAGGGTGCCAGATCATTCATCTTTATCTCCTCATCAAACTGAGCGCTTCAAAAGCCCTGGCTTTTATCTCCTCTCCTTAGCAGAGGAAAACCTTGGTCACTTCCACTCCTGACCAGCTGTCTTAAAAGGTAACATTTCAAAACGCTCTTAACTCAGAGCCTAAACCAAGAGGATGAGCTAATCTGTTGGTTTAGAGTAAACTCTCTAAATGAAGAAACTTTCCAAAACAGGCCATAAGGAATAGCCTCAGGTAGCTCAGACAGGACCTCTGAAGATCCAGGTGGGCTTTCAGCTGCTTTGTACATAGGCTACTCTCCCATCCACTGCTACCTGTGTTTGTAACAGCCAGAGCACCCACACCAACTACGTAAACGATATGTACTATTTATTGTCTTACCTCTAAACCTAGCTTAAAATACTGCATAAAGTGATCCTCAACTGAAAGAGACCTACTACAGCATAACATTTAAAAATCAGGAGGTTGTTAAGTGTTCTGTTTTAGGGGAAAGGGTAAATCTGCCGTGTGGCTCAGTCATTGTTATGGATGTTATTTCCCTCCTAGGCTGTTGAAATACTCTGTCATCACAAGCTCAGACAGTAAGAGGTATTAACAGTTCCCACAAAGGCTGTTTTCCAGGCCCTGTTCCCCAGTCCCTCCCCGTTAGCTGGAGAATTCAGAGGAGTCTGGGGTGCTGGAGTGATTAACTCCCTGCTTCCCGCTCTATAAAATGCCCGTACGGTGCCAGCAACAAACCTTCTCTTACATGGAAATTGATCTCTATTTCAATGATTATCTCTCAGCTTTTATTTACTTGTTTATTTATTTATTTCTCCTTTTCTTAATCCATGTTTTCTGAAAAATCTTGAAAGAAAGATGGACAATTCTGCTGAACTTATACAGGAGGCCTACTATGAACTAACTGCTCTTATTACTGATGCAGCATGAGAAGCATTCTCTGTGAAAAACAAAGAAGAAGAAAAAAGAAATGGGTTTATCTGCTAAGTTTTCAGTTAGCCATTAGTTAAAAGGATGCTTAGCTTTAAAAGTCTTGTTTAGACTTTCATTTTTCTGAAGCACTGTTAGAGAGTTTTAATTCCACTGTCTCTTGTGTTCCCCTTCAGGGCTTAAAGAACAAATATTATAGTGAAAACAGAAATACTATTAACAGCTGTTACTTTTTGAACATCTTTCAGAAGATTTTTAGCTTTTGAAGCACAGTTCTGGGGCTGCACTTTCCATCAGAGCTATACACTGCACTGCAGAAATTCAAGCCATGTATGCAGTCAAGGATTTGCTTAACAATAAGCCAAAATGTTGGTTTAGAATCCTCGATGATTGAAATGAAGCACTGCTGTGCAGTTACAAGAGTAGATCTGTGCCAGTCAGAACTCTCCAAAAGATACAGAATTATAGGTACTTGAATAGCAGTAATTGACACTCTGACTTGCCCCTATAACTATTACAAGTGTGCAGCTAAATTTTATTCAGATGCTTAACTGTATCTAAATGAGTGGCCCACTCAGCGTACTTGTGTGCAATAAACCCCAACGCTAAAGAATCAACATCAGTTTGGCACTTAAAAACAAGCAATAAAAATCAGAGCTGCTTAGTATAGCTCTAAAATTTCTATATCCAAAACTATTCCACTGTACTGACTAACATCACTGCAGGTGTTCTGCATCTCCAGATCAAGTCTTAAGCTCATGAAATTTAGCAGGATCACGTCTTCTGAAGAGGTTTTGCACCAGGGTTGTACACGACAGTGCTTTTGCACATTTATCCCAGGGCATAAGCAGAGGTGTTACAGCCACCACAGCTAATACCAGCAATTTGAACAACCCTCTTTGGCAAGCCAGAAATAAGATAATTGTTCAACATAGGCCGGCTCCTCTGAAATACTGGCAGCATTGCCTCTAATTATAGACATCTGTCATTGCTAGCCACTCAGTAGTAACCCTGACATCAATATACAACTATAACACCACACTGCCTGCAGGCACAGCAATGGGAGCCAGATCCGAGAGGCGGGCAATCATCTGCCTCATCCAAACTATCTGTCACGGCTTCCCAGCCACAAATAGCTCTTACGTTTTGTATCCTTAGGATAATATGTTGATTTATTTTAGATCCTCTAATATTTACAGTCGAGGCCATCTACTAAAATACAGAAACAAACCTGATGGCTAATGGAGGCAGTTACCGCTCAAAATCACCATGGAAGGCCATAGCTCACGGCTCCTGCGCCGGCACCGCGGCTCCTGGAACGGGCACCTGTGTCCAAACCTCCCCTCCCTAAAATCACACCTGCTCATTTCCGGCTGCAGGGAAATGCACAGGTATGGCTGTGCTCTCATCAGCCCACATTTTCCCAACCAACCCTATAGGAATATAGGTTTTCAGTTTGAACCCGGAGAATATCTGTGCCAAACCGAGCACAGTGAGTTCCAGTATCCCAGCGTTCCCCATGTCAGAACAGAGAAGCTCTGCAGAATTATCTTCAACATGCAATTTTGAAACAGAAATTGCATTAATGCTATAAAGTAGGGGTACAGATTAAATACTTCACCACTGCTTAGAGGCAAGCTGACATATGCTGCTAACCAAGAAATAGTTTATTGAAATGTATAGGTAAACATGGATAAATTCCTTTTCAATTCTAAGGTGAAAATCGCACTGAAAACCTCAGTCTCTATTTTTGTGTCTTCATTTGAAAATCCATCTCAGAAAGGGGCAAAAAAGATTGTAGGTTTAAACTAATTAGGAATTAACTTCCTTACAATTATCTTAATTTGTTATTAACAAAACCAAGATTTCTTAGTATGATTCACAACAGCCTGTGCTGAAGAGAAACTATTAATTACTCGATAGACAGTTAGCTTTCAAGTGAGCTGCATTTTAAAAACCTCCTTTAAAATACAATTGCTAAATGCCTTACAGTGCTGTAATGTGAGACAGGTTCAAATCTTATTACTTCACTGAAATTAAAACCTAAGTTTTAATACTGTTCAAGTCGAACAATGATTCCACACTTTATTGCTTTTGAAATCCCTTGATGATCATAGGAAAAAATGCCCTCGAGAAAAAGAGACTCTGTTTTCGATAAACAGAAAATACAGTTTGCACTCTTAGCCTCTTTGTCATCACAAAAAAGGATTTAATGCCAATTCTTTAAAAAAAGACTTTTTTCACAAAATGTGCACCTTGTGTGCCATTTGTAAAATCAGCTCACTTTCTTTTATTTATTACTGCAGCGCGGCAAGGCAATAAAGCAGCTACTGATAGCTAATAAATTACATGCCTTTTAAAACAATTCTCCAGCTGCAAAAACTTGTAACTACAAAGGCTTACATTTACATGGTACATCGTGTGAAGTGTCTACATTTATGTTCTACTTAACCACGTAAATAAAATCTGACCCTTTATTAAACAGACAAGCATGAACCAGGGGCTCCACACAAGATTAAACAAAAGGTAACTTTTTAAGGCTTTCCTACAGATTTGCATAACTAAACACAAAATTTGCACCAGCAGTTCAGGTGAAAGTATTTTTAAAATAAATCGTATTTTTAATTAATGCCCTTCAAGATACCTTCAGGAAAAAAAGGTGAGCACCATTTTTCGATTATTGCATGATAACACTGATTTACACCTGGATCAAAAAATTAAATAAGGTTTTCAATAATAACTGCAACATATTACTGTAATATAAAACAATAATTCTCCAGCACATTCCATGCAAACCACGATTTGTATTTTTAATTAAACAAAGTATCAAGCTTTGGAAAAGCATTTCTTTGTTAAGACAGATTTAAAACAAAAAAACCCTGCAGTTTTATTTCATCATGCATCTCTCCAAGAAATGCTTTAAATTAGACATATCTATTAAGTTCGTTGAACTGCTCTTAAATATTTTTGCTCCGTGGCCTGCCCAGCCCTCACAGCTGATGGCACAGAGCACTGAGGTGCACTGTCTTTGCCTTTCCATCTGCGTTATTTTTAGGCTGATGTGCTCAACTATTTTCATAAATTTGTTCCTTACAATCTGATTCTCATAAATCATTAAACTAAGCACTACATTCCTTTTAATTGTCTCCATATCATCATGCGTCTAAAATTCAGATGTGTAGTTGTAATACTATTTCCTTCACTCACAATGATTTTTACAGCTTCTGAAGCTTTGGTTTTGCTTTGCTCACACAACTTTCCCTCTGTAGTTCCAAAATGGCGGTTCTTTAATTGAGCGTGAAAACGAATCTGAACTCCCTACCCACAAAAACGTTTAAGACAGTGCTGTTCCCTGTTAGGACAACACCCCTGACATGTTAGTAGGAGACGGCAGGACCAGGAATTCCTCCCACAGCCCCGCACCCCCACAACCATCCATCACTCTGAACTGAGATGCTGTGGGGCACATCTCTCACTCTGTCCAAACACTGCTTGATGCAAAATGAGATGGGAAATAGTTTCCAGACACTTTTCCACTCCTTTAATCCTCAGTTTACTTCGATAATATGTGTTTTCTTGTATTTTGCATCATTGGCTAAAACACCAAGACAAAGACATTCCTTACCTAAAGCAGACAAAAACAAGGTTTAACAAACCAGGTGGCCAGGACAACAAACAAAGCGGAGCCTGTGGTTTCCTAATTCAGGTTAGTCTGTCTACTTGTGGGGATGAAATATTGGTGCAATTTTAAGACGGTAGAGAATAATGAGTGAATGAAGCCTGGTGTGTCTGTACCAGGAGGGTTCTTTGAACAGGAACAGGAGCCCTCAAAGTGCTGCAGAGTGGAAAGAGAATTTAATAGGACAGACCCTTAAAAACAACACTTTGTTTCAAGAGGAGTTGCAGGTATTTTTAAATATAAAAACACATAGTGATACTCAGACACTGAAAATTCATCAACTCCGAATTTCACCCAAAAATTTAAGCTAAAACACAGGACACTGAAATCAAGCAAGAGCTTAGGAAAAAGGAATGGCCTGGTCTGACCTATGAGCACACAAAGTATTTGAGAAGTATAATTTGAAGAGAAAGTTGTCAATCCTAAGCTTTTGCTGAATTTAAGCAACTAAAAATATAGCCAAAATTTGACAGAGCATACTATGAGTCAAGAAATTCCGAACACAAATATGCTGTACAGATAACACAGCAATAGATCCAACTCTGGATCACCAGCAGGGAGCAGAATTATAGTTACATGAGTATTTATCAAAAAGCTTACAAAAGTAATAAAAACTAATGAAACCAATCAATCAAAATTGGTCAAGAATCTTGATCAGTGATTATTCTCAGTAACACATGGGAAGCTTCAGATGGAGCCTTTGAGATTAAAGTCGGAAACAAAGGGGTGACACCCTGAAGTTGTGCACAGAAAAGCACAGCCTGCCTTGGCCCTGGCAGAAGAAACACAGATTGTCACCCAGCTAAGAGAGAAAAATATAGGGCACGGTAAACAAAGGCCCTCTCACCCCACAGCTGAATGAGGCACACAGCAGTGAACGCAGTGAGGGACAAGGTGGCTGATGCTGAGGAGCCAAACAGCAGCTGCAGGTGCCCCAGCCCACGGCACCCACGGCAGCCCAGCGTCCTACACACGCCTTGGCTCCTGCAGGACTCGCGTGGCAGCGCGGCCACAGCGTCTCCAGGTGCACCCAGGCCTCATGTGCTGCCCTCTTTTCACAGTATGACTGATAGCAACAGTCTTGAATAATGCACAGAGCAATACTTTGGTTGGTTTTGCTGACCTCTTTAACAAACACAATAATCTCGTCTATGCAAAGATGACGGATGCCATCAGACACAGCTGCTCTCAACAGCTGAAGAATCTGAAGCACCTTAGAAGCCCAGTGAGCTGGAAGGGTGCTGCTGGCTCACCCTTATCTTCTGAGATACTGCAAAATTAAATTTTTAGTTCATATAGTTTAGCACATATATTGATACGATTACATTAATATCTAAATAACAATCTAAATGTTACCGTTATTCAGCAGAAATTGGTTATTTAAGAAAATGCATAAACTAGAATGGACTTGGGCTGTTAAGAGCTCATTCAAAGATAGTCTATTCTATTAATGTTAGTTAAATCATCAGATTCTGTGCACATTCTTATAAAATCTAAAATAATATGATTTTATATTGACTTACATAGTAAAGCTTTTATGTATCTTATGAACAGCCACATTATTGTGTAGATGGTATCTATACAAATCATTTAACACTTAAATTGATATAAAACCCTGCTTCAGAAATAAAACTTTTGTTCCCAGAAGACATCTTTCTCAATAGAGCTACATGCCTCAAGAAACAACTCGTCAGTAGTGAGAATGCTCTGGAGAAATAATACGGAACCTTCCTCATGGCCTTCCTAACTGCAGTTCTTTTGATCCAAATTGATGCCAACTACCAACTCTTCCAACAAAGATGATATGGATGAAACCGGTGTGAAACACAACACTGAAATACTTGGGGTATTTTTCCCCTCCCTGCTCCAGAAGAAGGGCAAGTGGAAGAAGACAGAAAACCGTTTGCCTTCCTCCGGTGTTTAACAAAAATGCATTTAAGTCTGAAAAGTGTACTATAAAAATATATTCCTGTAAGTGAAACAGATCCATATCAGGACATTACTAACATTTTTGATTACTCTGTTAGCACACAAAAGCAAACGTCAGAAAGACCTCTGCATAGTCCGATAAAAATAATTTTGCGAGGATGCGCGTATCTAATGAAATATGAAGCATAGCCCAAATGCTGTTTGTTCTGCAAATTTGATTTCAGGATATGGAAAATGGTTATAGACAAGATAACAGTCTCCACTGCCCCAGCCTGCACACTGCCTGGGTGAGACAGCTTATCACTGCTCCTTCCTGTGCAGATGCACAGAGATGCACCAGTTGTTCTGCCTTCTACTAATCCAATTAGGTATGAAAATCACACCCTGTTTCACCACACACTGGCGAAGTCTAACACAAACCTGAACCAGATGCTCTGGAGAAAATATTTATTTTCATTTTTGTTTTGACTAAAATACACCTTTTTCATAAGTGGAAAAAAACCCCAAGCCTTCCTAAGTTCAAACACTCCACAGATGAACCCAAGTCGTACTGCTTTAAATATTAAGGTTGTGACTCTATCATTTTTTGGACACATAAGAAGCTAAGGAAGCCACGCGGCTCCTGGGGCATCTCTGGATACCATAAAAAGGAACATTCAACAATTAACAATGAATTAGCTCTTGACTTTGTTGTGTGAGAGAAGCAGAGGTGTGACAGCTTTAGAACACCTGTGAACAAAAGCGACAATTGGCCGCAAGGTGTTCCACTAAGTCATCACAAAGTATGTCAGTAATACTCAGAGAATGTTTCTCCTTTCTCTCACCCAACTTCATATTCAGTGCTTTTGGCAAAATATGTTCAAACAAGAAGACTTTCCATACTATTATTTATTACCTATCTTCACTCATCTGTTATCAACTTGAAGACAGCTACAGATATTTTTCTGGGGTGAAAGTGCTGCTATGATGAGTTGTATTCCTAAAGACTGCTGAAGGAAAGGTATGAAATGTCTTAATTTAGCTACAAAAGTTTAGATTAAAATTGAGAGGGGGATATTTTTCTTTTTTGGCCCAAAATAGACAAACATAGACTCTTCTCACCTCATTCCCCAAATCTATTCCCAGAGCCATCACCATATTAAGAATGAGCCATGACTTGTGCAAGTGTGACATCGCAATAAAACAGGCCCAGCTGTAATGATCTCAGTTCCAGGCTGATGATCTCCAGCCCCAGTTCGCATCGCAGTCTAAGCCCTGGAGTCTGAGGAGACACTAAGCTCTGGCATAGGAAGAGGTGGGAATGAGCAGCACCCATGTGACACTCCACAGGTACAGCTGATGTGTGATTTCGGCTCAGAGAGTGCTGTCCTTTTCAAGAAGCATCTCTAAGTACTTTCTCTTCCTTCCATCAGCATCACAATGTAATTTAGGATGGCTTTATAGGCATTTTTTACCTGAACACCTGAATGGCTTTTAAATGAGCCAGCAGGGTGCTCAGAGACTAGCAGCAGTGTGGGACAGAGCATCCCCAGTGGGTCAGGGAGCTGATCTCCCCCTGCTTGGCACTCAGGACACACAGCCTGGCTCAGTGATACGCTTCTCTTTCCTTCTAAGACACAGTTAAAGGGAGTTCTGTTTTAACTGTTTTAAGTTTTAAATTTAAATCATTAATGTTAACTCAAATTTAATTCTAATTTAAGTTTTTGCTCTGAGAATTGTTTTAATCACTAATTCATGTGTTATACTTTTACGTTAATGATTGGGAGCCAGAAAAAAGGTAAATATAAATTTTTTAGTAATTGAAGATTTTACACAAGTAAGTAAAATGTGGTTTCCTTTTCCCCCCTACCTTAAATGCAGACTGACAAGTCGCCAGGTTTTACTGGAGGATTAATCTGTATTTCCAGCTTTCTAGCACCAGCAGAATGGCACAAACCCTCCAGAGCAGCATTGCTGTATCATTTCAGAAATCTGCATTATTAAGAACAAAATTAAATAGAAAGAGAGGGCGTACAGTTTTTAAACAGCTGTGCTTTCAGGACTCCCTCTACATTCCTGCTTTAGCAGGGCTAAGGATTCAGCAGCAGGCAGTCTCCGAGGCCAGTGCCCAGGCCAGCCTGCAGTACAAACCTGAAATGGTGCAGGGGAAAGACAGACCTGCTGATAAGACACAGAACCCACCACACTCCTCTCCTCTCACTGCTTGGTCCTTGCACCAACAGGCCAATGGCCCAAATTCAGTGTACAGCAGCAGGGTGGGGACATGACTCCAACATTCCAAAAAACCACATTTAACAGAACTGCCTGTGGACACCCAGCGGCTACACCAAATTGCTGATGGCTTACTTAAGATCTACTTTTGTCAAGCTTATCCTCCCTGCAAATTTTTTTCTTTTGTTTCAAAAGAAAAGGGTTTAAAAAAAATATTTTAATCTTTATGCAATGTAGCTTTTAATATATGCACAGTAAGTGTTGCCTTTGCTGATCTAAATACGATCAGCTGGGGCAGATGGGTCCTGAGAAGCCCATTTAGTGTATGTGCAAGAGCCAGCTACAGGAGCTGGTTAGTTTTACCACTTTTCTCCTTGCAAAACGCAACTCCCTCAGCTTTAAAGGATTCCCAGGAAGCCCCTTGGTTTCCCAAAGCCGTGGCGGCAGCCGGGTTCCTGCTGTCCCAGGCGGGCAGTGCTGCCCTGTGTGCACGCCCAGCTCTCCGAGGGCACCCTGCACCCCCTACAACCTGCAACCCCTACACCCTGCAACCCCTACAGCCTGCACCCTGCACCCCACACACCCTGCACCCCACACACCCTGCACCCCCTACACCCTGCACCCCACACACCCTGCACCCCCTACAACCTGCA
>VZTD01002785.1:363317-416726 GCA_013397725.1 Rhagologus leucostigma | reverse complement strand
TGCACACCCTGCAACCCCTACAGCCTGCACCCCACACACCCTGCACCCCACACACCCTGCACCCTGCACACCCTGCAACCCCTACACCCTGCACACCCTACAACCCCTACAGCCTGCACCCTGCACCCCCTACACCCCCTACACCCTGCACACCCTACACCCCCTACACCCTGCACCCTGCATCCCCTACACCCTGCATCCTGCACACCCCGCACACCGCCATCCACACTTCCAGCGCTCAAAATGCCACTAGAGGGCTCACATATTGGTATGAAATTACGCACATTGGTAGGCAGGACTGAAGTTTACAGAATCTGCATTATTCCATTACTAAAATTCTCTTACGCACAGAAAACATTGTTGCCACATATGTTATTGTTACGGTTTATGGTGTACGGTGTACGGTATGGTTTAACTGAAATACAGACTGAAAATGGTCAACAATCAACCGCAGCTGGAGAGCTAAGTCAGCACAGGATTTTCCTTGAGAAGCAAACAGCTGCAGCCCTTGCTCTGTGTGCACCAGGATTCACAAGAAATGCGGGTCAGTCAGTGTCGTGCTATGCCGTGGCACACCACAATGGTATTTTTTAACTGCAGATTTTATTGGGACGGTTATATTCAGTAATTGCAGAAGTGACAGGGCTGCAGTCTCTGAATGGCCTCATTAAGTGAGAGGCAGGGAGAACCGACTCCCTCCTGCTCCGCGCTGATCCCTCCTGTGCTGTGCCACCAGCGGCTGGGAGGAGGTGGCAGCAAGTCCTGCACGGGTCAAACCTCAACTGCCCAGCACCCGGAGGGGCCAGCACCCAGAACAACTGCAGCACCAGGGCAGCTGCTGGGACTGACATCAGCCTTCTCCCAGAGAGAACAGGAGAGGAGACCTGGATGAACAACAATCAACAGCAGGGAAAAGAAATATATTATGTATGCACTAGATACGTACAGCATATTTTTATTCCTGTCCACATTAAGCTGTGCTCCAAGACAGCAAACCCAATGGGAGTGAAATATATCCATCAATTATTAAAGGAATTAAGTGGAAAATATTTCTATGGCAAGTGATAGACTCTAAACATGTTTAATTTTGGAGCTAAAAACCAATACTATATATTTTAGGTAAAAATAATAGTTGACAATGCATCCCATTTGACTCAAAAATCAACTAAATAAAAATTAACACATCAGCATGAGAACAAAATTAACAGTCTATGGCAGATGAATCCTCTATTGCACCTGTCCTCCACTGTGCAAAAGAACATCAGCCTGCCACTGATTATTTCTTTCTGACATGATTTATCACCTACTATTCTTTAAACTTGATAAAGCAAATTAATCTTTGATTGCAGGAGCCACTGGAGGTTGTCATTAGTCATGTAGTTTGGTGAGGCTGCATGTGTTTCATTTACCAGTCACAAAGAAATGAAAGCCCAGCAGCCATCACTGCCTGCTTCAACTGCCTTCCTGACCCACCCAAGAGAAAAGACAACTGAATTCCAGACATGGGATATTAAGCAGCTACTCTAGGACTGACCCACATAAACAGAACAGAGTATTTGCTTCTCCAGAAAGAATGCTGATGCCCTATAACTGATGTTCTTAGGAAGCAAATAAATTCTAATGAGCAAGAATTTGATCTGATTAACATATATTTCAAGCTAGAAGTCTACTGAGTTGTATCAATAATGTGATTTTATGTATTAAAAAATGAAAATTGAACCTTAAATAATTGTGTACTCATCTAGAAGATGTATTGGAAAAATCTCAGCCAACCTAACAAATGTGCACAAACTGAAAAAACCCTTAAATCTGTGGGCTTTGGCTGGGCCATGCCAGCTCTCCTGCCCAGTATGTTCCACCTGTCTTTGCCACACCACACTCAATCTCACCACAGCTTTCCGTGTCCAACTCCCCTGGGGCCCACTGCTCCCCTGCAGCTCAAACCCAGTCTCCCCCTCTTCAATGGGTGAGGGTGGTAGCACCTGAAAATAGGGACAAATGACAAATCTGAGTGATTTTATTGACCAGTCTTCACAGCATCACAGAGTCCCTCTGGACAAAGCCCATCTCCGGACCCAGCTCCTCAGCAGCAGAGGTGGCCGGGCCTGGAGGGGCTGGCCATGGCCACGGGCAGTGCCCCCAGCACCCCGAGGGGACCCAGCCAGGCCAGGGCTCTGGGGGTGGTTCCGAGCTCAAGGAACCGGAATGAAACTCTGCACAGCACTGTCCAGGGAGACACTCCCCCAGAGGGGGCCAGGAGCTGTTCAGTGAAAAACATTGAGGAAGAAACAGTGGCCCAGCTCAGAGGAGCTGTTCCAAAGCAAGGTGTGTGTTTGGGGACCTCGCTGGGACCCAGCCCTTGGCGAGCGGAGCAGCCGCAGGGCACTCAGGGACACTCGGCACAGCATCACCTCCGACACCACAGGGACACACAGACACGACAGAGACAGCATTCCCACGCTGGGCAGGAATACCGGGCAGCAGGCACACCTGAAAAATTGTCCAGCTCATTTCTTTATACACATTAAGCAGAAGGCTCAAACTAGCCTACAGTCTGTCCCTCAACAGCTATTCCAACCTCCAGTGCTACATTTTAAAGCACTTTATTAACTGGGGACACACAAAAGCTGCTACTTTTGAAGCCAATCAGAATTTTGATGTATAAACCCCACACAATTATGGGGCTACGATGTCTGACTTTCTCAAGGTATATATTTAGAAATAGTAAATTATATATTTAGAAATGGTAAATATGTTTAGAAATAGCACATCACAGTGTGATGTGCTGGGAAGCTCATAGAGCCAGGAAAACAAAGGAACATCATTAAATAACTCAGGGTGCTCCTAGTGTTGCCATTATTATTTGTATCAAAATTAATTATTGCTACATTGTGTTGAAGAAATAGCTCAAGCTATTTTTTCAATGTCTATCTACAGCTTGAAAGTTAGATAAAGATTTACAAATTGCTGTGAGGCGCTTAATTTGATGTATTAGTGGGGTTTTTTTGTTTTTAAACTGAGTAATTTGGAAGTGTTTATATGAAAATTACATTTCAGTACTAGAGATGCAATTTGTATTCTAGAATTAATAGTAACAAATACAGACAATAACTGCAGGAAAAAATCCTAAGAAATATCACCACAGGAATCTCTGTAGATATTTGAGAAAGCAGAATAAAGAGAGTCACTGAACTGTGAATTGTGAATACTAGTTTTCCATATACAAATGCATTTTTAAAAGTGAGACTCTCTACATTCAGTAGATTTTCCACTTTTTTTTCTTCATTGCACAGATAATTTTATGTTTATTTAACAGAAATACAAGTACAATAACTTACTATTCATATATAAATACACACTTATTGTTTGGCTCCATTGAGAAGCCATAAATTTCATCTATTGAACATTAGCTAAAAAAATTACATGTGTTTATCATCTGGATTATTCTCAGATTAATAGAGATAAATGACAAAACATAATCAGCACCAACTCTGCAACTTAATCATTGCATCTGAGCTATAGGAAACACTTAATTACTCTCATTTACTAGGTGCAATCTAATGAGGAGACATTAGCCAAATGAAAAGAATGCAGTACAAACAAACAAAATAGTTATACCATCATTAAAAAGAAACTCTGACAGTGCAGGTGACAGCATATGCAGGATAAATTACCATAATGTCCTAAATGCTGAGCTGTCAGCATGCTAATGCCGCGCTCGGATACCCTGGGAATCTCGGTACTCGAGCTGTCAGAACCAGGGATCATCAATCACCTCCCTGCACTGCTCTGCTCATTATCCCAGCTTTCCTGGGCTCGGCTCTCAGCTCAGTGAGTGCGGGCAGCAGGGAAACCGTGGCCCCTGTCGAACAGTAACAGAGAGCTGCTCTCAGCATCCCCACGGGCAGGCTGCTCACCGAGGCAGCACCTATCCCTGCCTCCGACCAGCTCCCACAGTACCAGGCTGAGATGGGTTACGGCAGATCCCTGCCTTCTGCCTGCCACAAACCAAACCCAGGACACTGTCTCCTGCTTACACAGCCACCTACTGCTTCTGCACTCAGTTTATTTGAACATCGTGTCTTGGAATCTTTAAAGGAACACACAGACTCAAAAAAGCCGTGCTAGAATAGCCCAGCCAGGCAGGCGTGTCAGGTCTGCCCATGTCCATCCTCATGTGTGCCAACCACCTGAGGAGAGCAAAGCACCCTCGTTGGCTTACAAACACTGCTGCTCCTATACATCACTGGGAATGAGTGCGTGTTTAGTACTGGATAACACACACATCCACCGAAGCCATCATGCAGACCAGGGGACAGCTAAAGAATATTGTAAAGCAGTCCCAAAATTCACTAGAAAAAAAGTAGATATACAGTGCATTTACAGCTGAGTATCTCTAAGTTAAAATATGCTTCAGGACCTTCCCTTTTTCATTCACTCAGAATGATAGGCAGATGTAACACAGCCACAGCTCCCGCTGCAGATCAGGAGAGATGCTTTCCCAGCTGGGAGGGCCCTGCTGGGTGTGGGGGCACGCCTTGGACCTCAGACCTGGCAGTGGGGGATGCCAACAGAGGGCAATCACAACTTACGCCATCCTGCACCTTGTACCCCTCAGTTTCGAGAGCAGAATCAGAGCAGGATGAAAATATTTTTAAGTCCTCCTATACAGCTTTGAAGACGTGCCTGTAACAAAACCCTCTGTAAGGCAGAGCCTGTGAACAGAAGAGCTGCGTGCTCAGACAGCATTTTCTCAGTGACGGGGTTTTCTCTGATTTCCAGAGCTGGCTGAACTCTCCAACACCCCTGTTCCAACAGAACAGTAAGTTCTGTTTAGGTTATGCTGGGTGTATGTCCCTTTCAGTGCACAGTGAAGCCAGCGGCCCAGCCAGAAGGGGACAATTCACAGACGCAGAACTCTCTCACGTGATTTTTCTACACTATCTTCTACAACAGAACACAGGTTTTTTAACCAAACCACTAAATATACTTCAAGCGTCTCAAAAATGATAACTGAGGATTAATAAGTCTATTGTGAAGGAGCAAATAAAGGAAACGTGCCCACACAAAAATCATCGTTCACAGTTCTCTGCTGGGTGGCACCACTCTGCAGGGACAGTGCAGCTCCCAGTGCAGGAACATCCAGGAGCAGTGCATAGAGCCCTCGGCCACATGGAATTACAGGTAGAGAGTTAATACTGACTGAAGTAGTTGCTTGAGAGTTTAAGGTTGGGTGTTTTCCTTTTCCCTTTAATCAGATAATGCCACTTTTGATCAGCAGGTCAATTCAATTTTCTTTACACAGCACAAAACCACAGCATCAGCCACAAATTTCTAGACCTGAAGATTTTTAGGTTTTTTGGAGTTTTTTTTTTCTGTAATACCAGTATGGCACAGTGATGAAACTCGGTGGAATAATACCATTGGTTTTCATCTGACCTTTCAGATTTGCTCTGCTGAGCACAGTAAACATTCATTAAACTTTGAGAACTGCAAAGTTTCAGATACCTGGGGGTGGGTCCAGTTGAGAGTTCTTCCATACACACATTCATCTTCTCTCACTTTTATTTTGAGAATCCAGGTCTTAAGTGATAGAAATGCTAGAGAAAATGCTGTGAGGTTGAAAGATGAAACTACTTCATCTATAACAGAGCAACCATAAATCACCCTCAGATTGAGGGAAGAAATGAACTTTAAGAGTGTGAAATGATAAACCTGAGAATTAAAGAACTTTTTAGATTCCAAATGCAAGAGAAGAGATCTTATTATTAAGGAATCCAATTTTCAGGTTCTGCTGATTTCCATGGCATTAATACCACTCATTGTTTCCAAGGATTAGGCCAACGTGCTTTCCCATTCATGTATCTTAAATATTGTTGCAGAAGCACAATCCAGAAAATACTGCTCAGATACGGAAGCCTAGTTTGTATTTTATATACTTATCCTTTCCCTTTCCTAATTAAGATGTGAGGGGGAAAAAACCCAAACCCACATTAAGGAATCCTGTTATCCAAGATTCTGAGCTTGTCTCTGCACAAGCTAAAAAAGAAACTGGAAGAGTTCTGTTTGTATAATTCAGTTATCACCTATGAACAAATGCGTTTGAGGGGGATAATAAACACTGCATCTTATACTATTATTCAAGCAGCTCTTCAGAATCTTTTAGCAAATATATTATAAAGTCATTTGTTCAGCAGAAGGACAGAAGAAGACAGAAAGGAATGACAGAGAAAGAAATTCATCAGCTAATAAAATAGTTCTGAGTGGTTTCAAAGATTCAGAATTGAATTTGGGTGCCTTTCGTTGGCCTTGTACCTGGGGATGGCAATCCTCTGTCAGAGCTTGCACACAGCCCTCGAGAATCCCTGCCAGACACATAAAATCCAAGCTAACAAATACTGTTCCCTCGGAGCTCAGCACATCCCTTTGCTTGCACACAGAATCCTGTCACGCCTTGTGCAAACCGTGCTGCCCTTCTGAGCAACAGAGAGGCCAGAGCTGCCGGCGGGAAAAACCACTCAGAGTGGGCAGGGAGCTTCTGCCAACCGCTGAGGATGGAAATAGTCAACATTAAACCCTACTGAAAACATAAATAATTTTCTGGTTTGTTTTTTTTTTTTTGAGACAAAATTACATTACTTGAATTTTATACTTCAGGTGTTTTTCCTATCTTCTACATAGGAATCAGCAATTTCTTTAAAGAGAATTAATTACAATTTGTTTTCCCAAATATAACAAGTAAGGATACAGAAAGAAATAGAACATTTTGAATTAATGTACCATGGATGGACTACACTTACACAAGATACATGTTTGGGGGTTTTTTTAATAAGACCGTGTTTAAATTTTGGGCTGGTAAAAAAACCTCCAACTTTATCAGGCTCTCTCCTTGTGAGGACAGATGTTCTCCTAAAAGTCCTTTCCTTGGTTGCTGATGGACAGCCTTAATTAAAAATATGACTGAAGTATCTCGCAACCAGTAAACAAATCCGTACTTACAGAAAGTGAAGTAAAGAAAAAGATTAAGGGAAGTTCAAGAAAAGATTGCTCATGCATGGACTGTGGGTACTGTTAGCAGGTAAAGACAGTAATATGTGAAAGACCGAAAGTATGTCACAAGTCTTCCCAAGAAAATAACATTTATTGCTTTTCAAAGATGACATATTCTAGTAATTCTGTGTTTATTTAAGTAGGCTTGAAAATCAAATTTTCAATACTAACAAGAGAAAAGAACAAATAAGAATTATTGAAGTGCATACTAAAGATCTTCTATATATTACGGACATGTAATAGGATTTTTTCCTCTATCATAAGATATTGCAGGGGTGGACAGATAAATTACTGTCTGTATTTATAGAATAATAATGAAAAACTACTCTTAAAGGGAAATCCTTCCAGGTTTGTAAAACACTGGTGACAGTAGCAATCAAACTAAGAAAAAGCAGTCAGTCCTTGACTGATAATTTCATTCATTTTTATGATGAATGAAGTACATTACAGGAAAAACAAATGTAAAAAGTTTGTTTAAAAATATTCTGCATATTCATACAGTACCGTGTAACAATAAAAAAATTAAATCTAACTAGACTCTCATTTGCTTTGCATATAACACAGTGAGTAGCTATAAAGCATTATCATTGACCAGTATTAAAAAGATATAAATTCAGTTTAGTTGAGAGCAGTTGATAGACTCAACAGATCATAATCTCAAATACTCTTTTTAATTCATGATTATGCTTAAAAGTGACAACAAATATTTGGGCTCTGAAGTCCCTGAATTTTGTAAAACTAGTTTTCCACTACTGAAGGGTTAAGCATTTGCAACATAGATCCAAATGATTACATTAAAAACTCGAAACCATGATAAAATTCCCTCATTTTAAAGAGTATTCATTTCTTTTTATAAAAAATTTCCTAATTCAGTTTTGTAATAAAATTACTTCTGAGCCTTGCTAATGACAGACGTGGTACTGGCCCATGACCTGTGAGTAATGCACCAAAATAGGGTGATATTAAATCTACGGACTAGCTATTATGATTTAATGAATTGTAACTTCTTTTGCTACTTTCTGAGGAAATGAGCAAATCATAATGTCTTTTTCTTCCTAAGAAGCTCTCCTTGGCAGCTATCAATGGAGTGTGACTGTAATTGATAACCTAAGCTGATTTTACATTCTGTTACAAATCCGGGTTCACAAGGTTAATTATGGCCCGGCCACAGCTCTTGGGAAACACGAGGCTGCTGAGCCTGCCCGGCTAATGAAGATGTACAGCGTGATCCCAGCAGCTCCCTGACACAGGAGCAGCACCTCCAGCACCCACGCGTGGCACCGACAGCCACCCTTGGCACCCACCCCGTCACTCTGAGCGGCAGTGTCGGAGTCACAGCCCCGGCCCTGCTCGCTCAGAGAATAGATTGCTCTGCGTGTTCTTTCTGGTGCCTTTTGCTTCATGTTTTTTATTCTATTAAATCCAGGGATCAATAATTGTGTGTCAATCCAAAACAAGTTACCAATTAATAGCCAACAAAATTACCACTGAGGAAGGATCAACACTTGGTTCCATTTTCAGCCCCCTCTTCTGTAACACTGAACTGAAATGTGCAGCAAAGGAGGCTCATTAATGATACACAAGCACAAGAGATGTGAATTTACAAGCACAAGAGATGTGAATTTTAAAGACATCTGAAAATTACTGTAACAAACCACTAATAAGGTAAGGGAAGATAAGCATAAAACATCATAAATTAACAGTTCAATGATTTCATCCAGAAGATGAGCAAAAGTAAGACCTTCTTACACACTCCACACATAGCACGCAGTGGAAGTGCAGAAGAAGGGGGGTCACAATTTAACACAAATCTAAAATGACAGAGCAGGGGAACCACCAGCAGTACACTCAGCACTCAGCAACTGCACCAATCTCACTCTCACATCCACTTTCACCACTCCAGAAAAGAGCAAGCAGGGAAGGGCTGCAGAGGCACCGAGAGCTTTGTTCAGCACTGTCTCCGTGCCAGCTGCACTGAAGCAGCACAGCAGCGTCACAGAGAGCCTCAGCACCCGGGGCACAGAGCAGCCAGAGTCCACTCAAACTCAGCTTCACTTACACTGCAGAGCACAGATCAGTAAAACCCTCTTTTGAGTACTGCCTGCAGTGCACTCCTTACACAAACGGCAGTCACTGAGGGCTCAGGAACTGAAATCAGGCAGTGAAAGGAGCAGCAGCAGCTACCTCAGCAACATCACTCCCTTCTGCACAAGTCCTAGCTTCCTTTGCTCTCCAGACGGACAATATGTCATTTAGAGGTTATTTTCAGATAGAAAAATGAGGCAGAAATCTCAGCTATACTCCATATTCATAGACTCACAAATATTAATACAAGATTTTAAAGGGGAAATGCAAAAATAACTTCTACACTATTCAATCATGTTAAAGAACAGTTAAAGTCTCTAAAAAGACCTAAAATATCTAGAAGGAATCTTGTGGATGCCGAACACAGTTTCTTATCGGTACAGGAAACCATGTCCCTTAATCCTTTTATAAATCACTCAAATTTCATTTCAAAATCTGTTAATAATTTTCCCTCCATAATTCCACCTCTGGGAGGCTCTTCTGGATGAGCCTGGATGTTTTGAATTTCTAACCAAAGGTTCTTTGATAGCCATATCCATTTGTTCCTGTGCCAGCAGCACCCTTAATTTAAAAAGCTCTTTTACCTCCCCAGCATTTTTAGCCCTGTCCCCTCCCTCCCCCACACACTTACGGCGATCGATCCTGTCCCATCCTGGCCCTCATTCCCAGGGCTCCCCAGGCAGCCAGACCAGGCTCCATTAGAGGTCTACAGCCCAGCTGCACATCCCTTCTGCTTTGAAGGACTCTCTCCAGGAGCTGTAACCAAGGTGAAGCAGAGGGGGTTAACGTTCACGCAGTTGTTACTTCTCATTTGCAACGGGACAGGCCAAAGGAGGTGACATTTTTTCAGGTAACATAAGCTCCATAAATGGGTTTAAAAAGGAAAGCAACAAATAAATAGAAAAAAAATAAAGTTTACAACTTGCTATTGTGGCATTCACCGGTTAATCAGAAGGTTAATCATAGAAAGATTATTCATCTTTAGTAAAACTACATGAAATCATCAAAAAAAGGCTATTAAAGAAAATCCATACTCAACATTAGTATGTGGCAAATATTAAAACGCTCAAACGTGTATGATGCTTAAAGGTTGAAAAATGAAGAAAAGTGCTTGCTATCTGGAGAAAACCTCCCAAGTCCAAACTTCTGGCCCTGAAAGAAATGTCTCTGACCCAGTGTCAAGTATCTGTGTCTGTCCTCCTAAAACAATGAAAGAGAAGTAAAGGCAAAACTTCAGCCTGCCAACAGAGACACGAAATCTCTGAATATATAAAAATCCACTACAAAGTAAGCAAAACTATCTACTTAACAGTGGTAAATCTAGGACCAGATCAACTAAACTGCTTAATATGAACTAAAGAGTGGGTATTATGTGCTTATTTCCCTTTTCTGTGCTTTGTTGCTGTGTCTGACAACTTATTAAAAAGGACTATTTGTCCTTAAGGACATCAAAGTCATCCAAAAATAAGGTTCCTGTCCTGAAATGTCCCTGCCATTTCTGCTAGTTTAGTTTTCTGTTAAGTGAAGGCAAGATCACCTATTGCCATCATAATCTCCACCGCGGATGAAAGGTAGGAAAATGTCTACAGAGCTGTCCTATTTGGAAGATTTTCCTTCCCTTCCAGGCGCTGTTCTCAAAGCTGAGCACTCTGCAATGCGTTAGCTGGCTAAGGAAACGCTGCCTGTATGTACACACTCCCTGTCCGTGCGGGTGAAGAACCCCGGAGATCCCAGGGGGGAGATTCCTCGGGGTTCCTGTCCCGTTCTCCGCGCCGGCTCCATCCCAGTCCCATCCCAGTCCCACCCCGGCTCCACCCCAGTCCCACCCCGGCTCCATCCCAGTTCCATCCCGGCTCCACCCCGCGGAGCACCAAGCCCAGCGCGGTGCAGGGCCTGGCTGCTGCACCAGGAACACGAGGAACGGCTTTAAATGTTTTTTGCCACTCTGTACTCAATACGGGTAATCAATTGAGATAAACTACGGAAAAAATTCCATCAGCTGCTATGTAATAACTCCAGTTTAATAATCATTGAACACAGATGTAGCCAAAGTACTGCAGCCTTAAATCAAAGATCACTTCATATCACGAGGTCTTAAGGGACAATTCTGTCTAAGAGTATATGTGGCATGCTTAGATATTAGCATAAAACTACAGTCACTACAGTTATTTTCAATACAAAAGGTTCTCTACAAATCAAAATTAAATCCCCTTCACTTTATTCAGAGTAAATGGCTGCATAAGGATGCAAACAAATTAACTGAAAGCTTGAAAGTCAAGTTCTCAATTACTATTTAACAGCAACTTTACTATATTTGAATATAATTTACTGTATACTTAGCTGTTTTAAAATGGAATCCAATACTGTATAATAAAACCCCAAATAGCACAACACATGATTTATGATGATGCAAATGTACAAATACTTGGGTCTGAATAGTGCTGTTTCTGGATATATTGCTAACTACTGTACTAGCCTAACATCTAATAAATCATTCATGAAAAGCCAAAGTACACAATTTGCTCTGCTACTGCTCAAAATCTGCCTGATGCTGAAGGCCTGCTGATGCGAAGACTTCAGAGTAGCTCTTACTCCCAGTTACTAAAAGTCGAGAACTCTCACTTAAATGAAGGTATTTCTATAGACACAGGAGAAGAGATAAAACTGAAAAAGTTCTAAATAGCAGTCTTTACAATTACGGAATAAAACCAGGAGTTCATCAGTTTAAACATTATCAAAAACACATAATTATTTTGCTGACCATCCATTAGTTAGCAATGTTATGAAGTAGCACCACAACTCTATGTGTAAAAATATAAACCATCTGCAGTATCAGAGAGAGACAGATCTATAACATCATCTGTGTAACAATGATGAAGTGCTCTATGCAGAGTGTTCTATTTGCAGCAGTGATTCATGGTGCTGAGCAAAAAAACGCTGACACTCGGAGAAGATATTTTCCCGTAAAAGGTTGAAGTCCTTAAGCAGCAAAAAACACCAACGTCCATCATCTTTAAACTCTATTGATTTCTGGTGAAGATTTAAAAGGCTGTTTACTTATTTCCCATCATTTCTGTCGGAGCTGTAACAATTCTCTTCCCACTGAATAAACCTCTCATGATCCTCTTGGTGATTAAGGTCAGACAAAATGTCAAACTCCTAATGCTAAGTGCTTTCACATTAAAAATTAATACCAAATCACCAAGTAAAATCCAAACAAGAAGTCAGACATGTAAACAGAACACAATAAGGGCAATACTGACCATTACAAAAAGAGCTGTAATGCATACATGAAAAAACACTTGGCAACAGGTAAGAGCGCATTCTTTCACTTTTGCATCTTTAACCCCCTTCCTTATCTTAAGAGTTATTGTACTATGTTTGAGACAATCCTTTTAAAAATCCTTTTTCCATTAAAGCTCGCAGTCGTCTCCTCTATTTACCCCAAATGCCATTTACTATATGACTGAAGTATTACAAGGATTGTTTTTATTTCATTCTGAACTTCATCCAGGAAGCAAGGATTATTTTTACAGCTGCTGCTGAACACGAAGACAGTATACAGGTAACAAAAAGACATCCTAAGGACCATCAAAATCAAACTCAAACTTATTGCTAATTATCTAATGCAGTATTTTAAACCATTGAATATATACATACATGAACAGAGGAATGCAGAACACAGCCCTGGAAGAGGCTGCCCAGGGCTTTTTATCCAGACTGCTGCTGCTTCAGGCAACCAGACCATATTACTTCATTCATAAACTTATCAAGTACAATCCTAAAACTAACTACTTCCTTCAGCCTTTTAAACAATTACTCATATCCTGAGGGAAAGCGTGAAACCATCAAGTGTAGAACCAAACCTGTAGGGTTTGGAAGCCTGCAAGTAACTATAGAATAAACCACAAAGGTAGATCTTAAATAAAACACTAAGACAGCCAAGTGTAAACACCGGTTTGGTGTAACTAAAGGAATTTATTCCAGCACGTTACCTTTAAAGTTTTGGTCCAACTTGCCAATTGACATACAAAAGATTGCTCTAGTTCAGAAAGCATGAACATAAATGAGATATTCATAAGTGTTAGGGCGAGGAAAGAATCTCTTTATCCTGCCTGTGTTCTGAATGACAAAACTGAAGCCATTTGTGCTTTTCTGATATTGTACATAAGGGATTTTCAGTCTTGTCAGCTCAAGTGTACTGGATTTGGCTGGGATAGAGTTAATTTCATTCACAGCAGCCAGTATGGGCTGTTTTGGATTTGCCCTGGAAGTAATGTTCATAATTCAGGGAAGTTTTCCTTATCTCTGAGCAGTGCTTACTCAGAGTTAGGGCTTTTTCTGCTCCTCATCCCACCTCACCAGTGAGCTGGGAGGGGACACAGCCAGGACAGCAGAGCCCAGGTGACCAAAGGGCTGTTCCAGACCACAGGATGCCACGCTCAGTAGTAAACTGGGGGGGAGGCTGGCAGGAGGCCACTGCTTGGGGACTGGCACACACTATACCCATGGGGTAACTGGGGGTGAGCTGTTGTTTCCATTTGATCATTTGCCTTTCTGGGAAATTTCTCTGTGTTATTTTAGTTTTCATTACAAACTGTTATTACATTACAATTATTATTATGTTATTTCAATTATTAAACTGCTCTTATCTCAACCACAAGTTTTCTCACTGTTCCCCTTCCATTTCTCTCCCAAGTCCCAGAAGCAGGGGAGCTGCTGTGTGGGGCTGGAATTAAACCACCACAGAGAGTTGCTCCACCAGGCACCTGCACAGCATTCCCAGTCTGTAGTGCAAACAGCTCCATTTACTTGAGCAGACTTTTACCATGGGACTGGGAGTGTTTTCTGTGCAGCTCCCAGAAGTCGATGAAGACAGTAAGAGTCTTGCAGGTTGATTTGCATAAGCGATATGGATGGGCTCGACTTTTAGCCAAGTTAGCTCCCTTCTCAGCAAGAACAACCAGTTCAAGGCCAGCTTCTGTCAGAGCTGTGCTACGTGTGCAGAAAGGTCAAAGTCACTGCGCTGAGGGGTGCCAGGAGGTATGGCAGGAGCCAGGACAGTGATTCTGTGATAGGCTTTAATACCAAGCTAGGAATATTAACAAAATGCAATCAGTTTCCACCACAGATCATAAAAAAACCCACAAAATGCAGTAAAACCAAAGTTGTTACTCTTCTAATTAATAACTATCTGGTTAGCTTTCAAATCAAAATTACTACAAGAGAATTAGGAGCTGTTTGTTATATGCAAACTTCTTTTTTTTTTGAGTTTTACCTTGCTCCCACAAGACTTTGATGGGAGCCCTTAGAAGGGTCTGTGAAGCAGAAGTTGTTTGGTTTGTTGAGCAGACAAGAGATCAAGGACAAACTGTTAGCCACGCCCACGGCCCAGCAGTGAGAACAGAGAGAACAGAGAATGCAGAGAACCCTTCTGCACTGGTTCCATGAAATAGTGAACGAGAAATTTACTGTTCCCATAAAATACTCCTTGGGAAGCACAGGCAATACAACTCTTCCTAAGTGTGTGTCGAAACTCTGTAGCTGAAACTATCAGAATAAAAATATTAAATAATCATCATTACTTTTGCTATACATTGTAGTGGAACGTTAATGCAACACCAACATAGAATTTGATACGTGGCTATCTAACCACGCACAGCGTGCTTGGACACCAATAGAGATTACAAAGATTTAGCATGAATCACACCATGGGAATGTGTCAGTCAGGGAAACATGCCAGTTCAGAACAGTGCCCGTGGTACTGAACAGCACACAGCCTCCATTAAGCACATTAACACATCTCTGCAGTATCACAACTTCAAAACTTCATCTAAAAATTGTGCTTACCTTTGCTTTAAGATCAAACATTATAAACGTTTGATATAATTTTAACACAAATTATTTTCATGCTTTATCTTAAGCATTTTAAATATTTCAAGATCACTTTGTATGTTCATGTGAATACTGTTTCATATTTCTTAAATACTCCAGTTCAGACACCAACATGCAAATGCTTTAGGATAAACCTTGCATTTCTGATCCAACTAAAATTTTTTCTGTGCCCTATACTTGTTTTCTTCTATATTAAAAATCACTAACTACCTTGAATCATAAAGGTTTGCAAAAAGTCAAAGAATCCTTATTTCCTGCCTGTAAGGCAAAAATTTGTATACAAAGGTTTTTGGTTTTTTTGTTTGTTTCAGAACAAGTAAAATTGCCTAATGAAATAATGATTTGTAAAGGAAAATGTTATAGTTTACCAAATAAAAGGAACTATTGCTAAGAATCTTTAAAATAACATATCTTAGTTGGAACTGCCACACAATCTTGCTACACTCTCCTCCGTGATGTCCTTGCCACCATTAGTCGGGATAGTGGTTATGATCCCTACCTCAGGATCATTGGATTTTATCTGTAAATCGATGAGTGTCAAATATTGACATTCATGATGCGCTCCCTGCACCCCAGGCAGGAACACCTGTCTGCACAGAGCTGCTCTCAGTGTTTTCAGCAGAATCTGACATCTGGATTTGATTTGGCGGCCACGTGGCCTCTCTGCTGCACTGCTGAGTCACAGCAGGAGGGACACCCACAGGTACAAGGAACAAAATTAGTGCATCTTAATTAGCACATATTTGATGTTGATGTGACAAAGAAATCAAACCAAACAAAGTTTTAAAAAAGTGTAATGATCAGATTTTTCCAAAGCCAGAAGAGGAAATTCTGTCAGTCTGGGCAGAAGAGCAAGGTTTAGTTCTGGACCTCTAAAATTAGCACAGAATCCCTGTAGGGGGTGTGAGAAATTCTCCTGCCACCATGAACAAGATCACAGAATCACAGAATATGCTGAACTGGAAGGTACCCTCAAGGATCATCGAGTCCAACTCCCAGCCCTGCACAGGACATCCCAAAATCTCCCCCTGGGCCTGAGAGCGTTGTCCAAATGCTTCTTATATTCTGTCAGGCTGGTGCTGTGACCGCTGCCCTGAGGAGCCTGTTCAGTGCCCGAACTTTCCTCTGGGGAAAGAACCTTTTCCTAATATTCAACCTAAACCTCCGCATGACACAACTTCAGGTCATAATGTGCCATATAACAAGAGCTCCCAAAGTCCTGGAGTGAGAATCCTGGTTCAGCCTCCAGGTGGTTGCGAGACTCTCACTGACTTCAATGAGATGTAACTGATAAAGTTTGATATGCAAATAGTGTCCAGGGACTTCCTAGACTTTACTGTTTAGGTTTATTTTCATCAACCTACAATACTCCAAAGACTACTTTAAGCTCTCGCTGTCTTGCTCCCCAAATCCTCCCGAGACTCACAGAGAGTCATTCCAGTGAGGAATGCAATACACCCGCACAGATCCAGTGCTTTGACGGCCTGACAGACTGGAGATGACGAAAAGCAAAGCGCCCATATCTCAGAGAGAACTCCTGGGAACACATTAATGGAGAACACCAAAGGTTCTGCCTGGCACGGTTCCGGCTCCAGAGAAATGCCCAGTGCTGGTTTGCAGCAGGCTCCTGTCTCTCACAGATGTGCCGGGTCAGCCTCACAGCACCAGTCCGTGCTCAGAAAGCTCCACTTCCCCACGTCAGAGCACGCACCTACATTCAGCGACTGCACACAGACAAAACTAAAAGATGTTCCTTATTTCCTCCCTGTGTTTTCAGCTATCTGTAGTTCCCTACACTAAGGAAAAAAGCAAGCAATTGTCAAAATGAAAACTTCATGTGTGAGAAGAAACAATAAACCAGATTAATTTCTGGGTTTATAAGCCCAAGATTAATCATGAACGAATATAATTAAGAACACCCAAATTACTCTTCACTAATGTCTTGCTTTCCACACTTACTCAGCTTCAAACAACAGCCCTCTCATGTACATTTTATATTAAAATCTTGTAAAGCTTCTACAGATGTTTTGAAATTTTTTTTTAAAAAAAAAAAAAAGAGAAAATTATTTACCTTAAATCAACTGGAAGCCTTTAAGACCAACTCTTCTTAGTATGAACGTGCAGATTTTCACCTACTAATGCAATTAAGTATGTGCTTCACTCTTTGAAAGAGTGAAATGCAACTGTATTCGTGGTTTG
Organism: Rhagologus leucostigma; assembly: GCA_013397725.1. Lineage (NCBI taxonomy): Eukaryota > Metazoa > Chordata > Aves > Passeriformes > Rhagologus > Rhagologus leucostigma. Next base: position 399,497 of record VZTD01002785.1, on the reverse strand, counting down.
CATTATACATGGACAATCTAACAGTCTGGAATCCCACAGTTTTGTTACTCAATGATTTATGTTTAGTTTGACTCCATCTCTGAGGAAAAGAAAGGTCTTTTCCTTCCTTTGACAAATATTCCAGAGTCTCGAACCACATGAACTTGTCTGAAATTGTATTTTTGAGAAAGTTATTGTTCCTCACATATAAAAATCTTCCTATGTCAAAAATTTCTTCATCATTTAAATATTTTTATAATAGAAATGTATTTTTGAGAGAAGAGTGCATTATGAGCATTACAAAACTGTTAAAATTGTTTAAGTTATATATTCTAATTAGTTTGGCAGAGCTAATACAAATTATGTTTACAGACTAACAATAATAAAATTGAAGTACTAGTTAAATATGTAAAATAATTAAAGGAATCATTTTTAGCCTGGCATAATTAGCTAATCCACTTTACAAGCACTTATTAAAATGAATTTACATGTTATATTCCATAGGTAGTTACACAATAGTGTTTATACAGGAAAAATATAATGAACCAAACTCTTTGTATCCAGCTCTCCACAATTAAAACGAAGACTCCCCAAGTAATATCAATCTAGGAGAGACTAATTAAGTTTGGTTTGATAACCATTCATTTCTTCTATTGCCTCTGAGCAAATTGTTTATTAGAGAAAGTTATTTTACACAAATCAAATCAAACTGGGTAAACCATTATATTTGAGAGAAACCTTAGCCATCAGTCAATTAATCCATCATTTTCTCCAGACACTTTTGTTTAACGAGCAGATCATATTATCAACAATTTAGATATCCTATGATTCAATTATGACAGAAAATTTATTGACAGCTTCTCTAATACTTTTGTTATGAATAAATATTAAATGTTCTCCACTTTTGATGAGCAAACCAAATGCAATCATGTGTTAAATGTAATCATCAAAACCTGAGTGATACTTCCAAATGAAATGTTTTTAAAAATATTTTAAACCAAAATAATTTATATTATTAAAAAGAGAAATCAAACCTCACAAATTCTGAGAAATTAGCAATCTACCTGATTTTCACTTACTAAATGAAAACACATACATATAAATATTACCAAATACGCATTAAGAGATTTAACACAAATAAAAATGAGTGGCTTCATGCAGCACTCTAGAACACAGAAGACACTATTATGTAAAAATGGTATCAACACATCATAAAGTTAGAGACACTTCCTACAACTACATTAAAGATCTACCTGCAAGTTAATAGAAATACTTTCTTCAAACCTAACAAACAAACATATTTGCTCTAATTATGTCTACTAAAAAGCCAGTTGGTGAGATGTTTATAATTACAGCTGTCTTAAACTCAAGAAAAGAACATTGCCTAACAGTGACTACTCCAGAATTCTCAAACCTCCTGACAGACATCTCTCTTTGAAGAAATCAGACCCTGACTCGTTCAGCACTGAACAAACCAGTTCCTGATGAAAGGACAGTGGAGAAGCTCTATCCAAACCAACGCCCATTACGGAGATAATGGAATCACACAAACTTCTATCGATACATTACACCATCATTATTACTTCAAAGATTTTTCCTTGAGCCAAGGAAGTTGCTTTTCTAACGAGGGGAGCTGTGGAGGGTTTCCAGCTGCACCAGGACTCACCGCAGAGCCATGAACCCACGAGAGAGGCGCTCACAGGAAACTCAGACAAAAGCTCTTCGTGTTTTCCAGGTCTGACACATTCTACATACCAGAAGCAGGATTTTGTGTCTAGATTGCATATTAGCAATATATTTTGACCATTTCTCAGCCTGGAATGCTCTTATTGTATATATCCTAGTTAAAAATAAATTAATACATTCGTATTGTCAAGCATCTATAAAATACAACAAAACAATCATTTCCTCCCCTATCCCTACCTCCTATTTGGACTGGTGCATAATGATGTGTTGTGGTTTACAGACGTTGCCTCTACCTTCAGAACTGAAATGAAACTGTGAATTCATGCCAAATGGAAGCCAAAGAAAGGTCAAATGTACTTTATTAAAAAGCATGTATTTCCAAAACCCCTGGCAAAAGTGAATGCACATCAAGTTGCTCACTGCCTCTCAGTAATTGCATACCCTACCCTGATGGTTTCACTAGTCCCCATTAAGAACTCCAGAAGCTTTCATGCAAAAATACGGAATATGACTATTATTAAAACTGGAATTGTCAGGTACATAGCAGTACATCGACTTACAGCAATTTTTTTTTTACAGAACTCAACAGGACTCCTCATGTACTTAAATGCTTTTACTGCCACATAAATACAAAAGTCCTGATGCATCACTGCTGCAGCACACTTTTGTAGAGCATGGGCTTCTCAATTTTTTTATGGCAGCAGCTACTCAGCTGTAATGCATGCAACAGGAAGAACTTTGTAAGTTCTTTCAATGTGAACTCCCAAATTCATATGTGTTACTTTAACTGGAAACCTGTAATTAAAATTACAAAGAAAGTTCTGAAGTGAGTGGATGTGTTTTAAAAATTCCTTTCTGACAGCTGTAGACACACCTGAGAATAATGGTACAATAGAAATAAATAGCAGAGAAGAATGATTAATCCATATGTTTTTTCACGAGATGGCCACATCTACAGCAGCTCCCACCCTGGCAACTCTGCAGGCAGGAGCAAAAGCCAGTCCTGACATGGAGTGAGCCCCACCCAGCCACACACAGCAAAGACAATGCAGGACAGAAATGCACAATTACCTTTTCAGCTGCTTTTCAGAGTGGTTTTACAGCAGCTTAAATGGACCATGAACCTGTACTATCAAACTTCACTAAGTGTGAGTCCTGCAGCTGCGACATCTTCATCCATTCCCCTCCCAACAGTTCCTGTGTCTCCTACAGATGCATTTTGAGTAGAAAAGTAGCTTTTTTGTCAAATGAGACCGTTTCCAGTCTCAGAACCCTTGCAGTGCCAGGCCCACACCATGTCCATGCAGCTCTTACTTAAGGATCTCTGTCCATGTGTGTGCTCATTTACAACAGGCGTGGACAGAGATTTCAACCACATCCATGTTACAGTTTGGATAGTGCTGAATACAATTCCCTCATTGCAGTTATGATGGGGAAAGATTCTCCTAGAAACAGCACGGTCTTTGTGTACAAGACCACAGTCATTATTGTGTCAGCGGACTAACAATCATTTGAGCTTACCAGAAAGTACAGAAATAATCTCAATTTTTACCTGCAGTAAAGTATATCAACATTTCTATAAGAAGAAAATCATAAAGATTCTCTTCAGTCTCAAAGCAGAATATGGCTTAATGGACACACAGATGTTACAAGCGGTAAAGAAAATGCTCTTACATTTCAAAGGACATGCCTTCCTCAGAAGGGAAAGACAACAACTGCCCTCAGTTGGGTTTGTCAGCACAGGAGAGGTGACCAAGCAGGAACACTTCAGTGATATGGAAGGCCAGAGGTGGAATTGAAAGAATACATGAAGAAAAGCACTGCTGTAAAAGAGGAACTTAGAGCTAAGAGCATTTTGCCTTTTCACTCCTCATGCCCTGGGGGTGACAGAGAATGGGGTGTGAGAACGGCCGCCCTGTTCTCCCTGTGTGACTGTAGCTGCAGAGGTGCTGTCACAAACCGTGCTGGGAGAACAGCAACACACACAAAATGCCAGCAGATCAAAGGCTATTCATATGTTCCCACTTTAACAAAAAACGCTCATCATGAAAACGTTGTAAGACCTGTGAGGTCACGCAGACATAAATACATTCACAACTATACAGGAACTTCCCACTACTGTGGAAACAAAAAACCAAAACACACCCAAAACTAAAGAACACATTTATCTCTTTACTGCTTAATCACGCTTGCTAAATCTAACTTGCAATAAAAATGGGCCATGAATCACAATTGAGTGATCAGCAGGTTAAGTAATTTTATTTAAAGAAACTTAGGTGAAAGCCTTATAATCTCAGTTATCTCCAGAATGTACCTGGGCTTTACTGTTAGAACAACTGTTTTTTGACAATGCTAAAATCAGAACTAGCTTTGATGAAAAAGAGAAATCAAGCATCTGTGTGCACTAAGAAATCCCTGAGTAAATCTATATCTGACTTTGGCTCTCCACACAAATATGGGCTTGACAGACCTAATTGGAGTATACTTCAAAATGGTTAAATATCTACATGAACAATTGCATTAACGTTTAAATACACTTACTCCTTCTGTCCTGGAGCTTTTATCCAAAGAAACTCTATAAAAAAGTGTCAACACTTATTTATAATTAAGCATTCTGACAGACTATTTTTCAAATACAATGTCCAACTCAAGAGCACTGATATAAATAATAACAAATATTTGTTCTCAAGCACACTTTATACTTCGGATGATAGAGATTATTAGCACTGCCCAGTGAAATGAATTTTATGCCTATATTTAAAACTTATTCCTCCACAAGAAATATGTTAGATGTCTATGTTAAATAACAGTTCCTGGAATCAACACAGGTACTGCCACTGAAAGAGTTGGGAACATACAACTGAGCCCCTGAGATCCCAGCCAAGGTGTAGTAGGGTAAACTGGATTTGTCATCACTCAGCAGCCAGTCACTCGAGTTTTGTAAAAAAAAAAGTACTGCCAGAGAGTGAAATCCATTGCCAGGCTGCACAGGGGTATCCAGCCACATACAGTCTGTTTTTCTTTCCTGCTGGTTGTAAGGGTCTAGCCTTTCACTGTACACTTGTCCACAACGATGTCTCACGAATCACCATCACATGTTCACTGTGGCTGATGACACCCCTCGGTAAAGCCACCAGTGTCATTACAGCCCATCTCAGATATCTACACCAACAGTTTGGTGCTTGAACACAAGCAAGGCTTGTAGGTCCTGCTGAAAAACAAGTCCCTGATGATGGTAATAACCTGGAACCCCTTCAGAAACTCTGAATGTTTCCATGACTCCTCAGCCTGACTGACTGCCCAGCCTGGTCAGAATAAATCCTGTTAGGGCACGTCTTAAATTCTATGCACAAAAACCTCAGCAAACCAAACTGAACCAAAACATCTCTCAAGGATGAGTGACCTCATATGTCACTCCAGTTTCACCAAAGACAAATATCACAGGAATTCATTGTGAAAGAAGCAGGAGAATATCAGGGCAAGCAAATGGGGAGAGAAAGCTGTGAGCAAGGATGTGGGAATGGAGGTAGGAGAGAGAAAGTTCATCAGTGGGCTCAAGATACAGAACTGCCTTTGGAGCTGCAGGTCTCTTTCCATTGAGTCTTTGGGACTAACACTGGGTGACTACGGGCCTCACTCCAAAATCTAGAAAATTGAAGTTATTTAATTTTCTAAAATACTTTTTTTTCTGTAGCTGGAGAAAGTAACACCTTGAATATATCCTGTGCATACTGGTGGTGTACCTGGTTCTGTCACAAGAGACTGCTAAATTCTGCAAGTCCAAATTCAGTGCGTCCTCTCATCTTTTAAAATGAAGGTATCATAAATCCTTTCACTGTAGCTCCCAAAATTCCTAATGTATCCTTTGTGTGTTTGAAGAACTTAAATCACATTTAAAAGCTGACGTCTGTTGATGCAGTTTTTCTTCCCTGCCTCTGTCCAGCACAAAACCAATGTGTGCAGAGCTACGGACGTGCTCTCACCCACCCCAGCACCTCAACAACCACACCACTACCTCCACAGCTGTAAATCCACCTCTGGAATTGAAAGGTGCAGTGCAGTTCCTGTGTTTTAAATGCTTAAGTATAAAACAAGGCCTATGTGGAACAAAAAAAGTGTATGATTCATGAAATAAGGAAACAGTAACTCGATCATAACAAATATATTTGACCTTTAAAGCAGTAACAACAAACATTAAAAACACTCAAGCTTTCCTTTGCTGCCAAGTTTATTTTCCTCATAAGTTGTGCCCCATTATGCTACAATAATCCTTCATTACTCCAGCCCAATAATGCACAGTCTATCGTCTACCTATAGTTGTCTGGTGTCTATTTAGTTTTATAGCAAGCAAGCAATTTGAGAATATGGTAATAAAGCCTCAATCACGGTAATGATGTATGATGGGCTGTAATTTCTGTGTGCTAATGGTTTACAAACAGTATCCCAATGATGACGGGAATCTCATTGATTCATTATATGAGTGCAATAATACCAAAATAACTTACTATAGATCACTGTTTACTCATGCACATACTGATAACAACCTCTATATATTTCTATATACAGATATATAGAAATAAAATTAGTATTAGTCTTTCCACATAAAAGTTCACACGGCACAAAACATTTTGTGTTGAGTTCCCTAAATCAATGTTTAAAGTTGAAATTACTGCATTGAACAGGTTCTTTGAAAAGCAACCCATTGATTTTAATCTGCTTGAAGCAATCAATTACTCCCTGTCCTCTTTATTCCAAACTGTAATGAAAACTAAACTGCGTTGTCTTGAAAACTAAATGTGAAGATGATCATAAACAGAATTTAAACTCCATGGATTATTCATATCTACCCATTTAGATTTGCCATTTCCATTATGAGTACATTTGCCATGAGCATTTAATGGACATCTAAAAGGGAATTCATTAAAGCAGGAGCTGTTGGCAGCACTTATGGGCTTCAGACTGCTTTATGTTTGCCTTTAATAGCTCACTATTATAAAAGTGATATATTGTGTTCATCCCATTAGTAGTTTGCAGAAAGGTCTGTAAGACATAACAAATCCTTTTGAGTATTGTCAGAATCAAAACTAAATCACAGGGTATTTTTTTCCAAGCGGCATATTATGACCCCAACAAGGTACCATTTTAGGTCATCTAAATTTTGATGATCTTAGCCAAGTAAGATTTTAATGGCCCTATAGACAGTTTGTTCTTTTTCTTAATGAAACACACGTGAATTATTAATGCTGTCTCAAATGCACATATTTTTAAAAATCTGTCATAACTATTAAGGTTAAGCATGCTTAAAAAGGAAACATGTATTTCTCAAAAATATCTTCTCCCTGGTTTTGGGCCAAAGTAGTGTCAAGGCAAGCAGGAAGCTTAATGCCACCAATGTGTATGTGGAAACTCTGCAGCGCAAGCAGCCTCCACCCACCTGCTTCCCCTCCCCCTGGCCCTCCAGAGGTGAACAGGAGGGATGGATTTGCACAACTATTTGCTTACTGGCACAGGAGAAGAGCAAAAGGCAAACTAAAACAAAGTTGAACTGCAAAAAGTAATCCAAGGTTGGCGATAGAAACACCTCCCCATATCACAGATCAGTCCCACTTGACAGGTTTATGCACCTCTAGAAATGACTTCGTATCATTCACCATCTAAGTATTTGTGGTGGCAGCCTGAAAGCGTTACTGCGATTAAATCTTTATACACTACCAAACAAACAGGTATTTGATTATTCAGTGCATGTTCAGCAGAAGCACTCCCACCCCAGTCCATAACACAGCACAGTCCTGCTGGTTTCCTTGTGCTCCCTCTGCTGACCCTCTGCCTCTCACACAGCCCGTACTTCCCAACAGATGTGACTGATTTATTTATTTATTTGTAAAGGAAACAGTGGATTTCACAACATGCACAGTTGAAGCTATTTTTAAAAGGATCATCACAAATACTAATAAATACAAATCATTAGATTTACTTTGCAAAGTATGAATTTCCTTAAAATCCCAGTAGTTCAGGAGAACACCTTCCCTCCTTGGCTTCCAAGGGTACTGGAAGCTTTACAAAGCAGTCCTGGTTCTGCCCTAAATTTAGCCATGGTGCCACAACACTCAGAAATAACTTATGCAGGGGGCTGTATAAACTGAAGGCAGCTGCAAAGCCTGTGCAGTTAGAACAAGTCTCTAACACACCTTGAAGACTCTTGTCATACTTTGAGCAAAGAACTTCTCTAAAAGATGATGATGCTGAGAGAAAAAGTAGCATTTATCAGCTCTCAATGAATTTCAAAGTGATTGACAGAGCAAATGACTTCACCAGGTTCAGAAACTCCTGATCAGTAGAAGGATAAAATCACTAGTATTAGGAGAGAATCCAGAGAAGCAACTGGCCACTCTCACTTCATTGGATTAGAATTTCCAATGATCATAATTTACAAGAATTTGAAGGATGGTAAGTAAAAAACTGATTTAAAAAGCTATATAGAGTAATATGTAAGTATTATAAATATATATAAAAGAAATTATAGGAGATACTTCTACCTATGAGACAGGTAAAGGGAATCACAACTGCTAGTGAATTATTTCCTCTGTGGTTGTTGTCCAGTAAAACATCTAAAATCCCTTCCCTGATCTAGGAACGAGTTCTTCAGTGAATTGGTATGAGATTATTTTCATCAACTGTTCAAGAAATCAGTATTTGTTTATAATTCACAGGATGTGTGTTTCTTTACACAAAATTAGTTTGAAATCTTTATACGAACTTCCAAAAAACCGTGGAAGTCTCAAATGATGGGGTAGATAGAAACACAAGCTCCCCAGGTCTGTGTGAGGCTGTCAGAAAACCCACGTCTGGGGCTTATATCTCTAAACCAGAAGAAGACATTTTCACACCCCCAATAAGAAGCAGAACACCTTGTTCTCATGCAAAGCACAGGAGGTTTGGGATGACTCTCAGCAGAGCCCTATTTCGTGGTGTGGCTGAGCGCCGGCAGCAGCGAGCGTGACACAGGACGACGTCCGTGTGCCGCCACTGCGATGAGAGCTGGAATCTCCAGTTCATGCAGCCTTACTGGTGAACTTGCTTTCTGCAAGGAAGTTACAAATTGTCCCAGTTTCCACTTTGGAAAATTCTCCAGTGCCCTGTAGAGCCAAGATCATGGACAGCACAACCAGGAAAAGCGGTCAATCCTGATCTCAGTTGGAATCATTGAGAACCCACGACACATGCTATGGACACCTTCAAGAGCCTCATTAGTCAAAGTTACAGAATCCAATATTCTGTTTGAACAAAGAGCAGAAGACTGTATATTTAAGGAAGACCATGGGAATTCCTAACCTTTAACATGTTCCTTCTGTAAATGTATTCACAATGGTTGACAAGATGTAGGAAAAGGTTTTGTGCCTAAGCAGTTTGGCCTTGAAAAAATAAACTAATATCAACAGCTTGAATGCTTCTGAAGAACCAGGCTTCTTCAAAATGTCTGTACCAGCCTTACTGTAGATTCCTAAATGGAAGCTGCTCATCTCTCACAGCTCACCTTACTTGGAAGGAAAGCACGCTTAACAGCACTGACCTGTCACCTGGGCCTTTAGGAGCGCTCCCAGAACTGCAGGTGACAAGCCAAATATTCCCTAAGGAGGAGAATGAGCCAAGGTAGGTTGGTTTGCCACAAGGTCTCCCAGGAAGATGCTAATTTCTTGTGTAACACAAAAAAAAAGGAAACAATAGAGCGGCAATGGGTTCATTTTCCTTTTCCTGGAGAAAAAACATGCTCTGGTACCTGTAACACCATACCTTGTGTGCTCTTTGGCTTTTCTACACCAAAGCAAATCACATAAGCAAAAGCAGCCTCTCTATTCATTATTTTTAAAGTACTTTCCCAGTTAAACTTGACATTTGAAAACACTTTACAGCTTTTCCTAGTGGTACAATAAAATGGGATGAAAAGCACAAATGGTTCAAATATTGAGCAGAAAGGGAAAAAAAAAGATCAGAGTGCAAGTATCATCCACATTTTTGGATGAGCCACAAACTGACACCCAAATAGGAACAGAAGTGCTTGCTGGAAGCTCTTTCCTTGACTGAGCAAAATGCAGAGATTTCTGTGCAGACCTTTCTTGGTACAGTTGTCACACTGGTGCAAAAGGAAGGCAGTAGGTATGACACCTCACCTGCCTCAGGGGAGTATTTTCCCTTTATCCATCAGGAAGCACTTTACAGTGATCTGGATGTTTTCTTCGTCTGACACTTTCAGACAGTGTCTACGTAACTCGTGCGAAGCCAAGGACAATCCAAATAAAAAATTTTTAAAAATTGATTCAGAAATCTGATGACTTCATGCATCTGGAAAGTTTCCAGATCAAAAGAACTGCAAAACAGAGGAAGTAGCTGAAGCCTCATTTATGTCTCAAACCCCGAAAGGTTTCTCATACTGTACACTGGACATGACTGCTGCTGCTCTGCAGGAAATAGTCCTTAGGAACTCAGCTCCACCAACTTTCTCTCGTCTGGAGTGGAAGTGATGCATTGCTGGTCAGGGGACAACAGCTCGATAAAAGAGACAAAGGGTTCTGTACATGCTGCTCCATGAACACTTCATCAGGCCAACACTGATCTTTCCACACAAATACTTGTAAATAACTCTAAAAAGCTTGAAAAAAAATTAATAGACCATAACAGGAATGCAAACTATCCAATCCTATTCAATTAAAAAACCAGGAGTAGTGATACAAGAGTAAAAGGTAAAAGGCGAAACAGCATGTCCTTTGCAATTCTGGATTAACCCAGAACTTACAACTATAACAAAACAAGTACAAAACACCCCAAGTGATGGACAGTTCCCATGCCGTGTTTAACACTCACTTCTTTGTAAGGTCAAAACCAACTGACCTTGAGGTCACAAAGTGTGGAAGTCTGACTTTATCTACTGAATTATCACCTTTGTTTCACATGTAAGAACAGAAATCATCAGTGCATAAAGCTACCTGGGAAGATTATTACATGGGTTAAGTATTTTCTCAGGGGAAAAAAAAAAAAAAATCAGTGAACTGCAGTTAGTGCTGTGAAACAATTCTTGTTTAAGAACACTGCCAGGCAAATACATATTCCCCTTTATAAATCCAAACTGACAACACTGTTCTAAAGGAAAATCTAGAAGACCATCTAGAGGACTGTTTTTGTCATACACTAGCTGCCAGTAACTAAATTCAATTCTTAAGTCATTTTGAAGGAAAGGCTAAACAACTGGTCAGGTAAAATCACACAACCCCCTTTCATCAGTGCTGGCCAGTGCACACCACGATCCCAGGACCCAAACAGACAGTGAATAACTCACCCAGCATCAACAAAAATTTTCCAACCTCCTGGGATTTTACTGGATTGTTCTTTTTTTGACAGATGTACTTACGATATATTATTTTGCATATTTTTTCTCTTTGAATTACACAAATATGCAATAAGCAATCTCATAATTAAGTTCAACGTGAATCACAAAAATTGCTGTAGTCTAATATTAAAGAATTATTCACTCTACTCTGAACTCTGATGGTTAATTTACTTACTGCAAGGTCTGTTAAATTAATTCATTAAGCTACTTAAATAATGAGGATACAAGGTCAAAGCACAGCAACAAAAGCAATGTATTTTAGATGTGTAAGTCATAAGTTACCCTGAGTTGCTGGGGTTCTTTTCTTCCCAAGATGCCCTATTTGCTACTTATTCCTTCTTGCTAAGTTGGTTTGGGGTGTGCAGCACAAGTGAAAAGGTCCAGCAGCTGGAGGTTACTCAGAGAAGAGAATCTGCTTGAGGTGAAATATGTGAGTTTTAAAACAAAGAACACAATCAACATAAAAAATACAAACAATCTAATAAATACAAAGTCATAGTTAGTGATGCGGGCAGCAAACATAAGTAGTGTCAGAACAACCAAGCCCAGCCATCAAAGACAGAGTGGGAGCTGGTAAGCCACAAAGCAGACACACGTGAAAGCTGAATTCAAAACAACTGTTGTAAAGCAGAAACAGGAATTATATTAGGTATCTATTAGGTATATCTGTACCAGAAGAAAATCACTAAGCAATGTAATAGTTCCTCTGTCCCAGAAAAATTTGAAGCACACTAGCATTCAAAATAAGATGTAAAACGCTGAAAGACTGATTCTCTTAACATTTACTCCCAAACAGCATTCCCTAACTATCCATTACTGGGTCAGGCAACCAGATTAACCAAAGTGGTGGCTATCACTCACATGCCAAGGAAATACAACAGAAAATTAATTTACACAAGCACTTAAAAGTCAACTACTACCATGCATATTTTGCATATAAAACAAAATGTAGAAAAAGGTCACTTCATTACAGATCCAAACATCTCCACATGTGTGGAATTACTTACAGGTGGCTTAGACTAGTTTTGCAAATGAACTATCCACCTAATTTCACAGGCAATTTCATGTTCTTCTGTCAGCAGAAACACTAGAATTTTTCAGAAAGCAAATCAGTGCACAAACTCAGCCTCATTCCTCTTTAAAACACGCTTGTGATATTATTAGGAAAGTCTTTTCCTTGTTGTCTTCTAAGCATGCAACAGGTTTTTATGTAGTTAAATTGCTGTACTAAATTGTCTGAAATGTAACTCTGAGAAAAATGAATCCTGCTTGCAGCATTTTGTGACACACTGTACCACTATTTTATCAGCATTTTGCTGTCACCACAGCTTCTCTCTCCTCCTGCCACCAGCTCAGTTCATTCTGGGCATTTGCTATTAGAAAAATTCTCACATCACAAATTATACTCACATCCAAATAATTCAATAATATATTTGCCAAACAGTTAAATCATCAATAATTTGGAGTGGAAGTAGGATTAGATTTTAAGTCCGCAAGTGATGGAATCAATTCTGAAATGTTTAAATATTAGTTTACAAATATTGCTTATAGCTTAATAGCATCATAGACGTAACTTCACACAGATATTGGCTCTAGACAGTAATTATATCCTCAGCCTAATGTTGCAGTTAATGGACACACACATTTCAATGATAATTGCAATCCCTGAACATGATAATGTGCCTTTATTAGCAGCTACAAAAAAAAGCTCAGCTACAGCCCAGTGAAGAACTGAACTATGCTTATTATTTATTTTTAGTATTACCCAACTCGCATTATAAAATTCTAAAATAAAATAGCATGGCACTTAAACCAGTGCTTTAATTGCAAACATGTGATTAAAGAATATCTCTAGAATGATTCATGCAGGTTTTAGTTGTCATGAGCAAGGAGTCGAAAGGTAACGAGTTAGTGAGACAAAGGTATAAGTGACAGAACAGCAAACACACTGCACTTCAGAGGGAAAAAAAAAGGAGGTTTTAAGGACTTAAATATTTTAAACAGAACTGTTAGAGAAGGAAGGCAGGAGTGTATCATGTAAAATCTGAGAAAAGAGAAAGCACAATAAAAATTCCCCAAGCAAATGCAGAAGGGAATATGCTGTACAGTCCAAGAAGAAAAGCATCAATTCATACATAAAACAACCACGTAAAAAGGATGCAATTGAGGACATGTAAAATGAAGAATACTTTACAACTCAACCTAATGAAGAACCCAGTGTTTATGATTCCACAAAGTTCTGAGTGTTTGCCTCTACATCCTGATGGTGTGTTTGCTGTACAGAATTTCCAAGTAATGGAGAAACTCAATAAAGAAATTTCCAAAAACAGTTAAAGGACAGACATTGTGATTTAAAGTTTGCCAAGGTCTTTGTTACTAAATATTGCTGGCCAACCCCATGAACTGTAATGTGACAGATTCTAGCTCACATTGTTTACTGTTGTCATTTTTTAAATTTAAAAACAGAAAATCAAAAAATTCCCCACAAAGTACTTAAAGAATCCTCCAAAACATTAGATTTCTTCAAAGGAAATCCAATTAATTTTCACATGAAGCAAGATGGTTGTCAGTGCAAGCCACAATCCGGAATCAAAAATAACCACACGATTTTATATGCACTGGCACAATTAATTCAGCTTGTCCAATCTTTAGGCAATTGAATAAGTTCAAAAATTAGTTCAGGAATATTTGCTGAAAGTTCTTTCTGCTCCGGGCAGGATAGGAACTGTGATTAAACACATGAAAGGAGATCTGCCTGGGTAACATTTACTTGAATAAATCTTCTGTAGCTCCTAAACTCACTAGAAATTGATAAGTCAAGAAGTCAGAGCCTCAAAGAGGAGGGAATCAAAGGAATTCAAATACACATGACACAACTTTTTTTCTGAGATTGAGAATAAAAAAACCTCTAATTTTTCCAAAACCCTCTGATGATTCTAAACACTAAGCTGCTGCTAGCCAAACTGGCATCTCCAATCCCACAAAAAGGTCCCACACTTAAAAGTTTGAGCTACAGATTTGACTAGTTTTGAGATCGTCTCCATGCTGGAAACAGATGTTTTATTCGAGAAACATTAAATATTCTTATCTCATTTTTGCTCTTTAAAGGTTTAGAAACATTTTTTTTTCTTTAAAGCTATGACTAAAACCACCTGGAAATTACTTGTCAAATAATAGAACTGTATTTGTCCATCTAAGTTTACAGACTGAATTTGGACCATACTGAATGCCAGGTGTACAGAACACGCTCACAATCTTTTTGAATTGTAAGTTGGTATCCTGCAACATCTAAATTTCTGCACGTAAGCACAACATTTGCTCCAATTTACAACTAAAAATGTTTAAAAGGAAAAGTTCACAAAAAGTCACTAATAAGAATCTGAAGATGTTTGTATAACTTCTATTTATTTGGAAATAACCTGCAATATTTGGTCAATGCTATCCACGTATTTTGACTTCTGTACTAGCAATTACCTTCTATTTAATTCAGCATGGGCAGTTAAATGAATTTGGATTTTTTATGACCAGCACTACTGAGTGCTTCCCTCCCATCCTCTAGCTGGAAAAGCACAAACCTGTTGTGTCTGACAAACCACATGCCGTTGTGCTTGGGCCGTTCCTTCCCCGCACACACCCACAAAGGAAGGCTCTGGGGTGCCTCGAAAGGAAAGGAATTGTGCAATAACTGCTGGAGCTTTCCATCAGCACCAGACGGATCCCAGACCCACCCAAGCCAATCCCTACTTTCTTTTCCTATATAAACTGCAGGGAGATTGGATGAGAACAGTGTGGGAGCTATGAAACAGAGTAAAAATGAGATTGGGCCCAGTGAAGGGAAAAATATCAGTGACAATATTTTTCTTCTGAAATAACCGTTCTTTATTTTTCCTAGAATATGCCACAGAAGTAAGTTGTATCCAATTCTCACTGTGATATTTCCTTAACAAACTCTAAATGTTAAACTTAAATGAGAGGCATTTCATGCAATCTGAAATATATTCAGTTCAATTAAAAATAATTGATGCATAGTGAAATAATTCTTCCCAAAGCTGCTGTAAGATCTTCAAAAAATAAAGCTACTTAATAATTTTTACCTCCTACAGGCTAGAGAGAAGCATTATTGCATATTAAAAATTGGAGTGTGGTTTTCCCAGAGGTAAAAGAAAGTTATTAAAACAACCTATTTATTGTTGATATAGCTATCCATTTGTGCTACACAAAAAGTAACAATTTCAGTACATTAAAAGAAAAGCTAATTAAGGCATAATTAGTATTTTCTATGTTTTGATAATTAAGGGTTAGTTGGCTATTTCTTTTCAAATTTCTATTTGAGGTAACCCCAACCATGTCTTTAATGAGCAGCTAACACTATTGAATCCCTGATGGCTGAGGAGTTTAGTGACCACTACTACATTACTTTCATTTATCACTGCCTCTTTACGTATAAATTAAAGTAGCCCTGTAGCTATGTTGATCTACTTTATATCAATTTCTTCATCCATATCAGCTGAATATGTATGGCATTAACCTCATTTACTAGTTTGGAAAAGCTGAATTAAAATGAGATCTAATTTCTAGTGCACAGAACAATTTCAAAACTGCCTGCTAATTCCCAGCACCTGTCAGTGTTGGGATCTTCACCTCGTGGTAATGAAATAAAACAGTGTATGTATTTTACAGCCAGGAAAGGATAATCATTCATAAGGGTTAAGATATCATTAATCATGGAGATGCCAGGGCCCAGAGCCTTTGATGAGCCACTCACAGCTCAACCCCTCCACCTGCAAGGATCCCACTGGAGGCAGTGGGGCTGCTACAGATCTCTGGTCTTGTACTGCACAGAGGGAAAAGTGGTCACATGCTGCAAAACAAAGTGTATTTCTCTTTTTTGCTAGGTCATGCTTCTGTGTCTGCAGGCATGTAATCAAAGAAATATACATACACTGAAGAAATCTCAAAGTAATGAGTCAAGAGAACAGCCATTCCAGGTGAGAGGACAAGCCTGTGTTCATTGGTCAGGTGACACCTGGCTATACACACTTCTGCCTTTCAGCTACTGCAAACGCCATCCAGCAAGAAAACTGCATTTTTCTCCTCCCCTCTAAACGCACTGTAGTCTGGATTCTAAACCCTTGAGATACTTTTTTATGATAATGCAGATCCATCAAGTCTATAATTCAAAAGCTTTAAAAACACATAGAGATGCAATCCTAAACGTTAACACAGCTCTTTGTACTGACCACATAAGCAAAGAGAATACATGCAGTATACAGTAAGAAATGCCCTTTGCATCCTCCCAGCCCCACTTTATAATCATGCTTCAACTCGTAATGGGAAAGGCTCTTTATAAGAAATTAATGCATACTCCTACTTCCTTCTTTCCTCTCCCCTGCCCTGGATTGAAACCCAGCCCAGACTCCCAGACTGTGTGACCAGCAACCCTCCGGTGCCAGGTGATGGCTGCATCTCTCCTGAGTACGTTCGGCTGTTCCCCAGAAACACTGGAGCCAGAATTCCCACTCCTGCTGGCCTGCCTTGGGTCTCTATCACTGCTGCTTAAAGCTGGGGCAAAATAAAAGCACGGCTTGCTGGAACACCCCATTGCCAGAGCTCTTCGCTTCCAGAGGGTTCTCTCGAACCGCAGCCACCCGGGACGGACCAACACCCCAGGACTTCTCTGAGCTCTCTCAGAGCTGCCGCTGGATGCGAAAGATCCGAGCACGGAACCATGAATTGCCTTACAGTAAAGAGCTTACCTAAACGCATTTTAATAAAAAAAAATTCCTTTTAACGCACAAAACCAGCAGGGCCCTTGCACACGCAGCTGTCCCGGCTGAGGTTACGGTGGCGTTCCAAGGCCGCTCCGCCTGTCCCGGCCGAACCCCGGTCCAACAGCGCCGCGCGCTGGGCCCGGCGCTCGCGGCCGGGGCACGGCACAGCACCGGCAGCGCGGCTGAGCCCGCACCCGGCCCGCACCCGGCCCGCACAGGAACCGCCTCGGGTATTCCTTTCTCACTGAACTGTCCGCTAAATAATTCTGTTTTCAATCACAACATATTTAACGACTAAAAGCATTCCCTCCCAAAAAATAAGATGCAAAGGAACTAACAATAAAAAGAACTTTCTGTCTCTATGCATGCATTTTTCAAGAACACACTTCTAGAATAACTCTTAATGCAACCTCAAGGGAAAAGTCTTCAGTTAAAGCAATCTTTTTGTTACAGTCACTGTGACTGTACGTGTGAAACCCTGAACTGTTACAAGTATGAAGTCGCCTTAGTGTTAAACCTGTTTCAGGTTAACGATTCTAAGTGAACTTCAGAAATTTTAGTAACTACCTTCGCTCAGCTGCATCTCCTTTGGTGCATTAATCAGCAAGATGTACCAGTTTTATTTACCCTTGGCAGTGTCTAATGGCCTACTGGGGACAGTCACAGCCAAATCCCACGGGCTGCTGATCCAGCCTGTCTTGGGGTCCCAGGAGAGCTGGGAATAGCTGCACATTGAACCACTCCAGGGAAGGCTACAGACCCCTCCTGCTGCTATTTTCCCCCTCCAAGGGCAATGTCTGATGTGCTTGGCAGCAGGAAAAGGTCCCAGCTAACATGTCTTGCAAGGTAAGAACTTGTATGGAACTCATGAAGACCCTGCTCATAAAGTGACAACTCTGCTCTGCCCCGCAACAAACAAGATCCTCACGTTCTCAGCACCTCCAACTTCGTTTTTATGCTGCCTTGGGAAGTTACACAACTTGGCAGAGACGTCACCAGGCACTGTCTCTATACTGCAGGCTATCCAGTGAATGTTCCGTGTGTGGCTGGATAACTACAAAGAAATCTTCCTTAGAATGGGTAAATGAGGACTCTGATCTGGAAAAGGAGTAGAACTCCTCTGCCTACGAAGACACTCTAATTCTTGGTAATTTTTCTAATTCTTCACTCTTAGTACTCATATTATTTTTCGTTTTAAAATGGATGTGATAAGTTACTTGAAACATACTAGGCTAAAAAAAAGAATCCAAAAATAACAGAAAAATTCCTTATGAGTGGTTGACGGCCGTGACATACACACTACAAACAGGAGGGCTCACTCCCCTGTGACCACCCTTTTCACTGGCTAAGCCGTAGCAAACAACCATGACCAATTATAACAGCCTGATCACGGAGCAGGAGATAAGAGCAGCAGGACTTCTGGGTTGTTCTGTACTTCAGGGACAATGCATTAACTATACCTGGACATCAATCACATCGCCTCTTGGGCAGCACTCGCCAGTACTCCCTTACTGGCACAGTTAAAAACCTTTCCCTAGGCCTCCTTGCTACAAATCAAGCCCATTTCCCTCCATCTTTCCTTTGAAGGGCACTGAAAATATTTGATCAGCTTGTCTAAAACAGCTCTGTCTTCTAAAACATCCTTGATTTTTGTCCCACTCCAATATTCTATTTGCTAAACTAAACCAAAGCAACATCTGCATCTCATTTGTGCTGTCCTACTCTCCCATTTATCTACAGTTTTCTCGAAGTGTGGTGCCCAAATTCGGATACATTATTCCAGCTGAACCCCAATCAGAGCTAAATATTCGAAATGGAGTATGAAAATCCAGCACCTGACACGATATTCCTGCTACTTTAGCCACGAAGATGATGTATTTTTCTCATGTGCTAAACAAACGCATACTGCAGATTTACCCCTGCTCACTCTCCACAGCAGCTCCTGAAAACCACTGCTGGCCAGAGAGGTCCCAGGGACAGTTCTAAGAGGGAATTTTCATTCCTAAAGCATGGTGTTTCACCAGCATTTTAAACTTTCAGGTCATTCCTCCAGCTTATGAAGATCTTTCTGAATTCAAAGCCTGTCCTTTGTGATCATTTCCTCCCAGTCCAGTGTCACTTCGAAATACGAATATATAGTTGTATAGCTGTTGGTACGTTAAGAATGTTGCAAAGGAACAGTCTCAGTCAAACCAGTGATGTTTTGGCTAGTAAACACCGTGTTTGATGGTCAGGGCACATTACACTGCTCACAGCAGTGGCACTACAATAACCCACAGCTGCCACTCAGAGCAGGTGGGCTACAACTTCAGTAAAGCCACTGCAGTGCTTTTCCAGACAACTCACCTCCTACTACCCTGCCAGCATCCAACGCAGCAATATGCCACAAAACAATGACCCTATGAAAACTAAGTCATGCCAGCATTAAAACAAAATATGTACTGATAGACAATTGACAGACAAATATTAACAGCCCTGTACAGTACCAGAGAATCCAGCCCAGTACTCAAGAGAAATTTAACATGTATATATTCATTCAAAGGTCTGTCTGCTCCAAAAGACAGTATTTTTATGCATTATTTTTGTACTGGAATGGTTATGGCACTAAAAGTGTATTACAGCATCACGGAAGAAATCTCCACGGTTTTGCTATCCTTCCTCAGACAGTAAGCCCCAGTGGGCTGGTTAATAAGAATGCATTCATTTACCTAGCCAATTCTCTTTCTCTCTAATGAGTTTGCTTTTATTGCATGCACATGCTTAAGAATATGAGTTAATTAATGAACAAAATTCGTATATTTATATAGAAGATTTGTTGTACATTTTCATTAGACTCTTCACCATTCCCAAAACATTTTCCGTTTGTCTGTATGCAAGCACATGAGCAAACAAAATCATTACAATATGGCTGAAGCATGCAAAATTTCCATTATCCATTCTGTAAATAAAACAATCCAAGAAATCGCGAATATTTATATAAATGTGTATTAACTTAGTCATTCGATGTATGTCTGACTTTTCTGCTTCCAAGTGTGAGCCTGTTTATTGCATATTTGTAGACAGCTGCCAGCAAGGCCCCGTATGTGAGGATTTACAGCCGTGGGGGCAGCGTGCCATCTGCTGCTCTCCGAGCTGCTACAGCAGCACAGGCACGGCACCACCCCCGTGCTGCCTTCTGCTTCCTCTTAACTGCAGAATGCACTCAAACAGCTCAGCTTGCTTGATTAAAAATGTTTAAAAAAACCACCAAAACAGGGAGCTCAGATGCCATCACACACAGCTTTTGTTAGAAGAGCTGGCAAATACTGTGCTCCGGACCACGGGAATCTATCCATGCAGATGAGAGGCTGCTGTACCCGGCCCACAACAACAAAATAAAAATTTGACTGCAAACTAAAGGATACTGGTAGATAATGTAATCAAACTGTTGAAAAAAAATTTTTTTTGAAAGTGTATTTGCAATGAACTCTAGAGGCTGAGAGTGGGGCTGGAATTTGGGAACACCCCTTGAATGGTCACAACACCAGGAGAGCCTTGCAGAACTCCCCCTGTCCCAGCCTGGTTCCATACGAGCACATGCTGTAGGCAAAGGCAGTATATGAAATATGATATATCACCAGTTTGATTCATGTCCACTGATGGGGCGGGGGAAAAACAGAAACAATAAACCAACACAAAACCGTTTTCTTAAATTCACCCTACAGTGTTTCCCTGCGTCCTTTCAGTACAGGTTATTTCTTTCAGTTCCAAGTGCTCTCCAATAAATCAGTAGGAAACATCAGCCAGCATTTTACTCAGTAATTAACCATTTAACCCTCTCCATGCAGTGCAATGGCAGAGCCAGGCTGGTGGTCATTCACAGCACGTAGCTGAGCTGGTAAAGGGTCAGATTTTTCCTACTGATGATGGAGCTCCAGGTGATTAAATATAAACAGTGCACTGCCCGTTTCTGCCTCTGCTTCACCCACACACAGATGCTTCCTCCAGCTCTCTCTAAGGATGGACATAAAAAGCTCGGGGTACAATTCCCTACACCAACCCCTCAGCACACTGTACATTGATGGGGCTTCTCCAGGCAGTTACACTCTCATCAGGATAAAAGGTGAAACAGAAACCCTCAACACTGGATAAAGGGAAAAGAGTAATTATAATGATATAATAATAACAAGACGAATAAAAGAATAAAATAAATAAAATAATATAATAATAAAGAGAAATTACAGATCAGAATGACAACTACTGTAGAGCCACATTGCCTTTGAATTGCCATCAGTAGGAATTTTGCTCGTGAAAATACCTGGAGCACCAGCACAGTTTTACTGGGTACTTCCTGTTCCTTGGCATTAGAGAAGTCCACCATATTTTAAAATAACAAGTCAGCTTTGACAACTGAAAGGAACACCTTTCTTTAATGAAAAAGTAAGTCAGTATAGTGCAAAACTTTTCTTTTAATATTAAGTGAGAAAGTTAAGTACATTTCAAACCTGAAGAGGTAAAAATATTCTGGAGATCGGGACTGTCCACCAGAAAGCAAGGAAGGAGTGCTACACAAGTAAAACCAAACCTCAGTCACTGTCACAATTCTTGCTAAGGATTTGCTTGAGGCTCCAACAGAATTCTTTCTCAAGATCAATTGATCTCATCTTACTGACATTCTCTTTATAACATCTACATCATGACTGTCCCCTACAGTTAAGGTGAATTAACTGCTGCTTCTTCAAAAATGCATCTTACTTCTCACTTTTCCGTATTTAAAATGCAGAAAAGCCAAGTAATGTGAGAAATACAGTGGAAACCACATAAATGAATAACTGTCAAAAGAACAGAACTATTAAAAGAATAAATCTTGTGTACCCAGCTGTGAAATATAACACAATATAGCAGAACCCAGCTAAATGTTTGAAATAAAAAATTGAAATGCAAAGTAACCTAAAATTGTTTAATGAACATAGCCGTTAAAATATTAACTCCTTGCATGCCAAAACTCCAAAGCACATATGGTAGGAAGCCTGGTCAGACAAACATCACATTAAGTGGTTTCCTCTCTCTCCATCCAGTCATTTTCCCCCAGCTGAGCTCAAGAGCTTTTATGGGTGAGATATATTGGCAGGTTCATTTCTGCGCAGACTGTTTGAGTTCAAATGTTGTGGTTTACAACAAGTATTTATTTACCTTTGAGGTGTGCTGAAGCTGGACTCTCACACATGTTTTACAGAACTGATCCAAGAACCACAGAACCACCAGTTCTACTTGTTCATTTTTATGCTGGGGTAACTGGGCATCCATCAAAGAGATCATCTGGGAAACTCTTAAT
The DNA here is from genome assembly GCA_013397725.1 of Rhagologus leucostigma. Taxonomy (NCBI): domain Eukaryota; kingdom Metazoa; phylum Chordata; class Aves; order Passeriformes; genus Rhagologus; species Rhagologus leucostigma. Next base: position 377,365 of record VZTD01002785.1, on the reverse strand, counting down.
GACACAAACATTTCCAGGAAGAATTCTCACATGAAATTATATTGTCACAGCCAGTCTCTTTAGGAACCCACCAGCTATTTTTGTTTGCCCAAGTTTAAGGTTCTTCTAAGATTTCGTTTAGATGCTAATTATGCTAATTGACCACAATTAAACATAAACATCAACATAATGTTTTTCTAATTACTTTGTCATTTGAAATTTTCTCAGATGCATGTCTTATACTGTGGTGAATTTGTAAAAGTGTTTTGGTTTTTTTTTTCTTAGAGCATCCCTTCCATGATGAAAGAAATACAGGGGTCTCAAACTGCAGTGCAGAGGAGCTGTTTGGGTTCCCTGGAAACTGAAGCTCTTGTACTTAGAAATGAGTTTACATACGCAGGATAGAATGCACTGTCAGCCTCGCTCCTCCCCACTTCTGTCTGTCCTAAAACATCTGAACCAATGTGTTTTCTGACCTAAATCCTCACTTGCTATATAACTCCATATTCTCAGGACCGAGTTCAAGTGGTCAATTTCAGTCTGTGTCAGCTAAGAAAATTTAAGTAATTTTTTTTAAAGTAGTATTCCTTTATTTATCTTCCCGAGTTCTTCTGCTATCTATTCTTTGAAGTCTGAATTCCCTAGCAATTTAAAAAATTAATTCTCACTTTTTGTCAGTTCTGATATATACAGTCACTGGATTAGAAGTCAGCAGCTACTTCATCTGTAAGCCTGTATATTAAAATCTTTCACTTTTAATAAAAACATAGTGGAAGATTGCTAACACCACAGAGCCCCAGGGTAGATTAGGAAGGCAAGAAACAAAGGAGAAAAAGTAAAGCTTTTTCTCCACTTCTAAGTTGCATGTCCTTTTTCATGTGTTAGCTAGCGGATGTACAAGAACAGGATCAAACATGCACAGAGATTAAGAAAGTTTCTGCCACTAGAAACTGGTCATTCACAATAGTCCCCAGCTCACTGCAGAAAGAGGACTCTAGTATGCACATTTTTAAATCTAGAGCCTTCTTTTTTATCAAAGCTCTAGTCTGAAAATAAGTCTAAATTTCCAGTTGTTGACCAGCAGCTCCTCTGCACCTCCTCACCCACAATAATTAATGTACGGGAAACGCTGCAGAAAACAGCAACCAGAACTCACAAACAATAAAATTTACACTTGTGGAACACACAAATGAAAGCAGTTAGCTACACGGGCATAGCTAAACACTGCTTATAGGAAGAGACATCTCTGCCTTTAATCCCCTTCCCTTCCTCTGAAACAGTTCTGAAATGATAATTTTAGCGAGTCCTGCACTTCTCAGGATGATGAATCAAGAAAGACTAAAGCCAGTGGAATGGTCTCAATCCACAGACAGTCAGTACAGCCCTTGAGGACCCATCACCAAGAACTGGACAAAATTTGAAACATTTAAATTCCAGATATCTGCTGACACTAAATACCATTTTTTTAAAAAAGAAAACACAATTCAAAACAAGCCCTACTTACCAACAGGATAATTCTTCACTTTTGGCATTGCGCTCCTCAGGACTGGTGTATGTTCATTGTCCTCCCCCAAACTACCCGTGAGACAGACAAGCCATGCCAGCTGTCCTACATTAAAAGGAAAGAGCAGTTAGTGATGTCAAACCCTTACGCCAGGACAAAACACTTCCTCCAGGTATCAGCAGCTCTGTACAGCATCAAACTGCATTCAAGAGAAGTTCCCTTTCTCCCTTTGCTAGACTTAAAACCTACCCAGACAAATCAACTAACAAAATTGTGAGCAGAACTGACATAGAAACTAGAACAGCCTATTAACCTGGACATGCTTATAAATAAAACATGAAATACAAATTAAGCAAACTCAGACTTGATAACAGACAATTAATCCAGTATCCTCACTGGCCTGCCACAAGTTATTTCAAGGTATGGAACGATTTCACCTACAGTGGGGCTGTTACAGCTACTTACCACAGCATTAGGAAACAATTGAGACTCACTACAATCTATTTCATTCTTAGTTCTATTTCAAATAAAGAATTCTTTGTAATTTTAAAATACTAATTAAATCAATTTGCACATAATAAAATATGTCATAGGTAAACATCCTTTAAGAAAAGAGTCTGCGAACTACCACACAGTTTTGAAAGTGCTGTGGATTATTTATAAAGGGGTTTGAAAGACAGAGCTCATCCATTCCAAGCTATGCTCTCATGCCTTCTGATTTCCAGATAATTTAGCTGTCAGTCTCCAATAAAGCACTTACAGGATCCACTGGCAAAGTCCTTATCCAGTAAAATGCAATGTAAGAATTGTAATTTCTGTAGAGCTAAGGTTCTATAAATAACTCCTTGATTTTGTGTACGTGGTGTATTTTGTACAGATTTTCCAATACTGAAATCCCTCTTTATAAATAGGGAACTCTTCAGTTTACAAACACTGAACTCAGAGGAATTCTTTTGGCTTTCTCTGCTGGAAAATCATTGCTGTGTTGAAAAACCTGGATTGTTTTAATCTCTCTGGCACGTTAAAGCAGAATATCTTTAAATTTGACCATCCTGACACCTACTTAAACCACATAGATTCCTACTTCAGCTTTTTAAGCTGTGAATTCAGCAACCAATGTCACCTTCTCTCAGGATGGATGCACAATTGTAGACTGAAGTAAGATCAAAACTAAGACCTGAATCGTAAAGTAAAATACAGACCTGTTAAAACTTCAGGATGCTGCTAAAGGTTCCTTCCTCAGCCGAAAGGCACTGTGACCACAGTACAGTAAAGCTGCTTTTAGATTCCACCTTCATTTGGCAAAATACATTTTGCAATAAATTAAAATTAACTGAGTGACAATAACAACACAGAAAAGACAACTTGGAAGGGTTTCCACCTCAGCTACAAACAAGGCTTCACAGTAAGTGAGATATTTACATAAACCAGGTATCTTGCCCTTGTTTCTAGGATTTTACAAAGTGACAACAGCTTAACTTACAAGACTGAAGACAATACCCTGATGAATACAGTGTCTTGCAAAATCATTCTAAAGTTTTACATTAAGGATAAACTACAGATAAACCAATCAGGTCAAGTTATGACTGTCAAACAATATTTTATTCTGGATATTTCTACGTACATATCAGCATATGCATAGTGTCTGCCTAAAGTCTTGAGGTTTTATTTCATGTTTGTTTCAAATCTCTGATAAACTAGTCTACGTTCACATAAATCTTCACTCAGTCTCCCTCACGTTTTGCAGTACTATATTGTGAAAAACCTAAACCAGAGGGTTTACATTCAGCCTCCTTCAGCTAGGAACAATTAACAGTTCTGAGCGGCTCCAGTACTCTCACAGCCTGAATCTGGGACTATACATCATAAGTAATTCTGCTTTAGTCAGAGGAATATGGTACAGTGTGTTCTACACATAAAAAAGATGCAGAGATCAAATATACACAGAGAGGTTATGCAGAGTGTGCAATAACATGCAGATGATCCCAACAAAAGTACAGAAAGCATTCAGGTTTGTCTTAAATCTCAGTCTTTTTTTTTTTTTAATCCATGTGAAACTATAATACAGGCTGAGATCTGTAACAGCCAACACTGTGACAGGGAGTAAGTGCCAGCTTTTGAGACAACACGAGATATATGAGTAAGACTACTAAATATCTGCTCATGTTGTTCCTGTTCCTAACAAGCTGGAAGAGCAGTATCAGCTCTCCCACAACCAGCACATTTTCTGCTTCAAGACCTGTGCTCCTTGAGCAAGGAAAACCCGTCAGACACGCTGCATGTGGCACTGCAAACAGCCGTTCACTGGGCACTGAGATCACCAGCACGAGCAGAACACCAAGGAGCTGCGGTGTCGCAGAGAACACACTCTGCTCAAGTGAATTTAGCATTAGCAGCCACTAAAGAGTGGCCATTTGAAGAGCGTCACAACGCAGCTATGAGGTGCTGCTCACTGCTTCAGAGAGCACAGCCATCCCTGTGGCCAACAGCCTCTTTGAAAATAAAAATCTGCCTTCTTTTTACAAACTGCAGAGCTCATTTCCAAGCACAGATATTTTTCTGATGACAACTCTCTTCTCTCAGCACAATACCAGTTAATAGGTATGACTTCTCTCCCTCTATCACACCTTCACTACTTAAAATTTTCAGTCCATTTGCTTTTGCAATTACTGAGCAGACATATTTTATTTTAGAAAATAATTATTGCCATAATAATCTGCAATTATCTTTTATAACAGCAAAAATCCCAAAGAAATCAGTCATTACCATAGATTACAAGTAATCATTAACTACTGTGAATTGTTTTAGTAAACCATGACCACATCACTGTTGATACAGAGAGCAAGACAGTATGATAAAATGACACCTTACTACTACATTGACTTATTCTGTAACATTAAAAGCCATTAAACATCTAAATTTAACTATGTATATACAGGAGATATAATGTTGTTGTTCAATATGAACACAAATGTTTAGTTTGCAGAAAAGAAACAATATTTAAACCACGTTGAATATTTCCTAACAGAACAGCAATCCGAGAGCACTGACGCTGACAGACTCCAGCTGATGGTTTTCCTTTGGCCCCTCATGCCCGGGAAGGGCAGTGTAAATCCAGATTGCAGCCAATCAATGAAATCAGATCATCAATGAAAGTTCTCCCCAATAAAAGTCAATAGGTGAATGGAAGAAGGTGGAACTAATAAATAGGTAAGTAGGAGGTATTATATAAATTACTGAAAAAATGGCTGCTCCATAGAAGAAAATCAGGGTTCAAACTCAACAAAAAGAGCAGCAAAATAAAACACAAACGTTTAAGAGCACGCAGAGGAACAGCTGCATTATGCAGTGACCTGTCTCACCTTTTCAAAACAACATAATTTACTCCTGTGAAGATGCAACAGGCATAACTGTATTAGGAAAGAGCCAGTAGTTATAAAGACAATTTAAATGAGAGAGGATGGAAATAGGTATATGAAAAAACATATGAAAAAATGTATTTTTACCACTTACTTTACAATAAATAACTTCAGTTTCTTGAAGACTGAGTAACTCATCTTAACAGAGCCATATAAAATAAATTAAAGTTTTTAATGTTAACACAATTTTTACAGACAAACAAATGCAAAAAGAATGAAAGCTAACATCTTCATTTCAAAAAATGTTCATCAAGTTGCAGCCGCTTCCCTTGAGGGCACCTGAGGCACTAAAATGTTGATTTTCAGCAATTAAAAGTTTTTACAGCTCTCATGCCTATATTCTAAAGATGTAACAAGACATTAAAACAAACACATCAGTGCCAATGTGTTGTATAATACTCGTATGATACAAAGGCAAGAAGCGAAAATGTCTCACAAGGTGACTTGGATCATTAATGCTTGTTTGAGAAAAGGCCTGCTTACACCTATCGTAAGATCACAACTGCTTCTCATACACAAATACACAGTCTTTGACCCACAAAGCAATGCTGAATTAAATACTAACCTTTACTAACTAAGAGAAATAGCAGAAGAGCTTTACCAATAACTCACCAGAAAGCAAAAAACTCTACTGCACGTTAGGAATTATTTTGTAATTGCAAGTGTTCTGACAAAAGAAGTTACACAATCTACTGGGTACAGTGGGTACACTGGTCAGGTTACAAACAGTAACGATGCTTTCTTACCTGCTCTCCAGTTTGCTGGAATTCGCACAGTGCATAGGTCATCTGTAGATTCATCAGCTTTTCATTTGATTCCAAATGACATCAAAATTAAGACAGTTCAGTACAAGCTTCAAAAGTTGCATTGCTAGGTTTGCTGCTGTTGGTCCTGGGGGGTTAAAGGTTTGGCCAAGAGCTAAAGAGAAAAGAAATCTTGTTAGGTCACCTGCGAAGAACATGTTTTAAAAAAAAATTATGAAAAGGAAAATGTTTGGACATAAAGCTGCAAAGTACGCAGCAAGAGAACACATCCTAAGAGAAAAATAAATCCTTCAACAATGAGAATATGATAGAATATGATAGAATATGATAGAATATGATAGAATATGATAGAATATGATAGAATATGTCTTTAAAGGCAAGGGGAAAATCATCATTTCCACCTCAGAGACATCTTCCATGTCAAGCTAAAGCTCCAAGGCTTATAAATAATTTTTAAAAACCTGGTCAAGTAATCCCTTTGCATAAAATACTTCTAGGTAAAACTCATCATGTCACTGATACCATTTGGTAAGACGGTGCTAACGTTCACTGCAAGAACTGAACTGTAATGTTTCATGGTTTTCAGTCAGTCCAGGGCAGTGTGGGGTCTATGTCCTGTACATCTCATGGGCACAAAGTACCCAGCCGCGGGTTATTCTCAGTGTGGTGCACAGGCTGCTGAACAGCAGGAGTTTCAGAATCTGCCCTCACGCTGTTCCTTTGGTATCTCCAGGAAAACCCGGCATTAAGGAACAAGGAACTGAGCAGTCTGTGCTCTGAATGGAGCTCTTCACAACACCTGTATAGATACAGCTGCGGTGTCAGAACGAAATGTACTGCGCAAGCAGAACAAGCTGCTGGGATTTGGAAGTCTGTACTCAACATCCTGTGAGTAAGAATATTTTATTGATCCTTCTGTAACTATAGTAATTTAAGTAACATTTACCTTGAAAGCAATTACTACCTCAAGGTTACAATATAAAAGCACTGAAAACATTAGTCATTAATCACTGACACGGTTCGTGAACATTAGAAAGAAAACCGACATAATTTTGCCTAGAAAAGCAATAAAATAAATGCAAATGTAACAACTTTAACTAGTTATCTGCTCCTTACTTAGATTCAAAGTCACATCTCAAGTTTATTGACAAATTTTTAAATTCAGATGATAGAAATTAATATCAACTGCGTGTCATTAGATGCCTCATTAACCTGATAATTACTGTCGCATCATGCCAGAACTGACACTAAATTATGAATTCGGCTTGAAATTTGAATTCCTGCATGTCTTGTATAGACATCACCTGTTCCGCCACGAGTCTTTTCTAACCTTTAAACTCTCATAATTATTTTAGTGATTCCACATTTATAGTTGAGTGTATTTTTCAGTGTATTATAGACACTGAAATATTTCTAAAAACAGCTTCCTATACTTAAGTTGGCATTACAAAGGCAGCATTTATAATTTCCTTATATTTCTATCTGGAAATCCATGTGATGTCATTCAGACAAACCTCTCAACATATGAGACACAAAAGTAGTTGCAGAGCAGCTGAATTACCGTGTAATCCATTTAAGCACAGAATTCAAGGCAGAAAAAATTAAGGGACAATTATGTGAGCAATTTAGGTTCAATTATGAAAAGCCTCACCTCCTTCAAAAGAGCACACAGGCACCAGCATGACCTTCAGAGAGGCGTCACGAAATGAGGCAGCTCTTTTACAGTGCTTTACTGAAGGTCTTGAATAACCAACCCAAGAAAAGTGAGGACAGAATAAACAATGTCCCTTCCTTGCTAAAACCAGATGGGTATCTGGCAGCTTAATTATTTGACACCAGAAATGAAAATTATGGCCCAGCACTAAATGCAGATCTCATCAGGTTCCTGACATGCCTCCATTTTTTCCTTCAAGGTTGTTCCTCTTTCTGGATGGACAGGTCTGAGGCGCTTCCTCAGGTTAAGACGTAGGCAAAAGAAAGTCATTAGCAGAAATACAACTGATTGTTCGCTTTGCTTTATGAGTTCTGGTGACCGGGATGAGAAAACTTATGTGGGTGGTACTGGTGGAGTCCCTGCACTGAGAATTTCTTGTGTCTATGTGTATTTTGGCCAGGGAAGGAAGGTGTTTTAATCCCTCCATGTCTAAGAAATATTTCTCCAGCCATTTTTATGAAAGGCTTTACCAGCATCCTTTGCAGAAGGAAAGAACAAACCATGCTTACCAGATCCATTTCCTGAGTCAGCTCTGAGAGAATCATTCCTGTTACACAACGGTCCACAGTGCCCTATGTGGGGAAAAAAGGACAGGATTGCTCAAACATCAGGGCTTGTAGTTACCATTTTCCCGCATTACTAGAACCAGTTCGTATTTAATATTCTCCAGCATTTCTAGAACGAAGAGGAATTGTTAGGCTGAGACTTCCTAAGCTGTTTAGAAGGCTTTTGTGCCAAATTCTGTCAACATTAATGGAACCAGACCTTCAAACTCCCTAATTATCTGTGAAAAAACCCTCTCATCATTAATTTAAAGAATTGCCTGATAACAAAAACCCATCTGAAAACAGATTCCAAGGAATTGCAGTCTAGAAATTCACCCCTACACTTTTCTCAGAGGTCTGTTCAGTATTCTAGCACTTCAAAGGCAAGCTGTAGGAAATTCAAACCGTTAGAAAAAATTAAGCTGTGCATGGATGAAAAATTTCAGAGGGCACTCTCAAAAATACAGAGTTTTGTAATGCTGCCTATCAAAAAAACTAATTCTCTTCCCTTCAAAGTAGTTTACAAAGCACTGGTGCGAACTGAATGATACATTCCTTCACTGAGAACTTGTGTCTAAAAAGCGAAGCAGGAGGTGTTCAATATTCCATGTAAGGGTACAATCTAAACATCAGGGCTTAAGATCCTTTGATTGTTTCAAAATCAGATACAATGCAGAATTGTGCAATTAATTAATAAAATTTAACTGTCTTCATTGAGCCACTACAAAGCTTTCATAGAAAAATTAAATCTGCTCCTTGTTAGAACAACTAAAATCAACTGCAATTATGCCTTGCCATTTAATCAGGGGAAGATCTCTGTGTACTTTTACAGCTGCAGTTTGCAGCCTCAGCTCCCCTGGTGTCCAAAACACCCATCCTTGTCAGTATTTTCCTGCTATTTGTTGCAATCACACTCATTTTCACAACTCTGAAGATCACCCAAAGTTCAGCTAATGACAAACCTGGCTGCTTACCAAGGTGCCAACTTCTCACTGTCATCTATTTTGTACCATCACTTGCTCCAAAGCAAACGAGAAGAGACAATTCAAAGGGGCTCTCAGGCAGAAGTTATACTGCTGCCCTATCTGCCTTTTACATTTCAAATTCTGTAAGCAGTCCATTGGAATGCTCCTTAGATCACAAAAACATGCAAAAATGGAAAATGCAACCTCCCCTTCATCACAGATGTGAAAGGCTGTGTGGTGAATTATGAAGGAGCTGGGAAAAGAACTGCAGACCTGGCTGCTAGTCCCTTTCCCAATATTAAATCACACCCAAATTCACACCGGATGAACCTCAATCCAGAATGCTAATGCATATGTATTTGAAACTACCATATGCTAATTATTACATACATTAGTATTGCTTAGGGATTATTTCTTCAATTTTTATATAAAATTTAATTCACTAGATCTATGGCTTAATTTTCTTTTCTGCAGAAATTCTTAATTTAACTAAAGAAATCTCTTAAGAAACTATATTTTGTATTTAAATCCTTGTTTTTAATGAGCTGCACACTGAAGAGGCACACTGCAATCATTTTAATAATAAATGCAAACTCCAATTACAGTACATTCATAAAAATAACTGCAAAATGGTGGAGAAGTGTACTTGAGTTTGTTTTTAATAAACAGATTATTGCAACTTATCTTTTATTAGACATTCCCAAAGTAACTCAAAAAGTACATTAACTTGAAGAGTATTACAAACAAAGTAAGACAAAGAAAAGAAAATGAGAACCTCACTGGCAAGAAACAAAAACTGTTAACTTTGTGCTTCCTTGCTGAATTACCAGGGTCACCAACACATGCACGCATAATGGATGATCCTGCAAGTAAATTGCCAAATAACTTAAATTTTCCCATTGCTTTTTCTCAAAACATAAGTTGGGAAAGGCTGAACCTTCACACAGACGTGTCAGAAATGTGTTTCTATATGAGCTGAAGAAAAACGAAGGCATTAAACAGAATGGTTTGACAACAAGGGCTGCTATTTTACAACCACGCTATATAGGAGTGCCCTGAAAAAGAAAACCAACAAAAAACAACGACAGAACTGTGAGTTCTGTGAGGCATCAGACCCCACAACCTCACACAAGCAGCAAACCCACCCTGGTCCTTCCCCATGGGGCAATCTGTTTCAAGCAATGCACTTCCCACTTTTTCCACCCAAATATCAAACCAAGGAACATAACGTGCCAATAATGATAAATGAAGAGGTCCAAACAAAAAACCAAAAAAAATGGCAGGAGTGAACAATTGTTTCCTACCTCAAAATTTTTTTTACATCAGCAACAATGTCTCTGAAGATGAGCTGTTTTTTCAGTTTGTCAAGCCATCATAATTTTGTGATTTTAACAATGACATGAATAAGAGCTTGATGACAAAAGGAACCAGTTTGGGTCGAGAAGCTAATAGTTCAGAATGTAATTTCCTGTAATGAAGCATTTCAAGACTGGCAACACAAGTTTTCTGTAAAGAATATGAGCTAAACATTTCTAATAGAAAAGCCATGGATTTTTTTTTCAAGAATTGTTATGGTTAGTACAATAATTAACATTAAATCAGTAAATAGAAATAAACATTTAGTAACACAAAGCACATTATATACACAGTCATTATTCTAGGACACATAACAGCAGTTTTTTAAATTCAGAGAACACTGGCAGGTAAAACAGTAAGTATTCATTCTGGTCCCATACACTGGCCACTGATTATTTCACTATGGAACAGCAGCTCTCACAGCCAACAGTATTCAAGCTTTTACAGGCAAGAGTCCCTATGAATGTTCTCAATTCAATCTTCATCATCCCACTGGGTAATGGACACAGCAGTGGTAGAAATTCTGGTCTAACTAGAAGGAAGTTCAACTGTTTCAAAAGCTGTTGAAAAGTATAAAATTCAAGTTCATTCAAGCTAATTTTCACCTGAAAGAACACTGAAATCTTTCATCAGAAGCAGTGGATTCTCAGGTGTTTCAGGCTACTACTGTCCACAACAGTGCAAAGTTTATAAAAATCCAAACCGAATCATAGGCTCTTGGGGCAAAGCCTTTCCACACTAATAAAGACCTACCACACATTTGCTCATGCTTTTAGGATCTAGCACTGGCTTTAACACAGATCCTAAAAAGTAAGGAAAACTATGTAGGCTCTTACTCCTGCAAATCAGAAGCTGCTCTGGCATGACTTTTATAAATGTTAAGAGCTGAACACGAGCAGTGTGATATGTAAGTGACTGGCAGTGTCAAGAAATATCTAGCAATATCTGCAACTTTCATCCTTTGCGAACATGAACTGAATGTCTCTAGCATCTTATGGGATAAAAACAAAGGCTATTTTGAAAAAATATGAAATAATCCAAGTCAACATTTAGTTTAATTTTGAAAACATGAAATGTTATTTGTGAGTTAACTGCAGAGAAATGATGGAAGATCTCAGAATCACATTTATGCTCACTCTGACTCAATGACAACCTTACGAAAACCAGGATTGGTAAATGGAGAGGAGAACTAAAGGACAAACCAGACTATTCAGTCATTGGTTACCGCTCTTACATGGGAGTTTCTGCTCCCACTCCCACAGTGACATCTTAACAACAAACATCACTTACGAATGCCAGTCCTTTGTTCGAGGGGCAGTGGAGATGCCCTGCTGAAAGCTTAGACAGGCACATTGCTGGCAGAAACTGCTCACAGGATCTCTATGAAAGCACATCAAAAGGTATTATTCAAAAATAAGTGAATTAAGGGCAGGGAAAATAAGTCAAATCTGGAAAAATAATCAGTAAACCAGACAGGTGATCAGGTTTTATTAAGTATACCAACATTTTACAAAAGGTGTATTTTAGTAGTATCTTTGTTTCATCATAACTAAACATAACTTACAAAACAGGAGTAAAAAGGAGAACACCTAAAAGTATCATCCCTTTTGATGGGATGACAGCTGTTTAATAGCTGGGAACGAGAATAAAATTACGTTCAGCCACAAGGTCATACCCCACTGTGTCCTGACCCTGCTCTACAGATGACACAGCCCCGGTTATAACCCTTCTGAAAGCACTCACAGCTAAGATGCTTTCCTGTTTGTGCCTGACATTTCTAGTGCAGGGTGTCATCACTTCCACAAAGACCAGCTGCAAATAAAAACATGTCTAGAATCATATAGGTAAAAAAAAGAGAAAAGCATTTTGCCTTTATTGTCCTGACCTGGTAATGCCCCATGGCTCAGAAATCTACGTGAGCTACCATGAGCACGATTACCTTTATGGGTAACACATGCCCCAGACACTGAGTGTTCCTTGTTCCAGGAGAAGCTGGTGTTGGCTGAGGCATCCAGGGCTCTTGATAAGCTCCAAAAGGACTTTCTCAGCTTGCATTCCTGTGCTGGATCAGTTCCTTCGCCCAGGTGCTTACAAAGGACTTCTAGTTCTGCCAGGCTCTGTCAAGGAAGCAACAGGACTGAAACATCCACAGAGACTTTTCGGCCACTTAAAATATCTTTGTTTATAATTCTCAATGCCATAGCAGAAACATTAACTGTTACCTATACTAAGCTTTCCACTTGTATCACATTTAAATTACAAAAAAAGTAGGAGACTTCCTGTGACAAGAAGCCAAAATAACTCCGGAAATTAAACTGCTATTTCTGATCCTCTCAGCTACCACAATATTTTTTACTATGGTTCCATCCACTTGTTTTTCTCAGCCTTCAGATGAGAAGCCCAAAGCTTCTCTAAAGAGAGATGAAAAGACAGAAAATTGTGAAGTTTGGGCTATGATGCCTGGAAAACTTCTGGCAAATTTAATTTTAAGACTTGTAATTACTCATCAAATTACCACACTCAGAAAAAAATTAGCTTTGCCTGCATCTCTTGATGCAAATACTAGCGAAAGACAGGGCAATTTAGAAGCTGTAGTGGTAACAGAAGAGATAAAATTCCTCTCTGCCTGGAAGCTGAAAAAATTCAGAGAAATCAAGAAGAAAACAAAAATTAGCTCTTTAGATTAGATATGTATTTTCTTTAAGAAAACACAAGACTGTCACAATACTATTTTTATTGTGACACAAAACATGTGAAACTGATGCCTTCAGACACCTCCTTTACTCAAACTCTTATCAACAGCTGAAAGGCGATTCCTAAGAAAACAATTGTCAACAGAGGTGATCCTGCAGTCAGACAGATACTGGCTGGTTTAACTGAGTTGGGAGTAGAAACAGACCTGAACGAGAAGCGGCATTTTTGATCACAAAGAACGGGAACTTTTTCCAAGAAACAGATTTACGTCCTAATGGAAAACATTAGATACTACAATTTTTTTTTTCCCCTACTTGTCACATTTTCATAATACTCAGGAATAAGCTGAACAAAATTCTCTGGATACTTCTAGTCCCACCTCTCCAGCTCCTTGAAGTCCCAGGCATCTCTCCTAGTAGCCTGTCAAAGTACCAAGAACCAGAAATGCTGGAGGCCCATCTCTGCAGCAACCCACCAGGCAGGCAGCCAAGGAGCCAAGCAAACTGGAAGGAAACCAGGGAGGTTCCTAATTGAAGCTTTGCTGACACGGAAAAATTCCCAGAAACGTTTTGATTTTAATTAACATTTGCTGACTGAAAACATTCTATTAAGAAAGTTCTACCAGCTCTACCCAAGAGGAACTTGACAGGCATAACTGCTGAATTGTCACAGGTGAGGAAAAAAAAATTAGTGGCCCTTTTATGTGCCATGCCTGGTACTCAAGTATTTAAATAAATGCCAAAAATGGCCTCTTTAACGCTGCCACAGCCTTGCTGCCAGCAGTGGAGCGAAGCACAAGGGATGCCGAGCACATGCCTGACACCTCTGTGGGTGTCTCCCGAAGCCCTTTCCCGCCTCCCGCCTTCCTCCCCCCCTCGTTCGAGGCCGTTTCAGCGGCTGATGTTCATCTCGGACAAGTTCTGGAGCGGGGCTGCCTCTGGTTTTCGGGGAAGAAACGGCGCGGGAGCCCAGCAGTGCCTCCAGAGAGCAGCGGCACCGCAGAGCAAGTGCGGTTGCTTCCCCCGGCGTGGAGCCGCCGTGATGCCAGCGCGGGCGACGGGAGCAGGGCGACGGGAGCTCGGGAGCGCCGCCGGTCCTTTCCTCGCAC